>JARHVA010002904.1:575000-1175000 GCA_037957365.1 Torreya grandis
TCATATTTTCTCACACAGTGGACAAAATAGGGTAGATTTTCTCAATGTGTAGAAGTGTATATGCTTGTACCAAATGAAACGCACATATATACATACATATCTTGTGTGTGTGTGTGTGTGTGTGCGTGCGTACGTGTGTGTGTGTGTGTGTGTGTGTGTGTGTGTGTGTGTGTGTGTGTGTGTGTGTGTGTGTGTGTGTGTGTGTGTGTGTGTGTGTGTGTGTGTGTGTGTGTGTGTGTGTGTATGTTTGTTTTATATGTGTGTGTATATATATGTATACATATCACTCTAATACATATATTTATAAATACATATATGTGTGTGTGTGTGTGTGTTTGTATCATATATATGACACACATATGTTTTATATAAATTCATGCACATGCACATGCACATACATACTTATATATGTACATACAACACACACACACACACACACATGTGTGTGTGTGTGTGATATGTGTGTATGTATATCACACATAAACATATATGTGTGTATGCATGTATGTATGTATTTAGACAAATATGTATGTATTTTTTATATACATATATTTATATCACACACACATTTATTTTTGTGTGATATATATGTTGACATATGTATTTATGTGATGTATATATGTATGTGATATACATATATATCACACACATATATGATATATATACATATATATTATATTTGTATATAAATTTATAGTACATATATATTATATGTATGTATATAATATATATGCACATATATATACATACATATAAGAATATATATTACACATAAACATATATATCTATATGTATATGTCAGACATAAATACATATAAATATACACACAAATATATATCACAAACATATATGCATCAGAGGGATATGTATACATACATATACATACACATATATCATAAACATATACATATATATGTGTGTGATATATATGTATATATGTGTGTTTTGTTTGGTATAAACATATACACTTTTGCACATTGAGAAAATCTACCCTATTCTTTTAATGTGTGAGAAAAATTGAGGTCTTTGACATCCTCTAAGACTGTAATGATGAACCCTATGAGGAACATATTCAACCAATATGACAACAACTAAGATATTCAAAATAGGTTTTTACTATCCCAGTCTACACATGTATTTACATATATATCATGCATATATACTATATATACATACATATATATAACACATATATGCATTAATGTTATATATATGTACATATATATCAAACATATATGTGTGCAAAATATATATATATATATATATATATATATATATATATATATATATATATATTGCACATATGTGTGTCTGAGAGATATATATGTATGAAATACATATATCATACATATATATCACACACATATATATGATATATATATTTGTGTGACATATATAATCATATATATGTATATTATATATATGTGAAATGTGTAACATATATATATGATATCACACACACACACACACACACACACACACACACACACACACACACACACACACACACACACACACACACACACACATATATCACTATCATTCATATATGTGTGTGTGTGTGTGTGTGTGTGTGTGTGTGTGTGTGTGTGTGTGTGTGTGTGTGTCATATGTATATGTATATGTGTGTGTGTGTGTATTATCGCACATATGTATGTATGTATGTATGTGATATATTTATATGTATGCATATATATGTGATATATATTGTATATATACACATGTGTGACATATATATGTACACTATATATATATATATATATATATAATTTCACATGTGTGTGTGCTCACGTGATATGTATGCAATATATCACACATATGTGTGTGTGTATGTATTTATGTATGTATATGTGTGTATGTATGTATGTATGTATGTGCAATACATATATTTGAAATGTGTGTATGTGTGTGTGTGTGTGTATAACATATATATATATATATATATATATATATATATATATATATATATATATATATATATATATATATATATATATATATATATATATATATATATATATGTGCGTGATATATATATATATATATACATATGTATGTATGTGTATATATTTTATATTGATGTATATATGTATTATATATAAGTATGTATATCTAATATATGTGTGTGATATATGTAAATATGTGTGAGAATGGGCTAGTAATAACTTATTTTGAATATATTAGTGGTTTTCCTCTTTGTTGAATATGTTCCCCATAGGGTTCATCTTGAAAGCCTTGGAGGATGTCAAAGACCTCAAATTTTCTCACACATTGGACAAAATAGGGTAGATTTTCTCAATGTATAGAAGTGTATATGCTTGTATCAAATGAAACACACATATATACATGCATATCACACACATATATGTATATGTTTTTGATATATGTGTGTGTATGTATGTATACATATTACTCTAATACATATGTATGTATGTGATATATATGGATATATGTGTGTGATATTTATATATGATATATCACACACATATAAACATATATAAATCACATACATATATATGTGCATATATTTATATCACATACATATATACATCACATATATACATGTGTGTGTGTGTGTGTTTTTGTGTAATATATATATATGACACACATATTTTTTACACACACACATGCACACATTCATTCATACAAATATACGTACATACAACACACATGTGTGTGTTTATGTGTGATTTATATGTATTTATATCACATAAAGACATGTGTGTGTGTGTGTGTATGTATCACACATACACACATATCTGTGTATGTTTTATGTACATACATTGATGTAGAGCTATTGAGGGCAAGTCTTCTTTCTAACATCATGATCTATTCCCCAATCCAACTGGTCATAATTCCTTGACATAGCTTGCCTTGGTTCTACTTTACACAATCTATCTTTCCATTATCTTACTCACTATGCTTATTGGTTTATTTTTTAGTTATTATACTTTCACTCTTATAGGCACTTCTATATTGAATCAGTCCTTTATGCTTTATGCTTATAACATTTCCATTTTTCATCAACTACCTCTAACTCTTTCCTATAGTATTCCACTAGGCAAGTTATTTATGCTTCAAAGACCACATCTTGGTTTATGTTTCAAGGATTCATTTAATTTTATTGAGGGTCATAAATTATCACAATATATATATCTAAACCTTTTACAAGTTCCCAAACATACCTAACCTTTCTCTTCCTCACCCAAGACTCTCCATGCCCTACTAAGTCTTGTAGCCTTTCCTTAAGTAAATTTTATTTATTTGAACAATATTTTCCCTTTATTACAGGTATAATAACATTTTGGGATTATATTTACCTTTTTTCAACTCCTCTTGACATTTTAGGAACCCATTCTATCTATGTCTCCTCTTTTTAGCCTTTCTTGACCTCCAAATAACCCTTCTAGGCCTAAATTAGCCCTCTCTTATTACTCAGGGGTCAAAAACCATAAATATAATGTATGTAAAAGTACCATATATGTGAATCACTTGATTCATGTCAAAACCATCCTAATCACAATTCATCTTGATCTGACAGTTAGAACTCATTTTAAGCACTAAACCCTAGTTCTAAGGTTTCTTAACCTCTATATATGTTGAGGCTCCTTAAAATTAAATATCTCTTATTTTATTTGGTTTAAAAACCACAAAACATTGTAATTAGGTTTTTTTTACCTTATATAACTTCCCATCCACCTTATTGTCCTTGTTCAATGTACTAAAGGGTTCAAAACCTAATAAACATAGTCTATAGGTCTATCTTTTCCTTGTATGTGCAAGGTTTCCATGAGATATTCTCTTTCCAATTATTTATAAACCAAGTATAGGTCCTTATTTAGTTTAAATCCACTTTAATAAATTTATAGTTAATTCAAAACCATCTCTATCTACTTTCCATAGTCAATTTAAACTCCTTTTTGCTCATAGGCTATGTAACAGGGTATCCCCTATGTATGACAATTTTAAGTTTCCCAACTTAGAAGGTGTTAATATATATTTTTTTCCTCATTTAAATTCATACAAATTATTAAAAACCATCCTCAAATAATATTAAATCAATACACAATTTCTTTATACTTATAACTCCAAACAGTATACTTAACTGTGAGGCAGGGTATCTAGGTTTTAGATAATTAATTCAAAAATGTTTAATCTATTTGTCCTTGTATTCAATCTCTCCACATATTTTATCCTAAAAATAACCTTCACTCTCTCCCAATACCTTCACATTTTTTACAAGACATTTCCTACATAAAACTAAGATTATTTTTATTGTGCTACAGTGTTGTGATTACCTATATTGCCCTGTATTTTCCTAAGTTTGTATACCAGAATGTAGGTTAATATCATAAAATTAACATAGATAAAAATACTTTATAATTAAATATTTATATACTAACATAGTTTCCTCCACACTTACTCAAATGATCCTTCTTTTTTAATGTTCCAAAATAGAGCTACACTAGCACTCAAGGTTTAGTTGATTCACAAGGTTTGGTCTTTACATAAATTGAATAACATGTTCCTATCAAACAAGTAAATTTACACCATTACCTTTTTAGGATTTCAATGTTATTTTTCAAGATTTACCTCTTTAAATTCTTTCCTTATTAGAAACTAATCAAGTACCTTAAGAAACTCAAATACACACTAGGGTTTCTTTGCTAAAGTGCCTTGCAGTGGGCCTTTATCCTTTATTCCATCTTTCAACTTATTACAACTATCCTTCACCTATAGATGATTGAATTTCTTAACCACTTTCTCAATCTATCATTCTTTGTTATCTTTTTCCCTTTGGTAACTGTAACATACAACCCTTCTTGGATCAACACTCTCCACCACTTAAGAACCTACAAACTTGAAAAATATTATCAAAATTTAGATTCTATAGGATCTAAAAATACAACACCAAAATCATACTAATCCAAAGTTTTTACAATAATTCTAACACAAAGAAAACTTTATTTGCTTATTCACTGAGATATATAAATGATTACAAAATCTGGTCTATTACAGACCCCATCCTTTTTTTTAGGAGTTTGATACAACCTTTATTATTATCAGACTCTCCTCTCTTCTTGGAGACAACCTACCACTCCTCTATGCCATCTTCCCCTCAAAATTACATTTTTATTTTTATTACAACATAGGATCTCCTAGTTGGTTACACTAACTTCTTATTCATAATTAACTCCTTACACATCAACCCAATGTATGGGTGAAGGTGACTATACAAGCCATGACTTTGAATTTAGGGATATGACACATATAACTTATATTTATCCTTTTAAAGACCTATTAATCCCACTAGACTCATCTATTCACTCCTATACATGCATCTGGCCCTCTAGGCTCATTTTGAAGATTTGAATTTTTCAAACTACTAGTTTTGGAGGGAAAAATCCAAACACTACTAATACTAATTCATAGGACCATAAAGGAATCCATATACATGAATGGAACTTGAAAAGGTATCTTAACCCACACTAACTCTCCAATCTTGACTAATTTGACTCTTTAAGATCAAAATACAAAATTGACCACTTCTTGCCTTGATGCTCCTACATCATACTCCCCAAGAGGGAGAAAACTTGAACTACCTTATTTATTTCTTACCTTCCAATTCATCTTTTGAAGGTCCTTAATAATTTCATTACTATTTTTCATCTTGTTTGGTTCCTTTTTCCTTGCTAAACTCTTGTTTATCCTCTTCTTGGTCTTGTCTAGCTTCCTTATCCATTGATCTTCCACATCCATGAAGTATTCCCACTATTGTACTTTCTTATTTGCTGCATATTACACCTCTTTCAAGTCATCTTGAATCTTCTCATAATCATTTTCAACCAACTTGTATACATTTGTCTTCCTCATGCTTGCTTCATGGCTTCTTTCCTCTTTGTTTTCACTTGTTGCTTGCTTGTCTAGTGGAGTTTACTTCTTATTCTTGATTTCTTCTTCTTTATGAAGCTCTTTTAGCCTCTCATGCATGTAAATACATATATATATATATATATATATATATATATATATATATATATATATATATATATATATATATATATATATATATATATATATATATATATATATATATATATATATTCACATATTCTTTATTTTACTACCTCTTATTCCAACTTCTTATTTTTATGTTCTTGTCTCTCATCTTGTTCACTATGCAAGAGCAACTTCTCATTCCTCTCATCCTCATCATAGTATTTTTTTATTTGGCATATTTTTATCTTTCCATATCCATTTTTATCAAATGAAAACTCATATTGTGCTTGAAACATTGAATACATCACCTTTTTGACTTGTGCATTTTCCATTTTCTTGTTTGTTTGCTTGCCTATTTGCACAACTTCTTATGCTTCTCTTTGTTGCTCCTCTTTCGGTGTTTCTTGGAGTTCATATTTGACCTTTACCTACTATACCTCAAATATTTTCAGCTTCTTGTATGGACTTAAAATTTCCTCTAACATTATCATCTCTTCTAGAAAATTTCATGCATCCAACTCTTCAAAATCTTCATCAAACCTTGGTCTATCTTGTTCATCATTGTCTTGGGCAGCTTCTTGTTTGCCTTCTCCTTGGACTCCCTCATTTTTTAGAGTCATATCAGCCTCCTCACACTATATACCATTCTTCTAAAGCATTATTTGAGGCATTTTGATTCCTCTAAATGTATCACAGGTGCCCTTAGTGTATAAAGAACACTTCTCATTTTAGAATTCTATGAATTTAGAGCATGAGTAGTAGGTTTTTGCAAATTATGTTACCTATGGTGAAATAGTAGTAGAGAAATGTTTACCTATTCCATAAAATTTATATTAATTGATAGTTAGGATCCATCATGGTCTAAATATTTGTAAAGTGTAAATACCTATGCTACTACTGGTAAATTATGATCAAAGTTTAAATTAGAGACTAATCTAATGGGCATTTACAATGAAATCTAAACTAGAGTGATCTGGTTAAAAAAGAAGAAAAAGAGAAAGGTAAGGCAAAAAGAGAATAAGTGATTGTTTATCTTAACCTCAAACATTATGAAAAAGATTTAATTACAATTGAGTGTGCATTTAACTAGTATATAGTGAAAAATAGCATAAGCTCATATCTCACTACACACCAGGAAAACCTCTAAGGATGATATAAAGAAATACAAGTAAGAACTAAATTTACTTTAAAGATTTGCTACCACATTCAAATATCATTTGCACATCTTGATGCAGAGCAAATAAAATGAACTAAATTCAATATCATTCAACTAATATAACATAAGCACAAATTAATAACCCTATAATCAAATATGTAACTTAGAATTCATAAAAATCATTCAAATTTAAGACTTAGAACCAGAAATTGAGAGAAAATCCATATAAAAATTGACACAAATAGACTTGGAAAATATTTATAAAATTATTTTATTGTATTAACTACTCAAAGTATACAAATTTTGCTCAAAATTCTCTCCCTTCAAAAAATGGTAGTACTACCTTTTATAGGAGGATAAGTTAGTATACCAGTTAGTTACAAGTTACAAATATACAATAATTAAGGATAGTTACTCTTTTTCTAAAAAGTTATAGAATACACTTGATTTTCTAAAATGGACTAACCTCAAGGCAAATATGCTAACAAACTAGCATATGCCTTTACAAAAAAATTATTCCTTTTTTAAAATGTCATAAAGCTTTTCAAAATGGAATACTATTTAATTGGCTAGTGGGACCTGCATCTGATAACTTGCTTGCTACTATTGAAGGATGTTCATAGTTTTTTGATGTTATTCATTAACAAGTCCTAAATCCACATCTATACTTAAAAGACATTCATCTTCTTTGTTAGCTAGAGCATTCAATTTTATATCATTTCTGGTCATGGCTTCCTTGATGCTTTTGGCCTTAGTTATCCTCTCTCCTACATTAAAGAACATGTTTAGGATCTTACTATTGTATACCATAGATTGGCCTTAACTCTTATTTCCTATACCACCAAAGTAGCCCTATGTTTGAATTCATCATCTGCCATGATGCCTAAGATAGTGGGTTATGTAGGGTTGGTCAACATAGTCCCAAGGATCTATTTAATCCTTTCTATTAGCTCCTCATCATCCTTCATGAGTCTCTCTATATCCTCTGACCAAGAATACAAACTCTAGACTTTATCAATAATAATTCCCAAATTTTCATTCAAATATCCCAAATTAATTTGTTTGAACCTAGGGATCTGACTTTCAACCCAGATGTTGATTAACCTTATTATTTTGTCCTCCAAAGCTTTCCATTGGGATATTAGACCCTTGACCACTATATTATGTTGCATCAATGCACTCTGGCTCAAATTCATTATTTTCAATGCATCAAACATGTCAAAGAAGGATTCATTAATCATTTTGACCATTACCTTAGGCATTGATAAGATAGCTTGTGTCTCTAAATTCTCCTTTTCCTTCTGTAAGTTATATATTCTTTGCTTCATGCCCCTAATGCCTGCTCTAACTTGAGATAAGTGAGCCTCAATCAGTTCTTCAATGTACTCTATATGGATGGATTTATCACCAATTCTCTATCCTCCAATTGGAGTTAAGCCTACAAATGACTCAACCTTTTGAAAGGTGAATTCTTCAGTCCCCACCATGGCCTTTTTATTTATCACTCTTTCCAAGCCTATTGTCTCAAGATTTAATTGTACAATGGTATCTAGTTTTATGTACTTTAGAGGTTCAAGAGCCTCAATCTTTGTGTTGTTTGATTCTCCTAAAGAATCCATTTGTTTGATATCTGACCCTGTAGTGGCCACTATTCTTCTCTCTTCCTCCTTCATCAAAGCCCTTATCCATGGCTTGATATCATCATGTATATCAATATTGATAGTTTGGGTCAAGGTCGATAAGTGGGATAAGGAGGTGATCTTCTACATTTTTTCATAAATGAATCAATCAAGGATGATTGGTCCATGAATGAGGTACTCATCACTAAATAATTTGATTTCACTTGTAGGGTGAGTAAAAGTTAACTTGGGCTTATTTTTCCCAATTAGGACTATTGCCTATTCTACCTTTCTCTTCCTCAAAGGTGTCATTGGGATTAGATCCAAGGTAGAATATTTCCCTTTTTCTTTCTCTATCTCCTTTTTTTGGGCTTTTACCTCTTTAACATGCTCCTCTTCTTCATCATACCCATATGCCTTAGTAAGGACTTTGAGGGCATCTTCCACTATCTCATTAGGGTCCAGGGCAATCATGTCTAGGAATTCAATGGGGGACGTTGGTCTTTGAGGTAGGGTTGAGGATGATGAGCCCTCACTAGGTCTCTCTTCTAATTTTTCCTTGTTAAGACCTTGTGAAATCTATGTTTGGAGTTGTGGAACTTCCATTTGTAGTTGCTCTTGAGGGGGCCCAAAAAGTCTAGGTAGAAAGTGGTATTGTAAAGGTCCCATTTGCTATATGTCACCTGGTGGCTTCTCATTACTGGTCAGTCTATGTTCAAGTCTAGCATTATGCTTTTTAAACTTGGCTAATACCTCCTCAAAACTATTGGCCTTGATGTGCAAAGTGTCTTAGGGACCAATTTGATGTTCATAAATTAGTTTGTAGTTACTTGATTTTCAAATGCTTGGTGACCCTGTCATTAGGGTCCCACTACCTTAGGTCATCTAGCTGAAATCCAAAGGAGCCTCTATGTTTGGAAATAGTGTCTACATGTTTCCAATCTTGTAAAATAGTTATACCAATTTTCAAAATAAAGGGATGGAAAAACCATTTCCTTTCTCCTTATATATTCCATCAACATCATGAATAAGTTGATATGCAATTTCTTGCTCTGCTAGTTTAGTGAGAACATAGATGGGCAACTTGTAAGTTTGAATAAAAATACCTTCAATTTTGATCATAGTATAATCTAGGTACAACTAGATGTCTCCCATTATCTCTATATATTTATTGATTAGAGGGATAATCCTAGGCATGGTAATCCTTGTAATGGATTATACTAAAGTGTTGAGGTTTACATACCCCTATTTTTTGAAAATTGGACCCTTGAGATACTTTGAACTTAACACTAAAATCATGGCTTGTTTTGAACATTATTAGAATTTGAAGATCATCCACTTTGATAAAGTTCACCTACTAGTTTATGTTTTTTCTTTGAGCTTGCCTAATATTTCTAATAATTGGTCTTCATGTCTTATAGTTGCAGTTTTCATGGAACCCTTATGAAGAGATCATGCTTAGAATTTTTAGATTGACTCTATTCAAGTTTTCACTAGCCTTTGGTTTGTGAAAATTCAAATATGAATTCATGTTCTTAAAGCTCTCCTCCAGAACCCCTAGCATAAACCCTTAGTTAAAATTTGTATTTGGTGAAAGCATTTGGAAATAATATTTCAAATTACTTTGGAATTAAGCTTAATTTTCATGTTAAGGCTTAGTTGTATTTCTTAACACAACCAAGCCTTAAACTAAAAATTATTCTTGGTTCCTTTTATTTTCCCCCTTTATTTCTTATATTTCTAACCAATTCTAATGTTCATGTTGGTAGGGTCCATTTATTTTTTCTAGCATGGTCCCCTTTGATTATGTATTTAGCCTAAAATCTTAATTCTAAGGCCCCATTCATGTTTATTGACAAGAATAAGACCTTAGTCTTAACACTTTTAAGACTAAGTTTTTAATTGGATCCTAGTTCCTAACTTAAATACCTTGTTTCTTTGTAGATTTTATAGTCCATATTTCATCATGAATTTTAATCTAATGGAGCGAATAAATCCTGACAAACTTGAGAATTTAGTCCTTTAGACCAATAACGCATGAGCATCTGAATCATGATTGATATCTTATACCTCATCAAGATCGATGATCCAATAGAGAAAACACAATGATGAAAGTTTAAAAGGGCCTAGGAATCCCTATGGAGATGCCATGTGGTACTCCTATATTTGAGACTTGAGAACAAAGGGTCCCACATATTAAATGGAACCAATGATGTGCAACTACTCAGATTATAATTAATGGTTCACGCATCATCATGGCTCTTGATCAAATGGAGAGAATTGAATCTAAGATCCATGGAATACAAGAACTTCATGATATTAAATTTTAAATTCTTACAAATTTCATTTTATGTCCACAAGGCCATCATTGATCTCTGTGAGCCCATCAAATTCAAGATTTTCAAATATTTTACCTAGATAATGGGGCATGTTTTATATAATTAAATGGGTAAATTGATATTATGCTTTAAAACTTAGCATAAAATGCTTTAGCTTATTTCTGTGGCATTTTCATTAACATTAAATATACTTATCTTAAGGCATTTTATCCTAAGTTCCCTTTATATGATCATACTCTAATTAAAGCTCATGGATTGCATTGTAGACTAATGGGACCCCTCGGAGGATGTTCAAACTTAGGCTTTTTAAAATGTAAATAATGAAATGATCTCATAGTCTAAATATATGAAGAGGTGAATTTTGAACTGTAAACTTGGACCAAGCAATACAAGTAAGGAATTTTGTAAAGATTGTCCAGTATTTGTTTGTGTGTTTATTATCATGGTTTCTCTCTCATTTGCTTATTCTAATTTCTAGATTTAAATGGTTCTTATTGATTCTTGGTGTGGAACTTTTATTTTAGAGTTGTTAACTTGTGCCAATGCTAGGTTGACTAAAATTTCTTAGTTTCATTTCATTTTCTTATTCTTCTTGCATTTGGGCAATTGTTGTTTGCTTGTAAGAGTAAATATTTAAAGTGAGATTAGTTCTTATCTACATATTTCCATACCTTATTTATAATTTTTCCTGATGTGTGATGTGATTTAGGCTAATTTTTTCCACTTCACATGTTATTTTTAAGTGCATACTTGGATGGAATTAGAACTTTGTCATGATGTTTAGAATTGAGATCAACAATATCTCTTTTTGCCTTACCTTTCCTTTTGCTATTTTTTTACCTGATCACCTTAGTTTAGCTTTTAATTATAAATGTCCATTCTAAATTAATTATTAATCTAGTTCTTGATCATAATTAACTATTCTTTGAATAGTTATTACATATTTTATATAGATCTATTGTTTGGCCATGGTGGCTCCCAATAACCAATTAATATAAATATTGTGAAATAGTCACTTATTTTGCCTCTATTCCACTAATAGGTAATAAGATTACAACAACCTATAACTCATGCATTGGATTCTTAGGAATTCAAAAATGAGAAGTGTTTATCAACAATCTGAGCACATGTAGTACACATGTAGGCATCAATAGGAGCTTTATTGGTGCTAAAAGGAGGGCCCTCAACAAATCTCTTTGAAGTTGTAGCATATTTTGCTAGTTTTGGTGTACTTTGACCAAATATCACTCTATTATTTACATATTTTTGTTTATTTTAGTATAATTGTGTAAAGTTTGGTGATATTCATGGTTTTAGACTAGTCTTTGGGCTTATTTAGACAAATATTGACATTCTTTGAATATATATGCTTAGTTATGGTAAAGATAGCTTTAGATTTATGAATCCAACCAGTTTGACGTTAGTAATAACTATTTTGATCAAATATTCACAAATATCTATCAAATTTGAGTTTATTTGGACTTTAACATGTAAATATAATTCATACTTGTGTATTTGGACACTTTTTTGAGCTAACTTAGTTAAAGAGTGTTTTCCTTTATTGTTCTTTATATGAATATTTGCAAAATTTTCTTAATGTACAAATCTAATCATTATTATTTGTAAAGATTAATTTGACACATCATATTTAAAATAGGTTTCAAGGTCATAAGCTAAAATTACCCAAGGCAAGGCTTACTCTCAAACACTTCACCAGTTCAAGGTACTCATGTGTTAAAGGTATGGCTTGGTTAAGTGGTTTTTCAATCAGTGTGTTAGGTATAGTACATGATCTTACTCAAAATCCTAAAAGATATTTGCATTTGTATAGTCCTGATAATGTTGTCATAATTGAAGAGCATGTTATAAGTTTCAAATGTACTTTGAGATTGTTGAATGTGATTTATGAAGATGTAGCCTATAGGTTATTTCCATTTATTTTTAAAGATGTTACCTATGAATGTTTTCTTAACCTTCTATAGGATTGCATTACTAGTTGGAATGACTTCAATAATGTTTTCATTGATCAATTTGGCAAAATTATTAGTCTTTGTGTCTTGTATCAACAATTTACCATAATTAAAAGGGATGTTAATGAAACCATCAGAACCTTTAACGTTTAATTCCAAAAAAAAAATTAGTAAAAATACAACCCCTTATAGACCCAATGAGGCTTTAACCTTAGAAATTTATAAGGATGTTATATATCCTTTGACCTCTATGTTCCTGAAAAGATATAAACACGTTGACCCAAGCCTATTTTGAAGCTATAGTCATTAATGACCAAATGTAACCCCAAGTTCAGATGGCATATTCCATGCCTAATGTCAATTCAAATTAGCTAATCTAGAATGTCAATCCTAGTATGCCTACTTTAACAACAATTCAAAACCATTTTCCCTTAAGTCATACATATCCTGGCTAAGAATTTTAAATCTTGAATAACACTATTAGTGAATTTCATCCATAAAATCACAGAACTCTAGTGCCCACAACTATCAATAATGCTCTAACTTGTGAGCCTAAGACACCAAAAATTTCAAACAAATTAATATTAAAAATGGTCCAAAAATTAAGCACTAATTTCATCAATTGCAAAAATAAGTAGGAAATACAAGGGAAGGCTATGACAGAACCAATGCTTCCCAAAGGTTTGATAGGTGTCCAAATGGGTTTCATGATAGTGTCAATGAAGTATCATCTAAAGACATACACATGAGTTTTTTTAATATTATTGTGGTTGATTATTATAATATTTCTTAAACCCCTAAAATTATGCCTAATTAGAAATTTAATATAGGGACATATAGCTTTTTAGGAACATTCCAAGGTTTCATGATAGAGTCTTTTGATTTCCCATTTAAAGATGAAGATGAAGACAAAGATGAGCCAATTAAAGAAGTTGCATCTGGGATGACTTGCATTCCTAAAGATGTAAGAGAGATTGTAATTGTATATCAACAAGAAATTATCATTAGTATATTTGTAGATGAAAAAGAAGAGTTTCTAGAAGTAGATGTGGATCAAGTACAAGATGATCTTTATGTAGAAGGTAGCCAGGGAGGCAGCCCATGTACATTTATTTCTGAAATGGAGAATACTCCTAAAGAAGATGATCATTGGTATAGTTCATTTCATGATTTCTTAAATGGAATCAAAGAGCCAGAGATGGTAGATGATGAAATAAGAAAACACATGGATGCTTCATCTAAGGATTTCACCAATTATCTAGAGTTCCCAGAAGGTGGTATTATTTTTGAGGAACCAAACCAAGATAATCTAGAGCCTAATTGGATAGAAGAGTTTCTTCCATTGAAAATGAAGATGGAGTGATTGAATCAGATCAAGAATTATCATATGAATTCATTAATAGGTTAGGAATAGCGGACCAGCATGTCTCTGATGATGGGATTTAAGATGAGCATCATACAATTGATCATGACAAAGAAGCATTTTGGGATGACTTGGAAGATTTTTTTACAAAGATTGGTAATCCATATCCACCTCAAAAATAACATAATGAAGACATATGTCTAAAGATACTAGCCAAATTTCCATTATTGGGTGAAGATGATATAAGCCACTATCTATCTATGGACAAAGTAAAACTGGCACTCCTACTACAAAGTAGGAGAATTTATGAAGAAGAGGATTGGGTCTTAGATTCATATCTTCAATCCATGCATTTGATAAGGCTGATAGGAGATCAAGATACATCACCTAGAGGACACAAGCATACAAGTGATCCCATCCATAAGAAGAGGCCATGAGATAGAAGCACTCAGGTTTCAAGGTTTTGTAGTAGACTAAATAATTTTCCATTTGATCTTAGAGGTAAGTAATTTATGAAGTTAGTATAGGGCTTAGATTAGTTTCTTTCCTTTTCTTTCTTTCTTGTTTTTTCCTTCCCATCCCTTATTTGTATATAACACATGTATATATTTATTTACTTTCCTTTTGCTTCCTACTTTGTTGCTTTCTATTGTGTGTTTATTTCTTGTTGATTTTTTTCTTTGCTTCCAATAAGTCTTTTTGGACAACCCTTAGCTTGAGTTTCATCTAGGCTACTCAAGAGCTTCATAGTTTTAAAATATAGGTATACACCTCATGCACATGTTGACCATGGATTTGAAATATGAGATTGATGTTCTAATTTAGAGGAACTAGCAAATACTGATGAATAGGTTAACTATTTTATAAGAACTAGAGAATTATTATGATATAAACTTGGTCTTAAGAAGAGTTACACATGTGGAATGAAAGCTTGAACTATTAGGGCACAGTCATGCTTGCACTTAACAAACATCCATACTTGAGATGAGGGTCATAACCATAGGTGATTACTTAAAGATCAAAAACTTGACCAAATCCTTTAACCTAGCTACCCTAGTTCCCAACCTTGTTGAAAGCATAAAAGATCTAAAAATACAAAAATAAGAATTCAATGTAAAATCAAAAGCTTTTCAAGCATAGGTGATTATGGTAATCTCCATCAAGTATATGGACACCTGGTTGGGAGTGGAATAAGGCCTTAAGTGGATCCAAAGGCATCTCTATTAGAGCTATAGTAACCTGGCTAGTAGTAGAACAATCCCTAAGCCTTCCCTAAACTAGAAACATAGTCCTTAATGGATATCCAAATATGATCTAAGTCAATATTAGTGATTAAAGGCATGAGACTTGGAAGTTTTCCCATAAGTCCCATGGAAAATAGTAAGTGGAATAAAATCACACACATAGCATGGCTATGCCTTAATGTTTGACCCTAATTTTGCATGTGCAAATCTTATTTCAACTATGAACTGATCTTGGTGATGACATAGATCAAGTAAAATAGGTAACCTAGTCACTTGTCCAAACTAGAGCCTCTGAGTTATAACATATTTCTATGTTTCCCCTAGAATTCACCATTTATTGAGGTCAACATACCTCCATTTTTTGAAAATTGGGACCCTTGAGACACTTTGAACTTAACACTAAAAGCATGGCTTGTTTTGAACATTATTAGAATTTGAAGATCATCCACTTTGATAAAGTTTGCCTATTGATTTATGGTTTTTCTTTTATCTTTCCTAATGCTGTTAATAATTGGTCTTCATGTCTTATATTATAGTTTTCATGGAGCCCTTATGAATAGATCATGCTTAGAATTTACAAATTGACTCTATTCAAGTTTTTACTAGCCTTTGGTTTGTGAAAATTTGAATTTGAATTCATGTTTTGAAAGCTCTCCTCCAAAAACCTGAGCATAAACCCTTCATTAAAATCTACATTTGGTAGGAGAATTTGGTGGGAATATTTCAAATTACTTTAGGCTTAAGCTTAATTTTCATGTTAAGGCTTAGTCATATTTCTTAACATGACCAAGCCTTAAACTAACAATTATTCTTGGTCCCTTTTATTTTCCCCCTTTGCTTCCTATATTTCTAACTGAGTCTAATGTTCATGTTGGTAGGGTCCCTTTATTTTTTATAAAATTTTCTCCTTTTATTATCTATTTAGGCTAAAGTCTTAATTCTAATTCCCTATTCATGTTTATTGACATGAATGAGACCTTAGTCTTAATGCTTTTAGCCTACGTTTTTAATTTCATCTTGGGTCCTAACTTAAATAACTTGCTTCTTTGTAGATATAATGGTATGTGATTCATTATGACTCTTAATCTAATGGAGTGAATAAAACTTGACAAACTTGAGCATTTTTTCCTTTAGACCAATAACACATGAGCATCCTGATCATGATCGATGGCTTACACCTCGTCAAGATCGAGGATCCAATGAAGTGAATATAGTGATGAAAATTTGAAAGGGTTCAGGAAGCCCTATGGAGCCACCAAATTACACTCCTAAATTTGATACTTGATAATAAAGGGCCCCACATATTTAATGGAATCAATGGCATGCAACTTCTTGGATCATAATTGACAGCTCATACTTCATCATGGCTCTTGATCATACAAAGCAAATTAAATTTGAGATCCATGGAATACAAGAACTTTATGAGCTTAAATTTTATGTTCTCAAAAACATCATTTAACATCCATGAGGTTATCATTAATGTCCATGAGGCCATCAAATTCAAGCTCTTTGAATATTTTTTTTAGACAATGGGGCATGTTTTATATCATTCGATGGATCATTTGATATTATGCTTTAAAATTTAGCATAAAATGCTTTAGCCTAAGTTTGTGGCATGTTCATTAACATGAAATATAATTAGCTTCAAGAATTTTAGCCTAATTTCCCTTTATATGATATACTCTAATTAAATCTCATGGATTGCATTATAGATCAATGGGACCCCTAAAAATGATGTTCAAACACTTGGCATTTTTGAACTACAAATAATGAAATAATCTCATAGTCTAAATATATGCATAGATGAATTTAGTCTAAGTCTATATCCTAAGGTCCCCATTGCATTTTTTTTAATGTCATGAACCTTATACCAGAGACTTATGCTAAGTCTTATTTCAAAAGGGTCTTTGTGACATAAAACTTAGCCCAAATGCTTTTAACCGAAGGTTTTATCATGTTTATTAATACAATAAATCCCTAAGTCAAAACTTGGTATTTGGTCTTTGTATTAATTTGACCCCTTTGGCTATGTTCTAAGATATTAACATAAATATATTATCCTAAATTATGTGTTGTGTTTATTAAATACAACATAAGCCTTAGCTTAAAATATTTAGCCATGGTCCCCTTTTATATAAATCCTAAAAAACTTAGGCATAAACACTTTAGCCTAAATTTTATTCCATATTTAATAAAAAAAAAATAAAACTTATCCTAAGGTATTTAAACCTAAAGTCCCCACTTAAATAATGATTATAATTAAATTTCTCACTCCTTTGTAGGATCAACATCCCACACTTCATCATAGAGATTAATCAAATAGAGCAAAGGAATCAGTGAGTCTAATGTTATCGATCTATTAGACCAATGGCATGCATTCACTCAGATCATGATCAAAGGTCCATGCTTGCTCACAAGAATATGATCTCATGGAGTGCAGCTACCAGAGACTTTTTAATGAGCCCTCAAAGGCCTATGGGAATGACACATGGCAAACATGTATCATTGCATAGAATGTAGGGCCTAGGAGGCTCTTAAGGGTGACAAGTGGAAACTCATAAGTAAAAATATAGGGATGAGATAAAGTTTTATCTCTTTGAATACAATGAAGGATGAGGAATTCAAATTCAAGGCTACTTTGGTAACATAATAGATAAAAATTAAAAGTCAAGGCCAATGTGGGGTAGACAATGGCAGGATCCTAGACATGATCTTTAATACAGGCAAAAGGATCACTAAGGCCAAGAGTATCAAGGAAGCCATGGCTAGAAATGATAGAGACTTGAATGATCTAACTGACAAGGAAGAAGAGTGTCTCATATTAGCCTCTAGGTTAGTCTATTTTAGAAAATCAAGTGTATTCTAAGACTTTGAAGAAAAAATATAGTTGTCCTTACTTCTTATACATTTATATCTTGTAATTGACCGGTATAGTGCCTAGTCCTTCTATAAAATGTAGTACTACCATTTTGTAAAGGGGAAGATCTTAGAGCCAAAATTACTTTTTAAACTTAGAGCAAGCAAAACAACTAAGGAATTATGAAAAGATTGTCCAGTATTTGTTAGTGTGTTTGCTATCATGGCTTCACTCTTATTTTCTTGTTCTAATTTATAGATTTGAATTATTCTTATGGATTCTTGGTGTGCACTTTTGATTTTATTTGTTAACTTGTGCCAATGCTAGGTTGACTACAAGTTCTTAGGTTCATTTCATTTCCGTGCTCTTCTCATATTTGGGGTAATGTTGTTTACTTGCAAGAGTAAATATTTAAAGTGAGCCTCATTCTTATCTACATCTTTCCATACCTTCCTTAGAAGTTTTCCTAATGTGTGATGTGATTTAGGATAAGTTATTCCACTTCACATGTTGGTATTAAGTGCTTGCTTGGATGAAATTAGAACTTTGTCATGATGTTTGGAATGAAGATCAACAATATCTCTTTCTGCCCTACCCTTTTGCTCTTATTTTGACCTTGATCACCTTAATTTAGCTTGTCATTGTAAATTTCCATCCTAAATTAATTATTAATTTGGTTCTTGATCATAATTCACTGTTATTTGCATAGTTATTGCATATATTACACAGATCTATTGTTTGGCCATGGTGGCTCCTAACCACCAACTAATATAAATATTGTAAAAATATCACTTGTTCTACCTCTATTCCACCAACAACTAATAGGATTACCACAACTGACAACTCATGCATTAGATTCTTAGGAATTTAGAAATGAGAAATGTTTCTCAACACTCTAGGCACCTATGGTATAAATTTAGGCATTAACATAAATCAAGATAAATATAATCATAAATGAAATGCATGTTGTGTCTATATTTAAAAATATGTATCTTGGAATAATGGTAGGAGACTTTAAATCTACCCTTAGGTGACCAATTTTTGATATAAGGGATATCGGTGGAGGCTAGAAAATCATCTAGTGGATAGGACATCATGAATAATTGGTTACCTATTTTCTTTTTAATGGTTGTGAATTGTCGTTCTAGATGGATGTTTATCATCTCCCCAATTGGGGGCATGAGTTCTTTCTCTACCATGAAATAGACATAAGATACCCAACTCTTATTGACATATGTGATGGATGAATCCCCATATATTCTATTCAATAGATTCATAATTACCCTAATCCCCTCTCTAAATTAGGCAACTGGGATTCTTATTATAGGGTCCCATATTACATGGTTCCCCTAGAGCATCCATGGCCTAAGAATGGTTTCTAAATCATTCTTGCTAATTCGTTCTTCAATGGTGAGTAAATCCACCTAGGGTTTTCTTAGTTTGTATTATTTTTCAAAATCCAATGGGGAAATGTATGCAATTCTCCTAGATCTTCCTTTATTAATTATCCAATCTTGTTTGACTCTATAATATTTAAAAATGTGAGCAAGGATGTCAATACAAGGTTTAGTAGTAGCATAGTAGAGACTGGCCATTTATACTATAACTAGGTCATAGTACCTTTGACTAATGGTAGCAATATTTTGTTCTTCCTTAGTGATGGCTTTCATCACCTCAATGGTCTAGAAGAGCTTGGACCAATTCCTATTACCCATGTTTAATGTTATAATTTCCAGGTCTATGTTTTTAAAAACCCTTCCCTCATTGTTTGTGGATAGATATAGCTTTGTCTCATCCCTTTATTGTTGTTTCTAAGATGTCATGGCTTACTAGACTTTAAAATTTCTCACAATCAAATTAAAACTGCATCTTGGGTCAATTCTTTCATGCTTAAATTGTAATTGGACTCTTTTAAGCTTGACTGTGATCAATCTGAGTTTAAATTAGGGTATTTTATGCAATTTTTAAGGAATTTTGAATATTTAATGGTGATGGCTTGTTCGTACTTAGGCTCATTCATGTCTCAAATTTGATTTTGACCTTCTCCTTTATACATTTTCCCTTTTAAGATCACAAAATCTTCTATTTTGTCATTTTGTGCTTATGTGGTGATTATTTGCAATCTATCTATCAACTTTCATGGCATTTTTCATAAATTTATTCAAATCACTAGTTCTTTTTCTTTGAAATCTTCCATTTTGTTTCATGTTATTGAATATTTATCCAAGGATCAACATAGGCCATTGATCATGATCTGGGATCTCGCATGTTATTGGTCATCTTTGCATCCAACCCTATAGTTGTATTATTTGTCACTTTTTTGGGCTTTTTGAGTTATGTATTTTACATCAATCGCATATTGAATGCATGTCTACCATGTGTAGATCATGTGGGTTCTCAAATATCTTATTAATAGTCATCAGTGATTTTGTGCCATTGGATCATTCGATCTCCATGAAGCCTGAGTCGTTGATCCTATAAGATGCATAGACTTTAATTAGTACATGGTCATAAAAAAGAATTTAGGCTAAAATATTTTAAGATGAGTTTATTTCATGTCAATAAACATGCCATATACCTAGGCTAAAATATTTTATGCTAAGTTTTAAAGTATGATATCAAATGACCCCTCAAATGATATAAAACATGCCCCTTTGTCTAAGTGAAATATTTAAATAAATTGAATATGATAGTCTCATAGACGTCAATGATAGCCTTGCTGACATCAAATGATGTTCACATCAATGTCAAATTGAAGATCATGAAGTTATTTAGGTTTAGTGGGATTAAAGTTGATTGTCATGTGGATGTTAATGATGGCTTCAAAGATGTCAAATGATGTTTGTAAGAATGTAAATTATAATCTCATCAAATTCTTGTATCCCATAGATCTCAGATTTATTCACTCCATCCAATCAAGATTAATGATGGAGTGAGAGTCATCTAATCAAGATCTGAGTGAGTGCATATGATTGGTTCAAGGTTATATTAACATTAGGCTTTATATGTGGGAGTGCCACATGGTAGCTTTATGAGGCTCCCAATATTTGACCCTATTGAACCTAGGGATGACCTATAGGTCATTGATCTCTATTTGAGTCCATAAAATGATGGCACTTTTCATCCTTATGGGACTCCTTTGTCCCTTTGACATTTCAATGTTGTCTTCACTATGTTTGATCAAGATTCATGATGAAGTGAGAGTCATTGGATCTATAAAAGGTAAAATTGTTTAAGTCAGGGCTCAGGGTGATAAGGATTTAAGCTAAAGTGTTAATAATAATGTTTTATTCATGTTAATAAATAAAATGGGACCTTAGTATTAAGACTTTAGGATAAATAGGTAACAAAGGGGACCATGCTAGGGAAACTAAAAAGGGACCTTGCCAACATGAACATTAGACTTGGTTAGAAATATAGGAAGCAACAAGGGGGGAAAATAATTAAAAGGAACCAAGAATGATTTTAAGCTAGGTTTTGGTCATGTTAAAAATCATGAATAAGCCTTAGCATAAAAATAGGCCTAAGTTAAAATTCAAATTATTCTTGCTAAATGCATTCTTACTAAATGTAAATTTGAACCTAGGGTTTATGCTAGGGTTTTTTGAAGGAGGGCTTTTAGAATATGAATCTAGGTTCAAGTATTCACATATGAAAGGCTAGTAAAAGCTTTAATCAAGATAAACTATGAGGATATAAGCATGATCCAATCATAATGGCTCCATGAAACATGCAACTTATCACATGAAGGGTAACTGTTAGCAATATTAGGTAACCTTAAAGCAAAATCATAAACTACTAGGCCAAATTTATCAAAGTGGATGATCTTTAATTCTAATAATGCTCAAAACATGCCATGTTTTTAGTATTAAGGTTCAAAGTATCTCAAGGGTCCCAATTTTTAAAAATGGGATTATGTTGACCTCAATAAGGTGCTTCACTTTTACTTTGTTTTGCTACATATCCATTCATTAATGTCATAGTTTCTATGTACAATAAAACTTCACTATTTGAGTCAAAGTCAAACAGACCATCATATACCTCACTTTAAAACACATTTTTCAAACATTCATCTTCTCTTATGTATTCTTTGTATTGTATGAATGGTTGTACCTTCAATTCTTTGACTTGATTTTCTAGCTCTACATTTCTTGCTTGGTTTGTAAGCTTGTTAACTTGTTCAACCTTCAAGCTTTCTTGGAGCACACTTGCATCATGATCTCTTTATGCTCTTTTCACACTATTTTCAACCCATTTACTACCTTGAATATTCTTGGGCTGAAACTTACCTCTCTTTGCATCACTCTCATACCTCGTGCCTTGGTCATCTATTATTCCAACTTTATGTTCATTGTCATGTGCCTTTTGTTTCTATATTTGTGTTTGTCTTCCACCTATACTCTTGATTTGTTTGACCTCTTATTTTAGGTTCATATCCTTCTTCTCATCACCTTATTATTTAATCCATTTAGGCCACACATATCCATGCCCTTGTGTTCTCCATGAGGTCTAAAATCTCTCATTCATTTCCTTATTCTACATATTAGCTTTGCCTTCTTCATATATACAATCAAATTCAACATTAAAACTCTCATTTACCTCCAATGACAAATGTTGCAAGCTTAGTTCTTCATATATGTCTTCTTGGATGACATTATTATCTTCTTGGTTCACCATATCCTTTGTTTTAGTTTTTATGCATGGCAATGCATCATAGAACTCCTCTTTTTCTCCATTTTTATCTTGTGGAATGTTCTCAATCTTCAACACTTTGTCTTTTTCATGAAGTTATCTCTCTTTATCATTATATTTCCACTTGAGGGGTGACATTATTGACCCATTATTCATCAAATTTGAGGCCTCATTCTTGGCCTTCACTAACTTCTTCTTCATACCTACAAACACAAACTCAAAATCAATATTAGTATATAAAATTAGAGACCATATGGTCTCTTTGAATGCCTTTGGTGTAGGCATTG
The DNA here is from genome assembly GCA_037957365.1 of Torreya grandis. Taxonomy (NCBI): domain Eukaryota; kingdom Viridiplantae; phylum Streptophyta; class Pinopsida; order Cupressales; family Taxaceae; genus Torreya; species Torreya grandis. The sequence goes on from JARHVA010002904.1 coordinate 598,528, forward strand.
TCTACCTTCTATTATCTTCACCCTCATGTGATCTTTGTGTCCTTTATTTCTCCTTATATTTCTCTTCTATTATAACCCTCTTCTCAACCTCTATATCTTACTTCTCACTTAGCAACGTATCTCTTCTCATGCCTCTTTGGGCTGCCTTCTCTTTCTATTTCTCATCCTTCATGACACTCTTCTTGTGCCTTTTTATTCTCACAATTGAATCTATTCAAAAATTTACCTTTCTTCTCACATTATATCCTATCTATTATATTCCTTAAATCTCCATGAGATTTACCATGAGCTCATTTCCCTCAAATCTTTGCCCCAATTCTCTTCTTATATCTGCCACTTCCCTTTCTATATCCATCTTCTCTCACTTTTTTTGTTTCCTTGGTCTATTTAGACATATTCTTAACAAGTATTTCAAGCTTACCTCTTAGTCATATTTTGGGATTCCCTCTTCTTTATTCCTCTCTCTAGGATCTCTGCGTAACCCTCTTGACTCTTTTTTGGAGTCTTCCTTCTTCTCTCTTCTTTCTTGGAACTTCAATGCTCTCTTTTCCTCTCTCTCTTCTAGTCTTTCCTTGACTATCTTCTTATCATTTTAAAAGGAATTTGAGGTTTTATCTCTTCACTCCATAAATATTCTTCTCATCTATGCTGAATTTATCAAATCAAACTTGCAACTTTCTCTTCTCCCTCAACACCTTGCAAGGTTACTCCTCATGCATATCTCATGTCATTATGCATTCTTTTCAAATCAACAAAAATGTAAAGAATTAAAAACACAATTTTAACCAAAAATACATTTCCTTGATTTTATACCAAAATGATGTAGAGCTATTTAGTATAAGTCTTCTTTCTAACATCATGATCTATTCCCCAATCTAACTGGTCATAATTATTTGTTATGGCTTGCCTTGGTTCTACTTTACACAATCTAGATTTCAATTATCATACTCACTATGCATATGGGTTTATTTTTTATTTATTTTAATTTCAATATTATATGAACTTATATATTTAATCAATCTTTTATGCTTTTGGCATTTCCATTTTTCATCAACTACCTTTAACTCTTTCTTATAGCATTCCACTAGGCAAGTTATTTCAGCTTCAAAGACCACATCTTGGTTTATGTTTCAAGGAGTCATTTAATTTTATTGATGGTAATAAATTATCACAAAAAATATATAAAAACATTATAAAATTTTCCAAACATACCTCACCTTTCACTTCCTCACCCAAGACTCTTCATGCCCTACTAAGGCTTGTAGCCTTTCCTTAAGCAACTTTTCTTTGTTTGAATAATATGTTCCATTTTTTATAGGTATAATAAAATTATGGGATTATATTTACCTTTTTTAAAATCCTCTTGACATTTTAGTAACCCATTCTATATCTGTCTCTTCTTTCTAACCTTTCTTGACCTCTAAATAACCCTTCAAGGCCTAAATTAGCCCTCTCTTATAACTCAGGGGTCAAAAACCATACATATATTGTATATAAAAGTCCCAATATATTTTAATCACTTTATTCATGTCAAAGCCATCCTAATTACAAAATTCCATCTTGATCTGATAGTTAGAACTCATTTTAAGCACTAACCCCTAGTTCTAGGGTTTCTTGACCTCTATATATTCTGAGGCTACTTAAAATTCAATATCTCTTGTTGTAGTGGGTTTAAAACCCATAAAACACTTTAATGAGGTTTTTTTTACCTTATCTAACTTACCATCTACCTTATTATCCTTGTCCAATGTACTAAAGGGTTCAAAACCTAATAAGCATAGTCTACAAGTCTTTCTTTTCCTTATCTATACAAGGCTTCCATGAGCTATTCTCTTTATAATGATTTATAAACCAAGTATAGGTATTTATTTATGGATATTCCACTTTAATAAATATATTATTCATTCACAACCATCTCCATCTACTTTCCATAGTCATTTTAAACTCCTTTTTACTCACAGGTCATGTAATAGGGTATCCCCTGTGTATGACAATTTTAAGTTTAAAAACTTAGCAAGGGTTAATGTTGATTTTTTGCCTCATTTATATGCATACCAATTATAAAAAACCATCCTCCAATAATATTAAATCAATACACACTTATTTTGTACTTATAGCTTCAAACAGTGTACCTAACTGTGAGGTAGGGTATTTAGGTTTTAAACAATTAATTCACAAAATTCTACTCTATTTGTCCTTGTATTCAAGGTCTCAAAATATTTTATCCTAAAATTAACCTTCACTCTCTCCCAATACCTTCAAATTTTTGACAAGACATTTCCTACACAAAATTGATATTATTTTGATTATGTTATAAGCTTGTGATTGCTTATACTACCCTATATTTTCTTGAGTTTGTTTACCAGACTGTAGGTTAATATCATAACATTGACACAAATAAAAATCATTTATAATTCAATCTTTCTCTAATAACATAGTTTCCTCCACACTCACTCAAATGATCCTTCTTTTGTAACATTCCAAAACAAAGCTACACTAGCACTTAGGGTTTAGTTGAATCACAAGGTTTGGTCTATACACAAACTGAATAACATGTTCCTATCAAAAAATTACATTTACACAATTACATTTTTATGATTTCAATATGATTTCTCAAGAGTTACCTCTTCAAATTCTTTCCTTGTCAAAAACTAATCAAGTACCTTAAGAAACTCAAATACACACCAGGGTTTCTTTGCTAAAGTGCCTAACAATGGGCCTTTATCCTTTATTCCATATTTCAAATTATTACATATGTCCTTTACCTATTTATTATTTAATGTCTTAACCAATTTCTTAAGCTACAATTTTTTGTTATCTTTCTCCCTTTATTGACTGTAACATACAACCCTTCTTGGATCAACACTCTCCACCACTTAAGAACCTACAACCTTGAAAAATATTATCAAAACTTAGAGTATCTAGGATCTACAAATACAAAACCAAAATAATACTAATCCAAGGTTTGTAAAATAATTATAACTCATATAAAAATTTATTTGCTTATTCACTGAGATATCAAATTGATTACAAAATCTGGTCTATTATAGACCCCATCCTTTTTTGAGGAGTTGCATATAACCTTTGCCATTCTCAAACCATCCTCTCTTCTTGGAGACCACATACCACACCTATATGCCATATCCCCCTCAAAATTACTTTTTTTATTTTTATTAAAATGTAGGATCTCTTACTTGGTTACACTAACTTCTTGTTCATAACTAACTCCTTACACATCAACCCAACATATGGGTGAAGGTGACTATGCAAGCCATGACTTCCAATTTAGGTATATAGAATATATATCTTATATTTATCCTTTTAAAAACCTCATAATCCCAATAGACTCATTTATTCACTCCTAGACATGCATTTGGCCTTCTAGGCTCATTTTGAAGATTTGAATTTTTCAAACTACTAGTTTTGGAGGAAAAACTCCAAACACTACCAATACTCATTTATAGGACCCTAAATGACTCATATACATGAATTGAACTTTAAAATGTCTCTTAACCCACACTAACTCTCCAAACTTGACTAATTTTACTCTTTAAGATCAAAATATAAAATTGACCACTTCTTGCCTTGATGTTCCTGCATCATAAATACATACATACATACATTTATAACACACACACATATGTATTTGTGTGTGATATATATGTGCACATATGTATTTATGTTATGTATATATGATTATATATGTATTTTATATACATATATCACACACACATATGTATATATATCACACACGTATGTGATATATATAAATATATATTGTATTTCTATATAAATGTATAGTACATATATATTACATGTATATATAATATATATACACACATATATATACATACACATGCATATAAGTATATATATTACACATAAACATATATCTCTCTCTCACATAAGTACATATAAATATACACACAAATATATATTATAAACATATATGCATCAGAGTGATATGTATACATACATATACACACACATATATCATAAACATATACATGTGTGTGATGTATATGTATATATGTGTGTTTTATTTGGTACAAGCATATACACTTTTTCCCATCGAGAAAATCTACACTATTCTATTAATGTGTGAGAAAATATGAGGTCTTTGACATCTTCCAAGGCTGTCATGATGAACCCTATGAGGAACATATTCAACCAGTATGACAACCACTAAAATATTCAAAATAAGGTATTATTATCCCACTCTACACATGTATTTACATATAGATCATGCACATATACTATATATACATACATATATATAACACATATGTGCATCAGTGTAACATATACATATATATTACACACATACATATATATGTATTTATTTATGATATATATATATATATACATATATGTATGTATATAACATATATTTGCATACACACATATATATGTGAGAGATATATATATCACACATATATGTGTGATATATATGTATATATCACACATATGTATGTACAATATATATTTCAAAAATGTGTGTGTAAAAGATATATATGTGTGCAATATGTGTGTGTGTGTGTGTGTGTGTGTGTGTGTGTGTGTGTGTGTGTGTGTGTGTGTGTGTGTGTGTGTGTGTGTGTGTGTGTGTGTGTATTTTACATATATATATCACACACATATATTATATATATATGTGTGTGTAACATATATAATCATATATATATATATATATATATATATATATATATATATATATATATATGTATACCATATAAATAATTATATATATATATATATATGTATATCATATATATGCAAAATATGCAACATATATGTGTGTGTATGTGAGCGCGCATGCGCAACATATTATATATATATATATATATATATATATATATATATATATATATATATATATATATATATATATATATATATATATATATATCACACACACACATATAATATATCATACATATATATATATATGATATATATATTACACTATCATATATATATATATATATATATATATATATATATATATATATATATATATATATTATATATTTTTCACATATATATATTGCATACACATATATATCACATACATGTATGTGTGTGTGTCTCTCTCTCACACACACACATATATTATACATATATATTATGTATATACAAATCACATGCACATATATATTACACATGTGTGTGTACATGATATATCACACATATGTGTGTATGATATATGTATGTATGTATGTGTATATGTGTGATGTGTGTGTGTGTGTGTGTAACATACACACACACACATAGATATATACATACATATATATCTATATAAATATATATATATATATATTGATGTATATATGTATTATATTGATGTATATATTTATTATATATAAGTATGTATATATAATATATGTGTGTGATATATGTAAATGAATTTGATAGTAATAACTCATTTTGAATATATTAGTGGTTGTCCTCTTTTTTTGAATATGTTCCTCATAGGGTTCATCATGATAGCCTTGGAGGATCTCAAAGACCTCATATTTTATCACACATTAGACAAAATAGGGTAGATTTTATCTATGTGTATAAGTGTATATGTTTGTACCAAATGAAACACACATATATGCATACATATCACACACATGTATATGTGTGTGTGTGTGTGTGCTATATGTGTGTGTATATGTATGTATACATATCATTATAATACATATATGTATATATGTTTTTTAATATTTATGTGTGATATATCACACATATTAAAACATTTATACATCACATACATATATATGTGCATATGTATATATATATATATATATATATATATATGTATGTATGTATGTATGTATATATATGTATGTATGTATGTATATATATGTATATATATATGTGTGTGTGTGTGTGTGTGTGTGTGTGTGTGTGTGTGTGTGTGTGTGTGTGTATGTATGTGTGTGTGTGTTTGTGTGATATATATATGACACACATATGTTTTACACACATGAATGCACACATGCATGCATGCATATATGCATACATATAACACAAACACATGTGTGTGTCTGTGTGTGATATGTATGTATGTATATCATGCATATACATGTGTGTGTGTGTATCACATATAGACACATATGTGTTTATATTATATATATACATACATTTATAACACACAAACACATATATTTGTGTGTGATATATGTGCACATATTTATTTATGTGATGTATTATATGTATATATGTGTGGGATATACATATATATCACACACATATATGTATATATCATACACATATGTGATATATATACATGTATATTATATTTTCATATAAATATATAGTACATATATATTATATGTATATATATAATATATATGCACATACACACACACATATAAGTATATATATTACACATAAACATATATATATATATATATATATATGTATGTATGTATGTATGTATGTATGTATGTATGTATATCACACATAAATATGTATGTGATATATATATATATTGCATATGTATGTGTGTGTGCATGTTTTTATCATTGGGAATTTCAAACATACTTTTGGAATGGAAGACAATAATCAAAGGGGAAGGGTTAAATAAACAAATCAATCAATCTAAACCAATTGACTAGAACAATGATAATCAATCTAAAATAATTGACTAGAACAATGACAATCTAAATAGAAAACATGAAAGAAGATGGTAACTTCCAAAATTCAAACAAGATATAAGAATCATGAAATGATAAAAAAATAAAGAGATAATGAAAATTCAAAGGCTATAAGGAATAATGATGAACTCAAAATCTATATACGATGTTAGGGAAAGAAATAAAATACTATAGAGATACAAAAAAATGTAGGAAATATAGAAAAATAAGCTATGTAAAACAAATTATTCCATTGAAGCATGAGATAGGATAGAAATGTTAACTGATAATCCCATTTAAATATCCATAATAAGTGGCCAACTTATCTTCATTTTCAAAATATTTTAAATTTAAGGACCATGAATATGAAGAGTCAGTTGTGTCATAGTATCATCAAAAATCATGACTTGTATAGTAACTTGAATCATCATCAGTAGTTCTATAATCATTATCATGGAAATTGGTTGCAATAGTTTGTTATCCTCTTTTAATGAATCACTTTGTTTGGATCTTATAGTTGAAACCATACTAGGTGTTTTACATAAAATAAACATAAGATATTGTGATAAGACTACCTTAGTGTGTGCATGAGTAGGTACTTGAACTCTATATATTTTCATGGGATATTGTATGATTTATTATTGAGGTAGCACTTTGGGTGATACCTCATGTATAATTTGGATTAGAAACTCATAATAATTACCTCTAATAGTAATCACTTTCTTATCATGCACAAACTTTAAGCATTGATGAAAAGTGGATGGGATTTCTTGAATTTGATCAAGCTAAAGGCATCCAAGTAATATATCATATGTCTTTTTATATTAAAATACATTAAAAAACTCTAGAAATTTCTTAGTGCCTATGGTGACAAGTAACATGATACCCCTAAGAGGTGTCCAAGTAAGACCATCATAATATTTAAGAATAGTTGTTATACCATCTAAATATGATTTAGTGTATTCTCTATTATTAATAAATTACATTATACACATGTTTAATCTTGAACCATTATTAACCATAATACCTTTAGATCACTTTGAATTTGAATTAATGAAAGAATGTATGAATAATGATCCATTATTGGAATAATATATTGGAATCTCACAGTCATAAAAAGTAATAGAAGGAACCTCTTTACATGCATCCATGACCACACCTATGAAAACATCTAAGATATGAGAATTTAAAAATTTTAGTTATTTTTTAGGTGCTACCATGTGAACATTATCTTGACTTTTAGTATTACAATTCAAAAGAGGAATGATAAAGACTTTCAACGTTTGATTTGGTGGAGCAAATGATTGATTCAATGTACTATTTTGTCCTTTCACTTGAGTAAGATTTCTATCAATTTAAGTCTTGAATCTTATGTCTCAATGAAAAACATTTATTTTTAGTATGCCCAAAATATATATGATAATCATAATATGTATTCACGTCATAATTATTATGTGAAGACATAGATGATTCAAACTCATGTTCTAGAGGTAAACAAATCATATTGCATTCAAGTAATTATTTCAGCACTTGGTGATGACTCTCAGCTAATTGTGTAAATTGTCTTCATTCTTGAGAAGGAAAGACAAACTTGCTAGGATGTTGAGATATTGTGTTAGCTACATTCTTTGTCTCATTATTAGCTTGAAAAGTAGTAGTATCACTAGCATTTGCCTTGATTTTTTTTTACCTTGATATTTATCCCCTCTATAGATAGGTGAATTAGTCCCATATTTTTTCATATTTTCCTATAATTTTGATCTCATATGACCCAATTGTATGTCAAAGTTCATTAAAATATTGATATGTATTCAAACATCACTTTTTTCCTTCATACGTTGAATAAAAAATCAAGATAAATTACTTTTTAATTCACTATTAGGTAATTGGTAAGACATCTTTGTAAAAATTATTTTGAATTTAATCTCACACTCACTAATATGCTCATTAGATCCTTGTTTAAGTTTAACAAGTTATGAAAACATGATTTTTTATTTAATGTTGATAAAAAAATGAGCTAGTAGACTATCATCTAAAGAAATTAAATAATACATGGAACTCAATGGTAGAGCATAAACATAATCTTTCAAACATCTAGGAAAGCACTTAATCAATAATCCATAATTTTGTGCAAGGTTAAGACATGAAACATAGAATGATTTGATATGTTATGAAGGATCATCCTTACTATTGAATAATTCAAACTTAGTTACAATGAAATAAGTAGGCAAGGGGTAGAAAAGGACCTCATAATCCAAAGTATCAAGTAATATGTCATGAGAATTCACCACATGACTTGATTTTTTAGATATTTGAGAAAGATGTTAAATTTATCCTCGTATATCTTGATTATTTTATTGAATGGGAACATCTTTAGAAGTATAATTAACATGTATAGGAGTATACACTCTTTTATGTTGATAAACTTCATAACCAAAATATGTAAATTGAGAAGTCAAAAAAATAGGAGGCACATAAAATATTAAGCTGAGAAGGAATAGTCATAGTAATCTGAATAGTAGCAAGTAGATGGATAAGAGTAGAAGCGTTAGGAACACTAGCATCATTACCTAATATAAAAGGAGAACCTATATAGGTGGAATAGAAGCATTAAGGATTAATTTACAACATGTACTTCCTTTGATATTGATTCTTTAGCTAAATTCTTCTTATTTTATTTCTCTCTAGAAACATAAATCACGGCACCATTTTCTTTAGGAAATGGAAAAATTAAATTTCAAAGCAATTTATCTCATGTTTGCTCATAATATTAATTTTGGAAATATAATTATCCTTAGTGTTATCTTCCATAACATTTTCATACATAATATTATCATCATGATCATTTTCATGTACAACATTTACATTTTCATCTTTCACATTTGTACCATTTGCATTATCATTATCAATGTAGGGAATAGGAATGTCATCAATATTCACCAATTTATTTTTCAAACAAGCATGAGTACCAAGTAAATTATTTTGAACCAGATTAATATGTTTAAAATTAAATCTATCACTTTACCTAGTAAGTGTCTCAAATTTAACCTTCTTAATTGGCATAAGATATAAACATAGAGACCATGCAAGAGACTAGGGATAATGATATTGCAATAACAAAGCTGAAATCTATAAAAATAATATTTGAAATAACCACAACAATAAACCCTAGAGGAATAGAGAGCATGAAACCCTAATATTATATATTTCATAAAATATGGGTTCACCAAAAACATGAAATCATAGGTTTTGAAATCAAAGGATCATGTTCACCAAAATGTTTTATGTGGAGGACACAAAAGTGTTTCAAAACACAACACCCAAAACATAAAAGAGAAAGGATAAGTTAGGCTTGATATAAATATAGTAAAATAGTAAATAAAGACCTAACTTGTCTAATGAAGATGAATATAATTACGTTGAGAAATTAGTAATTTAAATGGAAAGTAGAGATGCATACATGATTTTTGACTTATCTAAGTTATGATAGAGACTAATAATGTTGGAAAATAGGTTATTGAGTCATGCAAAAGAGCATATAGAAGGTTTATAGTGATACTAAATACTGACCATAATTGTATGGCCTAATGGTGGTAGTCCTTCTAGTGGTTGACATGTTTTGAAAATGGTTGTGTAGATCCATGTGGTCTACAATTTTTTGAAATTCTTCATCAATAATAAATGTCCAAAAAATTCTATTCAATAAGACAAATGATGCACATAATCATCATAATTCCTTCTCCTTTTCTTGATTCCAAGTCCACGCTAAGAATACATAAAAATTTCATGTATTGGGTGATGCGATTGCCTTAGTCCTTATGTTTCCTTTTATAACAGGTTTATATTTTGGTACTCAATACTAATGCATGTCATCAAAAAATTTGGGTGCATGCCTATTTCCCAACCTTATCCCTATGGACACATGTTCGTAAAATATAACCATATGCTCCTTCACTAATGAAATCCTTCTTTAGGTACAAGTATGTAATCAAATGCCTTCATAAGTTAGGGATTAGAATGAGGGTTGAGTATAAGATATGATCAATGTGTGCACCCATTAAAAATAATTATGTGTTTTGGACCTTAGGGTAGATGTGTATTAATAAACATATTTGAATTCAAATTGAAACACATTCACATGAAAATTTACCATGAAATTTTGTGAAAGATAACAATCAAGGCATATATAAACATGAAAAAATGGAACACATGACCACAAGTAACATGACCATAATCATACAACACAATAATGGTCATGGCCAGTTTCATCTCATATAACAACAATCAAGGTGGACAAATCTTAAGAAACATTTAATGATGAATTTACAAGAGTGACTTTTATTATCCTAAGGAAAGCAAATGATGAATTTTAAGGTATTCATGAGCAAGTGATGATAGTGAAATGCTAGAAATGGTCCAATGTGAACAGAAATTGTGTCAATAATATCCTAATGTAAGTTGATGATAAAAATATAGTAAAACATGATAAAAATATTGAAAATACGTTAATTGTACTAAAATTAGGTGTTTATATTATAACTTAATTTCATGATGACATCTTATTATGACTAGACATTAGTGATTTATTTGTCCTATCTTACACATGGTGTGAGTAATCCATTTTTTTTGAAATTAAAAATTCACAAGTTCATCCCAAATCTCAAATGGGGGAATATAATTTGTTCATTTTATCTCCAAGACTCCAAACACTCACTTGTTCCCTCATATGGAGGCAATCACATGGTGGTACACAACATAATCTCCCTTGTTCCCTTATATGAAGGAAATCACATGGTGGTACACAATATATTCCTCTTGGTCTTATCATGAGACACATATATACTAAGATACAACCCAAATTATTAGATATGGATTTCATAAAGGAAATTTTATTTTTTTCCACACAAATAGATGTGTTCATTCCTACCATAATTTTATTTATTTCCATAGTTCCTAGAGCATGGATTGTGTTTTAACCTTTTAGGACTTAGTAAATATAAATCCTAGGTTGTTAAAAAGTTGAGTATATTAAATTAGGTAATAATATTAAATAAATATAGCCACTAATTTGTTACATAATTGACTAACTTTGACCTTTCTAAAAATATTAATAAATAGTGCAAGTAAGAACTTAGCTAGAAAATGATTGAGATGGATGATATAGAGGTTAAAAACTAAGGTAGAGATTGATCTGAGTGTCATAAATAGGATCCCAATATCATAACCCCTCCTAGATAGTATCACCATGATTATATATGTGGTGGCAGTGTCCCTATTTTAGTGGTAGTGTCTTTTGTGTAGGACTATTTTGAGCTTTTGAGTGCACTTATATTTGTATCTATGAGCTTTGTTCCTACATGCATGAGTTCTAAAACCCTGTATATTTCTTGTATTGATTGAATTTGTGATCAAACCCTAATAATCCATGTTTTTAGGGTGTCTAGTTGATACAATCTAAAAACAATGTTTGTTATTAGGTTAGGTTGGATATTCTTAGCACCCTAAAGTGATGAGAGTTTCCCACATACTAATACTCCAAAGAGGGAACAAGCCCAATGTAGTTTTCCCCACCTAAGTGTTGGTAGAACTACAAATTAATCTAGTATAATAGTTGACTCAAGTGCTTTTAATTTGCTTGAGACTAGAAATCTGGGTAATCTAAGCTTCGGAATGTTGTAGATGGTAGTATGTATAAGTAGGTCAGAATAGGAATTGACAACCTTAATTGTGCATAACTTATTCTAATTTTGAATGTTTATTTTGCATCTAATTTCCATATAGTGGTTAGAGGGTTAAAAATCATGTATTTATATTGTTATGATGCTTGTGTGGGTGCTTAAAAGAGGTCTAGGCTGACCCTAAGAGGTTTTAGATTTGAAAAGATATCCATTTGTGAAAAAGGGAGGGAAAGGACATTAGCACCATTATTGGGACACTAGCATCATGTGGTACTATTGTCCCTATTATGTCACTAGTGTCCAATTGGTAGAAAACTAGGCATGAAGGGATAGGATGCAATAATGATGGTTTAGAATTGTTTTAGGGATGACTAGGGATGCCTGTGACCCATACAAAGGCTAGATAAGTGTGAAAATAAGCTCTAGGATATTTCTAGTTCTAATTTATGGATAGGTAGTCTCAAGTATCACTTAAAAACCACTTTTAGGTGATTAAATTCCCCACTTTATTCTATAAATTCAAAAAAGTGAAATGATTAGGATAAAGGAAAAAGAAGCATACATGGACTTATCTAAGAGGTGAAGCCCATGATATAGGGTTTGAGTATGTGAAGCATACTCCAATGTGTGTCCTATGAGTGAAACTACATAAATTATTCCTTACTTAAGAGATGTCAAAAATAGAGACTAAATTGAGTAAAGTAAAATTTAGTAGAGGGATAAGAGAGAGGAAAGGAATGAATACACCTCACTATATACATGTAAAAATGCATAAACCTAGTGATAACTTGTGTGTGTGTATAGTGATCAATCAATGAATATCTTGAACTGATCAAATGTTTTCATACACAATCAATAAGAGACACAAAAGGACATGGGAATATGTCCAAAGCATATATATATTGTGAAAGAAGTGGCATAGAGCCAAAGAGTAATGTCATATCCAAATGCCCTCAATAGAAGAAGCATAGAGATACAATCAAGTCTAAACTACAAAATCTAGAAATGAAAGTATGCATGAACATGTAATACAAATTTTTGTAAGAGCTAAAGTGTACATATGTTGATTCTAAAGTAGTAATATCTACAAAAAAGTCTAAATGTATTTATGATCAATATCAAGATATAAAATGCTAAAGTTTTGATGTGGAGTATAGAAATATAGAACCTGGTAATCAAAACTGTGTATAAGGTGCCCCAAAATGGGTGAATGTGTCAAATGAAGACCCTTTGTATTGGTGTATATGCCCCCAATGGGCATATAATGGCAAATTTGGATTAGTGTAGTGGACCTAAGTCTTATAGAAATCTGCAAGCACTTGAAAAGAACAAGTGAAACATGTATGTATGATAAAAACTAACTATACTAGGATAGCTAGCATATGTAGTGTCTGGCTAATATAAGAAATATAAACATGGTAATGCATAAAATTTATAATTTTGTGTTTTTTGAGTAAATATTTGAATGTTTTTGTGTTTTTATATATTATATTATTTTGGATTTTTTAGATATAAGCTAAGTACAAGCAACATAAAAATGAATTATGTACAAGGAGCAAGAGAGAAAGAAAGTATTTAAAAGAAGGGAGGAATAATACTAACTGATGAGTCTCATGGGAGACTCACTATTAATGTGGCTTATGTAAAAGAAAGGAATAATGATCATGCATGTTGTATGAAAGGGCAATTATGGTCCCAAAATCTATTATACTGAATGATCTATGTTTGGCCCTACCTATGAAGTGGTGCTATAAATCTGTGACAATGACTGTGGTGTTTTGTGAGCTAAAAGGGTCTTAGAAACCCATTTGGTAGAATAATTTTTAGTTGAAATGGGTTCCTTATGTTGATAACCTCAATAACTCAATAATATTTATCTCAAAAAAAAAGTGAGTAGAGGGAAGCCCTATACAATTTACAACATATATCTAACATAGGGGTCTCTCTAATAATGGTCTTCATGGGAGAGTATGCATATGTGTCAACACTATATGATTATACCTCACCTAAACTTATGGATATATTGAACTATGTGGTGTATTGATAGGACTTATGCTCAGAGCTGTAACTGGTAACTATGTAACTAGTAACTATGTTGTAACTAGTAACTATGTTATAATAGGTAACTAGGTTGTAACTAATAATTATGTTATAAATAGTCAATGTATTAACTATAGGATGGGTAGAGTATATTCATATGAAATACCCTCAACTGTGATCACCTTATTTGCATGTATTGTAGTTTGGGGAGTAGGAAAATAAATTGTTGTATATTTTAAACCTTTAAAGAAATTTAATTTATGAAAGATTTTAAAAATAAAATATTGAAACAAATCTAAGATTTTAGAATTAATATATGATCATATAAATTAAAGGATATAAACCCTAAGATCATCTAGGGTTAGGGTTTGAGCAATGTTCTAAATAAGTCAGGTTTACCAAATGTTTTAACCTTTTAGGACTTAGTGAATGTAAAACCTATGTTGTTACAGAGTTGAGTAAATTAAAATCAAGGTAATAATATGCAATATATATAGCCACTAATTTTTTACAAAATTGACTAAGTTTAACCTTTCTAAGAATAGTAATAAATAGCGCAAGAAATTAGCTAGAAAATGATTGAGATGGATGATTTAGAGACTAAAAAATTGAGGTAGAGGATGGTCTGAGTGTCACATATAAGATCCCAATGTCAAAACCCTTCCTAGATAATACTATCCTAATTAGATAGTATCACAATTATTGGATATGTGGTAGTAGTGTCCCTATTTTGGTGGTAGTGTCCTTTGTATAGGATTGTCTTGAGCTTCTAGGTGAACCTATGTTTCAATCTATGAGGTTTGTTCCTGCAGACACGAGTTTTAAAACCTTGTATATTTATTATTTTGATTTATTTTGTGATCAAACCCTAATCTTCCATGTTACTAGGGTATCTATTTGATACAATATGAAAAGTGTGTTTGTTAGTGGGGTAAGTTGGACATCCTCAACACCCCACTATGATGAGAGTTGCCTATATACTAATACTCTGAAGAGGGATCAAGCCTAATGTATTTCTTCCCACCTAAGTGATGGTACAAGTGTAAGTGAATCTAGTATGATAGTTTACTTGAGTGCTTTGAATGTGATTGAGACTAAAAATATGGGTAATCTAAGCTTAGGAATGTTGTATATGGTAGTATGTAGAAGTAGGGAAGAATAGGGATTGATAACCTTAATTATACATAAATTATTCTGAGTTTGAATGTGTGTTTTACATATGATTTCCATCTAGTGGTTAGAGGTCTAAAATTCATGTATTTATATTATTTTGATGATTTTTGGGTGCTAAAAAGAGGTCTATGCTGACCCTATGAGGTTTTAGATTTGAAAATATATCCATTTGTGAAAAAGGGAGGGAAAAGACATTAGCACCATTATTGGGACATTAGCATCATGTGGTGCTACTATCCCTATTATGGCACTAGTGTCCAAGTGGCATAACACTATGCATGAAGGGCTAGGATGCAAGAATGATGGTCTAGGAGTGATTTAGGGATGACTATGGGCACTTATGGCCCACAAGAAGGTTATATAAGTGTGAAAATAGGCTTTAGTATAGGTTTAGGGCTAATCTAGGGATATGTGGTCTCAAGTAGCACTCTTAGCACTTAAATACCACTTTTTAGTTATTACAATTTGTATAGACACTAATTCACTTCCATAAGTTTCATTTATGGTTTAGTGGAATATATTTCTATATTATAGACATAAGGGCATGGATGTTTGTTCTAGGATTTTTATGACCTTCCTTTTAACTTTCCACTTGGTTTTATTCTCGTAGTGACTTCAAGAACTTTCAATTAGTGGTGAGGCAACTATGACTTATATTTATCAACATGATTGGTTTTACTTTGACATGTATGTATGCACACACATCAAAATGGGGCATTATGTAAACTCTTAAAAATGGTATCATAGAACTATGTAGTGTTAATTATAATAATTTAGCAAACTTGGCTTATGTTATTTAATTTAGTTTAAATTAGATAAATGGGCCCTCTCATTGAATTCTAATGTATTACTTCACCCATATCATATGTATCTCTTATGTTATCTTTAACTCATCTTGTGTACTCCCTAATTCACCCTTCTAGTAGCTTGTGTTTAGACATCATCTACATCAACTACACTTGTGTTTACCCCTTCCCCTTTTTTTAATTCCTAACCATTGTAATTCATCGTGGGTGTGCAAAAAAATTAATTTAAATTCAAATATCACCTTTAAATAGAGATTCCTAATAATTCACTTACATATGAGAAAATATAGAGAGAATTAATTTATTATCTACAAGAATATATTGAGCATTTGTAAAAATTCTAGGTGAAAATGGGCATTCATTATAACATTGAAAAGATAAGGTTTGGGTCACTTGCATCAAACATGATTGAATTTTAGATTACATTATAATCAATAAATGATTCCCAAACTATAAAATTGCTAGAGGCATGATAATAATGGAGGTATAACACAAACCCCCATAATTTCCATGTAGTTTTCATGGCTTTTCAAGGTGGTATAGGTTGGTTAGGGTTTCAATAAATGAGATCAATTTCCTAGATATTTGTATAGAAGTTTGGAAAATCAAGTGAGGTTGTCAAACCCCAAGAATATGAAAATCAAACTATAAAAAATATATGAATTATGAGCACACTATAAAAATTATATAGTTATGGTCAAACCCTATCATTATGGTCTATAGTTGAGGTCAAACCCTACATTTCTACTCTAGGGTTGTGGCACCTTGGGAAACTATCTCTGCTTGCTCCAAATTTTAATATTTTTGTCTACCTTGATGTTTGGATCTATTTCCCATTATTTTCATCTTTCATCTGTCTCCAAATTGTTAGTTTTTATGATCAAAATTGATTTTATCTGCTCCTCAGAAGTTTGCTCTACCTTGTGAATTATTCTTCTCCTTGAATATCTTTGAATATGAGAAATCACTATATATATATATATATATATATATATATATATATACACAAGTGAGAGGAAAGAGATGCATCTCTTCAATCTCTTTGTCGGCTTACACCAAACAAATCATGTCTTTAAAAGATACAAGAAGTTGGGCTGGAAGTGGGAGCCCGATGCTGCTCCTTCAACATCAACACTCCCTCTTAGTTAGGGAGGATACTTCCAGATGACATCCAACATGGATCTCCTAGAGGGTGGAATCAAGGGATTTCACCTCAAACTTCTCTCATAGAGAAGAACTCATTATCAAGGGATTTCACCTCAAACTTATCTCACAGAGAAGAACTTGTTATCAAGGGATTTCACCTTGAACTTATCTCACAGAGAAGAACTTGTTATCAAGGGATTTCACCTCAAACTTCTCACAAAGAAGAACTTGTTATCAATGGATTTCACCTCAAAATTCTCTCATAGAGAACTCATTATCAATCATAGCTTTGATGGCTTCTACAATAGATCTATTCTTCCTTTCTGCAACACCATTCTATTAAGGGTTGTAAGGGACACAGAACTCCCTCTTAATACCTAATTTAATAAAAAATTATGGAATCCTTTAGAGGTGTACTCCCCCCATTGTTGGATCTCATAACTTTAATTATTTTCCTAGATAATTTCTCTACCTTGGCTTTCCTATAAGGGCATTCAAAGAACACCCTCCCCCCATAGTAGTTATAAGTTAAAATCACGATGATGAAAGGACACAAAGAGCTTCCCCCTCTAGAATCCCATAGGCAGCTTATCTTACTCAACATGAAAACAACATCAATGGATTTATGAAATGGGTGATCAGCAATATCTCACTGGTTCTTTTGCCTACTCCATATTTGGCCACCATGAAATATGAAATTCACGGTGCCTATGACACCACTACACCTCAGGACTTTTACACACCCTGTGACTACAACATCACTATTCCCCCTCCAAATCCAAATGCCATAGAAGAAAACAATGTATATGTATTCACATTAAACTCTGTAGTGGATGTGATTTTGCAAAATGTGAATACTCTCACTGCCAATATAGTATTGCTGTAATGACAAATCAGATCATGATCTTCTTCAAACCCACTCTGATACCATGTTAGTTTTTATGATCATAATTGATTTTATCTGCTCCTCAAAATTCTACTCTACCTTTTGAATTATTCTTTTCCTTGAATATCTTTTAATATGAGAAATCACTATACATATACAAGTGAGAGGAAAGAGACACATCTCTTCAATCTCTTTGTCGGCCTACACCAAACAAATCATGTCTTTAAAAGATACAATAAGTTGGGCTAGAAGTGGAAACCCGAGGCTTCTCCTTCAACATCAACACAAATATGTGTAAATTAAATAATCTTCTAAAAAAACCCATATTTTCACATTTTAATTATTTTAGAGTATTTCTTATTATAATCAGGTTTGATTTTTATTTTTTGTTCTTTATTTTTTTATTAGTCTAATTATGATTATACATTGGTTATGGGTGGATGTATTACTTATTGATGTAAAGTTAATTTATTATAAAACACGATCATAAGTTCGATGAAAAGATATTAAATAATTACATTCTCTTACTTGAGGTAAAGTGACCATGTTGCACTCAAGTATTTTTTCAATAATTATTGTGGACTCTCATAAAGCCAAGTATATTGTCTTAGTTATCTTTGGATGGTTTTTCTATGAGAGTGAATAAATCACAAGGATTATTCTTGGTTGAAAATCCATTATAATTAATTTTTTTCTTAAAATATGACTTGTTTAAAAAATTTAGAACATTGGAAGAGGTGGTACATTAAAAGAGTATTTAAGAATATTAACATCTAAGAGCTTAATTTTAAAACTATCTAAAAACATGGAAAAACTCATACAAAGGGATAATAAATAAAAATAAAATTATCTTTAATAATTATAAGCAATATTTATACAAAACGTCTTTGAATCTCATTATTTGGTGGCTCATAGATTATCTTAATGACTATTGTTTTAACTCTAAACACATAATCATGAACTTGTTCATTGGCTCCTTGTCCAATTTTAGATAATATACAAATGCGACTTCCATGCCAATGATAATTTAGAAGAGAAATAATAAATCATAAAAAGGAGTGATAAAACAACAAATTTATCCATATAAGATAGAATATAACCAATAAAGAGCAAAATCCTTTAGAATTATAAGGAAAAGTTTGGCCAACAACCTATCATCATGACAAAATCTAAGAAAAAAACATGAAATGATATAATATGATGTGATGGATCTTATTTCCTATTTAATAATTAATATTTTTCAATATTTTAACATATTTAATAATCCAAAGGATTTATAAAATTATAAATTTAAGTGATATGTTTGGTAATTTTGTTCAACCATAGACTTTTTTTAATTTGATTTGTATGCTATGAAGGGTGTGCACCATGGTATCCATTTTAAGATTTTGAAACATAGATGGATGAAAAATATTGGATGATTTATAATAGGTTTTTTTTTATATTTGAGGTAAATTTGTATGCAATTATTGTTTGGGATGATTATTATGATATTTGTTGATAAAATTTGCCACCATTGGTCAAGGTTGTTTATGTGCATGTTTTCAAGAAAACTCCATTCATGGATTGAAGATTTTAAAAGGTATATAAAACATCATATATCCTTAATAAATCCAAAACCATTCTCACAAATAGGTCACAAGTCCAAATTTTGATAGAGGTTTCTTTTATTCCTTTAGCAAGTTAGTTACAAACTAGTGAAAGCAATTTTCAAATGTTTGTTTCTTGAAGGGGAAGAAGAGTTGGTTAAATTGGTATTAGGGGTAATTAGGGTAAATTATTCCATAAATATTGTATGCATCATTTTTTGTTTATAGGTGCTTAACTTTATAAACAATCATTAAGAATAAAGGTGCTTTAAAACCCTTATTAAACCCCAATGGCTTGATTTTAGGTAGTATGTTTGCATTTTTGAATTCTTTGTTGAAGAAAAAAAGTGGTGTGACATATTATGTGGAATAAATGACATTATTACACCTTATTCAATCAAAATTTCAAGGCAATTAATGGATAAATTTAAAGGTACAGCTATCAAAGTTTCAAGCAAGTAAGAAAGACAATTAGAAAAGGCACTTATTGAGAGGTTTAAGAGATTGTTTGAGCATATCCAATGTTCATAATGATTATATGGGTTATTTCAAGTCCAAATTTAAAAATAATTAGGTGTTTATGCCTCATAAAACTCAGTAATATGGAAAAAATCAGACCTATGGGCTTTCTGAAATGAGAAAGAGCAAGCTAGGAAACACTAAAAAGTGCATATTTTGAGTTTTATTAAATGAAATCTCTTGAAATTTGACATAGAGGTCTATTTTTATGTATTTTAATATTTTAAATTGTTTTAAAATCTATAATATGTCTTATGAGAGATAAAATGGAAAAACACAAGTCTATTCATGAAGGAAATTAAGGATTTTCACTAATTTGCTCACAAATGGAGTTAGAAATGAGTGTTTCAGATCCTTAAAATGGAATAAAATTATTTTAAAGTGTGGATAATTTATTTAAATATATTAAACCATGATTAATCAATAAAAATAAATTCAAAAAAGGCTCAGATCATTTGAAAACATCTCTAGGTCACCCTACAAACAACAAGTAGGCATTTTTATGAATTTTTGTTTGAGTGTTTGGTGAAGATTTTTGGAGTTTTTGAAACTTTTATAGTATTAAAAATATATACCTATCCAATAAACATTTTAAAAGTTTTTAGTGAGGTCTAGAACTCATTTTAAACCCCCAAATCTAAATTAGGATTTTTTGAGGCCTAGAGAGCACAAAATAGCATTTTTTACAGTTGTACATAGAGTTTGGAGATAAAAATTTATTTGAAGGTTTGTTACATGATGGTAATTAAAATCATATTTATACTCATTCCCTAATAAAATAATGAAAATTCATCAAGTTCTAGGTTCTCACAGTGCATTTATAATGCTTGTCAAGTTATAAAAGATGTACACATCCAAGAAGAGCCAGTATGAAGAACTATAATTGTCCATCAACTAATGAAATTATATGAAGGATATTTCATGGAGTTTTAAAATAATTCAAAAAAATTATCTCTCTCCTACTATGCCCCATTTGGGCTAAATTTATAAAAAGTTAAGTTAACATGAAGAACATCTTCAATTAGCCTTAGAAAGGTGGAGTTTGAAACATGTAAGAGTGGAAAAGTTGAGTCTAAGTCTTGGTTAAAATTTGAGGCTCTATTTTCATGTAATATACTCTTTTAAAAAAAAAATCAATATCTCTCTTACTATTCCCCCCTCGGGCTAATTTTAGAAAGTCAAGAAGTCAAACATGCATGCAAGATGCAAGTCAAGAAGCTCAAGTCAAACTCCAACTTGCAAGTCAAGATAGGTCAAGTCAAACTCTAAGATAAAATAAAGGTAAATTAATTATAAATTCAATATATATTCAAGATCAAAAGGAATTAAGTGCTATTTCAAAAGGATTTAATGGAAGATAATTAAAGATCTCTTCAAGAATGAATGCACATGAGCCTTTAACTTTTCAAAAGATTCAAACAAGCTTTTCTCTCTCCTATTATGCCATATTTCAAGAATATAATGTTGAAACTCAAAATTATATGTTTTAATTTGGGTAATATATTTGGAAGTTTGAAGGTTGAGTTGGAGTACAATTTGAAGTAGGAGTGAACTTGATTTAACATGAGGACTCATCTCTAGTGGTTTGTCTCCTCTCTCCTTGATTTTTTTATATGTACATTAATTTTTTAGTGATTATGATGATAATATGCCTTTGTATTATAGAAACTCTACCAAAAATTTTACTACCTCATCTTTGAAGTAGTAAAGAGTTATTTTTCCTCCATTTTTAAGTTGTTCATGAAGTGTGTTCTTAATATTCATTGATATAACTTCATAAATGGTTGATTTTCCTATGTTTATATCTAAATATCTCACTTTTATGTAGAAAATAATAACTCTTTCAGGTCATATAAAGTGTCTAAATCTGATTTATATGTAATTTGGAAGTGAATTCAACCATTGTTCATTCCTTCCTAGCTAGTGTGTGTTTGTTAAGACCTTTGTGTGAAATAATGATGCAAGATTCATTATATGAGAATGAAATGAATGTGTGTAAGCTATTTATCTTCAAAAATTATGTCAAGTATCTACATAATTGACCTTCACATTGTTGCATCACCCCAAATTTATAATTTTATGTTTAATTTCAGCTTTATCATTGTTCCTTTTCCTCTTTTCCTAGTCAAGAAAACATGGAATTAGAGAGTTTGGAAAGATATAGGTGAGTGTAAAAAATATAACCATCCCTTAATATATAAAATATATCTAATATAAATTCCAAAACCTTATAGAGTTTCCATTGTATCAACAGGAGTGAGAATAGGGACACATTCTTGCAAGGGTGCACTTCTGAGTGATAATAGTTTATGACATGCTCAGTGGGATAATAGCACATAAGATTGCTAAATATTGATGCTAGTTTAAGAAATTTACATCAAAAACATTACTCAAGGACTTATAATATATTGAATCCAAGTTATATACAACTAGTTTAAGCAGTCCAAGTTCTTAAAGTACATCAATTAGTATGTATTTCAGTCCTCCATTTTGTGAAAATGTAGCTTTTGTACCTTCATATCAAGTTGAGAATATTTATGGATTAAACTCAAGTATCCATAGACTAGTAATATTTTAATATTCTCATAATATTTACCCCCATCCCACCCCTAATCATGTTTCCAATTAGCCTTGGCAAAAGCATGTTCTTTTCGATCAGACTAAAAAAAGTGTGCAAGAGATAAGATTTGACTTTGAGACACATTGTATGGAAAGTGATAGAGAAGAGGAATAAAATAGGCATCAAAAATAAATTACATATTAATCCTATATACATAATCAATATATTTAATCATTTAATATATTCAATGAGGCTACAAGAAAACCAATATAGTATCTACCTAGGAGAGTAAAAAATTGAGTCCAAAATCCAAAGTTGGAAATACGGAGAACCACTTGAACCTTCAAGAGAGTCGAATTTCTTCAATATTCCAAGTTTTAGGACTCCTGATCCTATTAAATATTCTATTCCTATGAAATATTCACTCACTCTTCCCTAAGATCCTAAGACCACTCCATCTTGGAAAACTTCTTTGATCAAGACCCTTGATTATGTCATGCCTACTCTTGAGAAAGAGCATCCTCCTATGCCAATCCAAAATCAAGATATGGATAAAGTAGTTAAATAAAAACCAAGAATTTTCCAAGTTTATTGAGCCCTACATCCATCCCTTAAATTTAATTTGTCCATGAATATCAAATCATATCATTACATCATAGGTTGATTGTTAAGTGGAAATAGAAATATGAAGCACCCCTAACACAAGTTTATTTCCCTTCTTTCAAATAAATATTGAATGAAACTATTATTTATAAATATTAAAGCCTTATTAATGCCTTTTTAATCCCATTTTACATTCAAGAGTATTCCATAATGACCTATATTTATCTGTCACCAAATAGAACCTCTTACCCTCCCACCGTCTCCCATTTTGAAGGAAGTCCTATTGTATGGAAGGAAACAAAAGAACATGTAGGTAAAGAGGAGAATTTGTCAAGAGAAGATGATCAAGAGTTGTGTTCATTAAATGATCTTCAATTAGGCATAGAATAAGATCATGTTACAATATTTTAGAATTAAAATCAAATTATAACTGAAAGTAAGCCTCAAAAATCCTATCATGAAGATGTTATAGAAGATATGACAGCAACTAGTGAGATTGTAGTATTGGTTTCATAAGGTAACAGCCCTAAACATGATCTAAGTAAAGATATAAAATAATATGGAATGATTCCTAGTGAATCTCAAGAATATATAAGTGATGATCAAGAAGATTTTGATTACTTATGGCTGTGGTACCTTGAATTGATTCAAGACTTTGAGAATCTTTGTAGGCCTACATCTCATTGTGAAGACATTGATAAAGTGATTGTGAAGGTTGGAAAACATGGTCAAGAGGATGTTGATCAAAGTATATTTATATAATATCATAATTAATCTAAAGAGTATTATTTGGAGCTCCTTGAAAAGCTTGAATAATTTGCAATAGTTGGCAATCAAGATGGCAGATCTCAAGATGTCATAAAAGGCCAATAATAATGTTCGAGTGAGCCATTAAAGACTAAAATTTTAGATATTCCTATGAATAAAAATATGGTAACATTGGAAATATTTCTAAAATTTGAAGATAAATATGAGGTGAGTATATAACCACATAATCAGTTTGCTTATATTGGAGATATGCTTGCTTCAATTTATTCACTTGGAGACAAGCCAAAGAGATTGATAATCAGGAAAAGAATTGACACAACTAGCATGTCACTAAAACAATAGTTTGTTCCTCATATTTTTAAACTACATGTAAATTACTTGAGTGTTTTTTTTCTTATCTAGGGGGAATGTCATCTTTTATATACTAGTGTTTATATTTTAATTTCCTCAAGTACTATCTTGCATATTTTTCAGTCGGTATTTGTTTTAGTTTTCAATTCCCTAAGTGCTTATGCACATGCTTTATAGTTTCTTGAAAAGGAAATTTTAGTTAAATATTTGGTGATATTTTCATAAGTATATATCTTAATAGATAGATCTATTGGTTTTGATTGTTTAGCAGGCAAACATCCCAGCAAAGACACCAAGAATGTTGACAAATTTTATCACCATTGGTCAAGGTTGTTTATGTATAGATTTTTAATAAGACTCCATTCATGGAGTGAATATTAAAAAATATATATATAAAATCTTATATAATTCATCAAGATAAAAACATGCTAGGAACAAGTCACAGGTCCAAATTTTGATACAGGATTCTTCGATTCCTCTAGCAAGCTAGTTGCAAGCTAGTGAAGGTAATTTTCAAATGTTTGTTTCATGAAGGGGAAGAAGATTTGGTTTAAATGTTATTATGTGGAGTTATGTGTCCATATTAATTCAATATTAAATTTATTATTTGGTAGTTATATGTGCTTAACTTTAGTAACAATCATTAAGAAGAAAGGTGCTTTAAAACCCTTTCTAAAATTGAATGACTCAATTTTAGGTAGTATGTTTGAATTTTTGAGTTATTTATTGAAAAATTAAAGTGGTTTGATATATTATAGGTCATAAATGACCTTAATACACCTTATTAACTCAAAATTTTGAGGTAAATAATGGATAAATTCAAAGGTATAGGTATTAGGGTTTCAAGCAAGCAAGAGAGAGTCAAAAAAGACACTTTTTGAGAGGATTAAGAGATTGTTTGAGAATATGTAATGGTTATAATGATGATAGGGGTTATTAAAGGTATTAATTAAAACATAATAATGTATTTATACCTCATAAAACTCAATAAAGTGGCAAAACTCAAACCTACAAGCATTTAGAAATGAGAAAGAGCAAACTAAGAAACACCAAAAAATGCATATTTTGAGTTTTATTAAATGAAATACCTTAAATTTTTACATGGAGGTCTATTTTGAGTAATTTAATGTTTTAAAGTGATTTAATATCTATATTTTACCTAAGGAGATAAAAAATGGAAAAACACAAGTTTGTTCATGAAGGAAATCAAGGTTTTTCACTAATTTGCTCACAAATGGAGTTAGAAATGAGTGTTTCAGATCCTTTTAATGGAAAAAAATGATTTTAAAGTGTGTATAATTTATTTATATTTCTAAATCCATTATAATTAAATTAAAACCAATTAAAAATAGGCTCATCTCATTGAAAAACATCTTCAGGTCACCCTGCGGGCAACAAGCATGCATTTTTTTGTGAATTTTTGTTTGAGAGTTTGGTGAAGATTTTTAGAATTTTTAAAACTTTTTTAGGTATGACCCATTTATACCTATCCAATTATTATATTAGGAGTTTTTTTTTAGGCATGAAACTCATTTTAGATCCCTAAATCCAAATCAAGGTTTTTTTAGGCCTAGAGAGCACAGAATGGCATTTTTAGAGTTGTATATGGAGTTTAGAGATAAAATTTTGTTTAAAGGTATATAAAACCATTTTTATTATTTTATAATCATATTTATACTAATTAATTTATAAAATAATGTAAATTCATCAAGTTACATGTTCTCACGGTGCATTCAATAAGCTTTCCAAGTTGTAGAAGATGTACACATCCAAGAAGAGCCAGTATGAATAATTGTAATTGTACATCAACAATGAAATTTTATCAAGGATATTTCATGGATTTTTAAAATAATTCAATAATCTTATCTCTATCCTACTTTTTGAATGTACAATCACTGAGAAGGGGGGTGAATCAGTTAGCCCAAATAATCCAACTTCAATTATGATATTTACAAATATTTAATTAGATACCACAAGCATTCATGAAGCATACATATCATTTATAAAAATTAACAAGAGATATAATGCAAGATCAATCACATAACACATGACATATGTTGAAAAACCTCTTGGGGAATAAAACCCATTGGAACCTATAATTAGACTATTATCCTATAATAACAAGATCCAATTTAGACCATCTAAAAATTATCAAGGAACTACAATCCCTATTTAGTGATAATTCAATTCCAAAAGGTGCTACCACACCTGTCTAGCTAAGCTTAAACAACCAAACCTTTTATAAAGTTTCATCATATAAAGAGGCTACAATTACCTTATATGTCGAGCTATCATAATAACACCTATGAACACATCCAATTCTAAACTAATGTCTACAACACCTGATGATGGACTTCTGCTTATCACTCTTTTCCTTCACTCACACTCAATCTACAAGAGCACTATTATACCAATAGAATTATGATCAACAAGTCATACAAATAGTCCTTAATCTACTCTACTCTTCAACACATCCTTGAGGCACTCTACCCCTTCTTCAATCCACAAAACACACACAATCTTGTCTCTAATCACTCCTTAGTCTCTTACTTACAAGTCTAGAACCCATCATCTTTGGTTTCACTATTTATAGAGCAATCTTGATAATCACTCCCTTGGTCAGCCATTAGGCATGCCTTAGCCCTTAAGGCATTTCTCATATAAATACATGACTCAATACAATATTCATAGGTTTTCCATATCATCTATAGTCCACCCTTAAGTAGCTACACCTTTTGATAAGGCCCTTGTAGCTGTTATAGGTCTCATGGAGACCTATTCACTCATTTAGCACACCCTTGAGCAAAAAAATAACACATGACCACTTTAAAATACATGGATCCACTCCTTATGTCCCCTTCAACATCCTCAAATGATCATATTCATCTTATCTCACCTATGCATATTCTCAAACAACTCAAACATAGACCTTATATATAGGAACACTATTATCGAACATATTGCCAACTTCTTAAGCATTTTTCATACTCAAGATAGATTTATCACACCTCCAAAAACCACATAGACCATCCTCATGGAGTCTAAAACAATCCCTAATATATAATACATCATGAGACATTGAAAAATCATCAATACAAGCTCAAATATCCTTCTCAAGTCACTTTTAAAATAAGCACAAACACACAGTCAACTTCTAGGATCAATATCTTTGACTATATTGACTTGCAAATCTTCAAATTAGGTTCATTAAATGCAACATGGAGTCCTCTTCATATTTTATTTTTAAAACACCAAAAAAATTGACTTATATAAAAATATATGGAAAAAAAAGATCTCTAGTTTTTCCTATGTTAAATTCAAATATTTGAATAGCAACGGTCACAGTTAACCTTCGAACACAATGTTTCAATCTCATAAACTCTTAGCTCAGATAAAATACACACCATAAATATTTTTTATTCTTTAATGTGTATACATCAATTCTCAGATGTTAAACTTCAATCATGTTGACCTTATCTCATAAAATCTTGAAATGTTGACTCGATATGCTCTATCAATCTCTGTGAATCAACTAGGTCTTTAATGATCAATGCTCACCATTAGATCAATCTATATAAATGCCCATTCATCATTGGACACTTATCCTATACCTTTGATCAATAATTCAACATCATGCACCTATCCTCATCTCATTTCTTCCTAACTCCTTGGTTCAATGTGCACCATTGATCTTGCTCGAGCTATAACACTTTCAAAAATGACTATGGGAACCCTTTCAATATGTCTGAGTAGCCATTTTTTATCCTTAATAACTTCTTTTATGATTCAATGTAGGATCTCAAATTTGGACAAAAATATCTCCTCACATATGATAATCCAACCATATAAAAAATATCTCTTGGAACCCTTTCACGTGCAAGATATTATGCCATTAAAAATCCTTCCCAAAATCTTCTGTCACAGAACCAACTATGTCAAAAACTACCTAAGAGGCCAAATTTGAGCAAGCATAACTTTTATCGTACTTTAGTGCATGATCTCAAATTTAGTGAAAATCATCTATGTTAAAAAATTAATAAACACATATGAACATTTTATCTTGAAACATCCACACATGTGAGATATTCCATCATCAAACTGCTTACTCGGCTCTTTCTAGCCATATTGAAAATTTGGCTGAGTATGGAAAAATAATGAATTTATAACTGAGAATCTAACTTTGCACCCTCATATATTTGATCATGATTTAAGATATAGAACATAAAAACTAGGTACTAATATTATCACAACCATATGACCGCCTCCCCTTGACTCCTTCCCACGTGGTAACGGTGATGTCATCAAATTACCTATTTAGATTTGTTGCCACTAGACGCAAATTACCTAGATGAGAACAATGATAAATTGGGTGAATTATACTCATGAAAATAAGCATTCAAATCATTATTAAATTATGATAGGACCCCTTTCACATTCTTGAATCACCCTGCTCAACCCTAATCCTTTTTGTCCATGTCAATACTGAAGATCAACCAACCATACATAAAGTACACTAGAACAAGCAAATTGCACACTTTGTCATTATCACATAGACTATCAAGGCACTTCATCCACTAACTATAGAACCTTTATTACATCATCATGAAAAATCTCCAACAATATCCACCTTTGTAATTGATGTCAAAACCCATCAATATATCAATATATAGCTCACCTTTCTCTTCAAAGCACTCCCACAACATGAACTTTCTCCCCAATAGGAACTTTCTCCCCTTTTGAAACAATGACAAAGTGGGCACTAAATGATCCTAAGGACCTAAAAATATAATAAAAAATTAATGTACCATCATAGAAAAGATGATACAAACTCCCCCTTACCCTGAGCCAACCTCTTCTTGTCTTGACAACTTCCTCTTGCTCGATGCCAACACTCTCTTCAACCAAACACTACAACTAGTGAATAAATAATACACAAAATCATAAAAATCTGATGTAACACATCAAAAAACATCTGAGGGTTACTCCCCTTAATAATTTTGAGCAATTTCACCTTTTGAGCATCTTCAAATCTCCATACACCATGAAGAATCACCACACTTGCTTACTAGCCTTATCTCTCAAGCTACCATAAGGACCATGAATAGAACTTCATGCCACTCACAAAATAGGAAACATGCACTAAACCAACTTTAAAGCTCACCTTGAAGCATAAATACCTTGTTATTTTGGAGAAACTAAGCAAAAATCACTCTTCTTTTAACTAGGCATGTCTAGCCTCATTGTAGCCCTACTTGAAACATGTAGAGTCCATAATTTTTAATAGACACATCTTCAGGACCTAAAACTCCATATCTTGATCACTCTCATATTCCCCCTCAATCACATTAATATTGATCACTAGCATCATCCTTTGAAATATACTTCCTTCACAAACCTACTAGCTAATTAACCTTCCACAATGATAAAAACTTAAATAATTTGAAAATCACAAACCCTCAAATATCTATAAATCTTTATTTGACCACCCACTTGGCCCATTAAACATATTAATAATCCTTAAACCTCAACTCACAAGGTGAACCACTTTTCTAGTGTAGCCCAAAAACCTAGAATCTTAAAACAATCAAGGTCAACAAACCTCCTTCTGGTCAATGCACACCTTTGAAACTACTTGCACACATAGAGACACCCATCACATAATTATAGAGAAACATTTGATCTTCCATATATTTGGGAACCTATACATCATATAATTGATTTTAGGCCTATTTTCCCTTAAGCCAAAAATTGAGAAAAACTAAGAACACTCAAAAAACTTCAATTGGTACGTACATACCTTCAGACCTCAAAAACATCTAGAGCACACCACAAAGAAATTCATAGACCTTTTTTAGCACCAAACACTTCCTGACATTTTCATCAATCTCACTAAGCCACCTAGATCCACCCATTCTAACTTTGTACTATATATCCTTCATAAACCTCTCAAATAGGCTCATGAACTTGTTGTTCCCCCTTAACAAAAGACCTTTTCTATTTATCATTATCATCTTGAGCACACAAACATGTTTATATACTAAAATGAGTCTCTTAATAAGCATAGATAGACACACCTTCTATACCTCAATGCTCTAAAACAAAAATAACTCATCATATTCCATCTCCTCCTTGTTCATCTGATATTTGTAGTTCTTCTTCTTCTTCTTCTTCTTATTCTTCTTCTTCATCTTCTTCTTTGGCTTAGTAAAAACAACTTTCTCATCCATTACAACATTCTCCATTTCTTTTATTATTAAATTAATAATACATGGAGACAACACAAATTCATTACATACCTTTTTATTTTAAGAATATTCCTTATAGCTTAGAAACTCATCATTAGGCATAGATAATTGATGTTTTTTACATGATACATGATCAGCAATGACAAGATGTTCACTTGGATCCATACATTCCTTAGGACTAGTATCAATCAGCACCTTGGTCTTCTCTTTGAGCTTGATTTTTTCATTCTCAACATGAGCAGACAATGAGACCTCTTGGAACTCTTTAACTTCTAAAGCATTCTCCACCATAGCAAATAGATTACTTGGACCTATAGTCTCATCATGACTCACACTTGCACCTTTGGCTTCCATGTGTTAACTTGCCTTCTTCCTTGAACTATAGGAGACTGATTAAATATATTATGTCATGTAAGCCTTTACTTGAAGAACTTAGTAATGTGACCTCTCTATTCATAATTATAGCACACCATACCTTTTGCAAGAGATATATCTTGCCTTACATTATTTGGATAGAAATTTCAATGTGTCCTATGATATGATAAACAAAATAAGTTCCCCTTTTTGAAGATGACTCACCTTATCTAATATTATGTGGGCAATGGATTACAAAGTGTCCCACATTAAGACAGTTAAATCACTTGATTCTGTTCATGCTTTTTTACTGATGACCCCCATCATAGTTCCATGAAAATTCTTATTTAATAGGTCTCTTACAATCTCTAGCCCTATGACAAAACTTATTACATGTATAATAGTAACTATTTAATCTTGCATACCTCATGACATTTGTCCATCTGATTTGATTTGTCTTTACTCTGTCAATACCTTCAGTCCTTATCTAATGATTTGTCTTCAAAGTATGATTGTCTTGGTTCACATTAATATTTATCTTGTCTTGAGTTACATTTTTTTGTTCTTATTAATATCCAAGACTATTTCTATCACTATCATGCTTTTTTCCACTCAAAATATTATCTAGATCATATGAGATCTTTTTAAATCTCAAAAATGTCTTCACCTTACTAGCTATCTTTTCTAGCTTAGATTTTAAATATTCATTTTCAGAAACATACCTTGAACATTCATCTTCTTTAGATTTTGGGATTATAGATAGAATTTTCAATTAATAACTAAGATGCTTGATCATATCTTCATGCTCCTTAGTGTATTTATTCAATCTTGCCTCATATAAATTGAATTGATCCTCATATTCCTTGAGTTTATATTTCATCTTCTTATTGATCTTCTCAATTTATTCAATCTTGCCTCATATAAATAGTCTCACATTCCACCTCATCTTCATCATCATCTGAATCACTCCAAGTAGACTCCTTTTGATGTGAGTAACTTCCCTCCTTAGCTATTAACTGGGTTTCATCTTTAGTATGACCATCATATTCTAAGTCATTGTCTTCACTTTCATCTAATGAGCTGTAATCTTCTTTGGTGTAAATACTCTTATTATTCTTGAAGGACCTCTTCTTGTTGTTATACTTTTTAAAGCCTTTCTTCTTGTATGTCTTCTTTTTATCATCTTTGCCTTCACCATGCTCTTCATCATCGTTCCACTCATGCTTATGAGGGCACTTCTGAGCAAAATGTCTTATCTCTCCATAGTTGAAACATTTGAGGGGTAGTTTACTCTTATACTTGCCTAAGCAAGTATTCAATTTCCTAGTAATTAAAACAATTAGTTCATCATCATAAAAATCATATATGTCATCTTTTTTTGATTTATTACCTTGGAAATTCTTCTTAGTCTTCATCTCTATATTTAATGTTGCTTCCTTATTTGGTGGTATATCATCATTCTTCCTCATCTCATAGGTAGTAAGGGTGCCATGCAATTGATCCATCTTCAACTGAGTAAGGTCATGACTCTCTTATATAGAAAATACTTTTAGATCAAACTTTGGGGATAGAGACATTAATACCTTTTTAATAATAGTAGTCTCTTCAAGATTCTCTCCAAGACCTTTGATACTGTTCACAATCTCATTAACTCTCTGTAGAAAGGATGTCATAGTATCTTCTTCATTCATCTTGAGACTTTCAAATTACCTTCTGTGAGTCTATAACTTAGCAAGCTTAACCTTTGAATCTCCTTCAAAAATAGTCTTCAATTTATCCCATATTTCCTTGGTAGAAGTGAAATGAATTACTTTGGTGAACTTATTTTTTTTAAGACCACAAGTGATGGCATTCATTACCTTAGAGTTGTTCTCAAATAGCTTCTTATCTATAACACTAGATGGAGGAATAGCAGGAGCAACATAATCATTAAAAACTAATTGCCATATATCAAACCCTAGGGAAATAATGTAGGTCTTCACCCTATCACTCCAAAATGCATAATTGCATCCATTCAACATAAGTGCTTTCTTAGTATAGAAACCCCCTTGCACATTTTGACTATCTATTGTACCTTGGCTCACCTTCAAGCTATCAAGCCTTTACCAAATGACCTCACTCTGATACCAATTATTAGAGGTACACTCACTAAGAGAGAGGGTGAATCATTGAGCCCAAATAATCCAACTTCAATTCTAATCTTTAAAAATACTTAATCAAATACCAAAAACATTCATGAAGCATACATATCATTTACATTAATGAACAAGAGAGACAATGCAAGATCAATCACATAACATATGACATATGTGGGAAACCCTCTTGGGGAATAAAACCCATTGGAACCTACAATTAGACTACTATATTATAATAAAAATATCCAATTTATACCATCTATAAATGATCAAGGAACTACAATCCATATTTATTGAGACTTCAATCCCATAAGGTGATACCACACCTATCTAGATGAACTACAATAACTAGACTTTTTAGAAAGTTTCACCTTATAAGGAGGTTCCAACCACCTTAGATGTTGAGCTAACATAATAACACCTATAAACAGATCCACCTCTAAACTGATATCTACAACACTTGATGATGGACCTATGTTTATCATTTTTTCCTTCACTCACACTCAATATATAACAACACTATTCTACCAACAAAATTATGACCAATAAGTCATACAAATAGTCCTCAATATATTATACTCTTCAACACATCCTTAGGGAACTCTACCCCTCCTTCACTCCACAAAACACACACAATCCTCTCTCCAATCACTCTTTAGTCTCTTTCTTACAAGTCTAGAACCCATCTTCTTTGGTTCCACTATTTATAAAGCAATCTTGATAATCACTCCATTAGTTAGCCATTAGGCATGCCTTATCCCTTAAAGCATATATCAAAATAGTCCCTATTTTTTATGTACAAGATCTCAAGTCATGTATTGAAGCACTATCAAAGATATGAGGGTGAAAATTTGGCTTCTTAGTTAGAATTCATTATTTTCCCATAGCCAAACTTTTGCCACTAGACCCAATGTGTCTAGATGAGAACAATGATGAATTGAGTGAGTTTCACTCATGAACATAAGCATTCAAAGCATTATTTACTTCTAATATGACCCCTTGTACATGCTCAAATCATCATACTCAACCTTCATCCTTTCTATCCATGTCAATACTAAAGATCAACCAACCATACATAAAGCACACTAGAACAAGCACATTGCACACTTTATCATTGTCACATAGACTATCAAGGCACTTTGTGCACTCATCAGAGAACCTTTGTGACATCACCATAACATCATCATGAAAACTCTCTGACACTATTATTCCCCACTTGGGCTAAATATATAAAAGGTCAAGTCAACATTAAGATCATCTTCAATTAGCCGTAGAAAGGTGGAGTTTGAAACGTGTAAGAGTGGAGAAGTTGATTTGAAGTCTTGGTTAAGATTTGAGGCCCTATTTTCATAGAAGAGACTCTTTCAAGAATAAACATGCAATCTCTCTCCTACTATGCCCCCTTGGGATAGTTTTATAAAATTCAAGACGTCAAATATACATGTAAAATTCAAGTCAAGAAGCTCAAGTCAAACTCTAAGTTACAAGTCAAGATCGGTCAAGTAAAAATCTAAGATAAAATAAAGGCAATTAAAGTCAAACTTAAGATGCATGCAAGATCAAAAGGATTTAAGTTTTAGTTCAAAAGGAGTTAACTGAAGATAATCAAACATCTCTTTAAAAATCCATGCACATGAGCCTTTGACTTTTCAAAAGATTCAAACAAGCTTTTCTCTTTCCTACTATGCCATATTTCAAGAATAGAAGGTTGAAACTCAAAATGATATGTTGGAATTTTGGGAAGTATTTGAGAAGTTTGAATTTTGATTTGGATTTTAGTTCAAAGTAGGATTGAACTTGAGTTAGCATGAGGACTTATCTCTAGTGACTTGTCTCCCCTCCTTGATTCATTTTTTATATGTACATTCATTTTTGAATTATTATGATGAGTTTATGCCTTTGTCTTACAGAAACTCTACCAAAATTTTTACTACCTCACCTTCGAAGAAATAAAGAGTTGATTTTTCCTCCATTTTCAAGTTGTTCATGAAGTGTGTTC
This sequence comes from Torreya grandis, assembly GCA_037957365.1. NCBI lineage: Eukaryota > Viridiplantae > Streptophyta > Pinopsida > Cupressales > Taxaceae > Torreya > Torreya grandis. Next base: position 634,006 of record JARHVA010002904.1, read on the forward strand.
TTAATATTCACTGATGTAACTTAGTGAATGACTAATTTTCCTATATTGATGTCTAGATATCTCACCTTTATGAAGAAAATAAGAGATCTTGTAGATCATATAAAGTGTTTAATTCTGATTTCTACCTAATCTATAAGTGAATTAAACCATTGGTCATTCCTTTCAAGCTAGTATGTGTTTGTCAAGACCTATGTGTGAAATAATGGTGCAAGAGTCATTCTATGAGAATGAAGTGAATGTGTAAAATTTATTTAGCTTTAAAAGTGTGTCAAGTATGTGCATAATTGACCTTCACATTGGTACATCACCCCAAATTTATATTTTTGTGCTCAACTTTACCTTTAGCATTGTTCTTTTTCCCTTTTTCCTAGTCAAGAAAGCATAGAATTAGAGAGTTTAGAGAGAGATAGGTGAGTGTACCAAAGGGAACCAGCCCTTCATCTAGAGATTCTCTCTAATATAAGGTTCTACACCTTGAATATTTTCCATTGTATCAAAAGGAGTGAGAAAAAAAACACATTCTTATAAGGGTGTTTTTTTGAGTGATAATAGTATTGACTTGGTAGAATAAGATTTGTTGTTGGGCGGAATGTGTAGACACTCAATTCTCATCACTTTCATGTCAAAATTGTACTCATAATTGATTTCTTATAATAGCACACAAATCACTAAAACACCCAAATTTGCCTACACACCTACATACATATTCTAAAACATATTGGAGCATCTCTTATTAGGGAAATACATTGTAACCAAATTTTATCTTCATCTAATTCACTCTAAGTGAAATTGTTATTTTTTAAGTGATGTTATAGGGTAATTAACTGAAACAAATAGTTAAATTTCAATATTGCATAAATCACAAGGAAGCTAATCTAGATTAATTGGCTTGTCAAATCAAATGGATAAGTAGAAAATCCATATAAATTAGGTAATTTTTAATTATGCAATATTTAAACATTCAACAAATATCTGAATTGTGACATTATCATCACATCGCATAGAAAGTTGTCAAGTATTAACATAAATGTAAAAAATATCAAAATTTTGGAACCCACATATAATAAATGTAGACTAAACCCCAAATATTAATGTAGACATAAGGAGATCTCATAAAAATTAATAAGAAACATTGATAAAGGATCATAGATCTACAAGTCAAACACAAACATGCTTTCAATTTGGATTATGTTATTTTTTTTGCTTGCATCCTCCTAGACGTTGTCTGTATGAAGGATCATGCTTGAGGTGTTATGTTTGTCAATTTTTTTGTTTGAATGGATAATAAATGAACTAACCTTTCTTGTAATCATGATCTAAATTTGGCATGCCTAGTGGAAACCAACCTCCCCCAAGACTTCATGATGTACCACTTGAATGTTGAATGTGGAGTATATTTCACCCTTAAGGTTAAAATAAAGTTAATAGGGAAACTTTAATATGTATTTATTTACTCTTACAAATTTGGGGTGAACATTTTAGTGTGATAATAAATTCCCACATTTGTGGCATGATTTATGGAGAAATAAGTGTGATTTAAAGAGGTTGAGACAATCGAGGGATTATATTTTATCTAGTTAGTTAAAACCTCCCTTATTTTGTGCCATTTTGGTGGGGATATGGCTTATCACCAAGGTATGAATTTTTTTTTCAAATAATATAAATATGGGTGAGGGGAAACACATTTTAATTATATTTTTCATCTCAATTTATGCTCTACTTTCTCTCTATGGTCAGTGTGATCAATTTTTAGGTGTAGCTTTGCATCTCAAAAATTTTGGTGTGAATTCAAGCTGGAGAAAATTATCTCTATGAGAGGTTTCTTGTTTAGAGTTGTTTTTACTCTTATTTATAATATTATTAAGATCCTCTTGGTTGATGTATCCCATATTAGGTGAACCATGTTATATCAGTGTTATGTGTGTATTTTCTTAGATATGATTTTTTCTTCTATATGTCTATGTTGTTATGATTTTCATGTTGCATATTATTTAATAATTAATTAATTTTAATCACTTTTTCCTAAAAATTGGTATCAGAGCTAGATTTAGTGGTTTTTCTAAAGTGGTGAATTATAGGGAAAGATATTAGCTTGAGTGGGAGATATGGCAGATAATGGTAGATCTAGAGTATAAAAATTCAATGGGCAAAATTTTGGATTGTTAAAGATATAGATGGAGGATTACTTGTTTTAAAAGGATATTCATCTCCCTTTGATGGGGAAAACATGTCAACCTTTAGGTCTAAATTAGGTAGATTGGAATTTACTTAATATGAAAGAACTAAGAGATGTATGGTTGTGTCTTACATCTTCAGTTGCCTTCAATATTTCAAAGGAGATGACCACATTTGGTGTGATAAAGAAATTATGGGAGTTGTATCAAAAACCCTCTACCTCTAATAAAATATTTTTGATGAAAAGGTTATTTAATATGAAAATCTCTAAAAATGGTTCTGTAGCTAATCATTTGAATGATTTTGATATAGTTGTGAGTATGCTAACTTATGTTGGTATTAAATTTGAAGATGAATTTAAGGCTTTATTGATTTTGTGTTCCTTACCTAATATTTGGGATAGCCTGGTTATGGCTGTGAGTAACGTCATCCTTGCTAAGGGAAGTTTAAAGTTTGAGGATGTTATAGGTGTGATTCTTAGAGAGGAAATATGAAGGAAGATCACTGGGGAATCATCTTTAGGGAATGTTTTGATGGTGGAGACTAGATGGAAACAAAATGATAGAAGTAAAGGAAATCATAAAAATTCAAAGGGTCGAGGAAGATCTAAATCTAGAACCAAGATGGTGTGCTAGCACTATGGTAAAAGTGGACACATAAAGAAGGAATGTTGGGAACTTTGGGACAAGAAGACCAAACATGAGGAGACCAAGGAGGTAAATATGATAACAAGTAATGTTAGTTAGGATGCTTTAAATCTTTCATTGGGTAATGTTTCTAAATCTTGGGTATTAGATTTAGGGGATTCTTTTTACTAATTATGTTCAATGAGATTTTGGAGATGTTTATCTTGGTGATGATGAACCATGAAGTATAATAGGGAAAGGATATGTTTAGATAAATATGAAAAATGGGAATACATGGCTACTAAACGATGTCAAACATGTCCCATAGCTAAGGAAAAATTTAATATCAACAGGGCAATTAGATAGTGAAGGCTGTTCAGTGATGTTTTTAATAGACTCTTGGAAAGTTACCAAGGGTGATCTTATTGTTGCAAGAGGTAAGAAAGTTGGTACTCTATATTTGAATAGTAGTGTTAATCATTGTAATTTATTTGCTACATATGGAGTTGCAATTTTGTGATATTACAAGCTTGATCATATGAGTTGAAAGGGCATGGAAATATTGAAAGACAAGTTGCTCATATTGAAACAAGTTGATTTGGAATTTTGTGATGATTGTGTGTAAGGGAAGCATAAGTGAGTTAATTTTATGAGGGTTGGACCTATAAAGAAGGAAAATAAGTTAGATTTGGTTCACTCAGATGTATGGGGGCCAACTTAGGTATCTTCTATTGGTGGTTCAAAATATTATGTTACATTCATTGATGATGCAACTAGGAAAATTTGGGTTTATTGCATTAAGAATAAATTTGATGTGTTTGAAACATTAAAGAGATGGAAATCTTTAGTTTATAATGAAATAGGTCTCAAGTCAAAATGTCTTACGTTGGATAATGGAGGTATTTTAGGAAAGCATTTGATTATTATTGCTCATAAAATGGAATTCATATGCAAGATATGGTTCCATAGACACTATAGGATAATTGAGTGTCAGAGAGGATCAACAAGACAATCATGGAGCATGCTAGGAGCATGAGGTTGCATGTAAGGCTGCCCCTAATTTTTTGGGTAGAAGCAGTAGGCATAGTGGTATATCTGATTAATAAAGGACCTTCAATGCCTTTAGATGCTGACATACCCAAGGAAGCTTGGTATGGTAAGAAAGCTAATTATTCTTTTCTTAGGGTCTTTGGATGTGAGGCATTGGTTCATGTTCCCAAGAAGGATAAGTAAGAGGCTAAGTCTGAGAGATGCACCTTTATTGGTTATGGTTAGGATGACTTTGGTTCCCAAGTTTAGAGTCTTAGAGACAAGAAAATATTCTAGTCTAGGGATGTTATATTTAAATAAAAAGTAAAGTATAAGGGTTAGTTATAAGAAAAGGAAAAAAAAGAGTACATAGTGTTTGATGATATTACAAATGGTAAAGTGTCCAAGGAAATAGTTCAAGAACCTCCTACACAGGAACACCAAAATCCTATAGTAAGAAGGTATCTTAGGGTAAGAAAAACTCCTTAGTGTTTTTCCACATCTTTGAGTTATTTGTTACTTAATGATAGTGGAGAACTAGAATTTTTTGAGGAAGCAATGTAGATGAATGCTAGGAAGAAGTGGGAGCAAGCCATGGAAGAGAAACATAGTTCTCTCATCAAAAACTAGACGTGGGATTTGGTGAAGCTACCTACGGGAAAGAGATCATTATATAACAAGTGGGTATACAAAATCAAAGAAGAAGATGGAGGAAATAAAAGGTACAAGGCTTGGTTGGTGGTCAAGGGTTTACACAGAAGAAAGGTATTGATTTTGATGAGATTTTTTCTCCTATTGTTAAAATGACTGCTATTATAACTATGCTTGGTATAGTTGCAGTAGAGGATTTGAATTTAGAACAATTATATGTGAAGACTAAATTACTTCATGTTTATTTGGAGGAGGAATTATATATGGAATAACCACAGGGTTATGAGGTCAAAGGAAAGGAGAAATTAGTGTGCAAACCAAAGAAGAGCTTGTATGAGCTAAAACAAGCTCCATGACAATGCTATAAGAAGTTTGATAGTTTTATGTTGGAATAGAGTTACTTTAGGTGTCATTCTAACCATTGCATGTATGTCAATATATTTGAGGAGGGTAATTATATTATCATATGCTTGTATGTAGATGAAATGTTGGTTGCAGGAAATAACATGCAATAGATTCAAGTACTTAAGAAGCAGCTTGGTGATTCTTTTTATATGGAGGACTTGGGTGTAGTGAATTAAATCCTTGGTATGAGGATAACTCAAAATAAGAAGTATAAAAATCTGATCTTATCTTAGGAAGAGTATGTGAAGAAAGTTTTAGAGAGGTTTAGTATGCAAGATATTAAGCCGGTTGGGACTCCTTTGGTAGACCATTTTAGATTATCAAAGGAGTAGTGTCCCAAAATAGAAGAATAAAATATAAAGATTTCCAAGGTACCTTACTCATTAGTGGTTGGTAGCTTGATGTATGTTATGGTTTTTACTAGGCTAGATATTGCCCATGTAGTGGGAGTAGTAAGTAGGTACATGAGTAATCTAGGTTATGAACACTGGCAAGCAATAAAATGGTTTATTTGATATTTGAGAGGAACCATGGGTATACCATTATGTTTTATTGGATCAGACACCACTTTGTGTGGTTATGTGGACTTATATATGGCTAGGGATGTTGATATTAGGAGGATTACAATAGGTTATGTATTTACTATCGATAATAAAATGGTTAGTTGGATTTCTTGGATATAAAAGATTATGGCTTTATCAACCATAGAAGCTAAGTATGTTACTATTATAAAGGCTAGCAAGGTGATGATTTGGTTACAATAGTTACTAAATGAGTTAGGGTATAATTAGGAAGTTAGGGGACTACATAGTGATAGTCAGAGTGTTATACATTTATCCAAGAACTTTGCTTTCCACTCGAGGATGAAGCACATACAGTTGTGGTATCATTTTATCAAGACAACTTTGGAAGAAAACATGGTGAAGCTAGAGAAGATACATACAAGCCAGAATCTTATGGATATGTTGACTAAGGTAGTGACATTGGAGAAGTTGAGGTTATGTTCAGCTTTGATTGGTCTACGTAAAGATCATGGAGGTGTGTTAATTTTTTTCAAGGGGAAATGAAATCCAAGTGGGAGATAGTTAAATGTGGAGTCCATTTCACCCCTAAGGTTAAAATAAAGTTAACAGGGCAATTTTAACATGTACTTATTTACTTTTACAAATATGGGGTGAATATTTTAGTGTGATAATCACTTACCACATATGTGGTATGACTTATGGAGAAATAAGTTTGATTTAAAGCGGTTGAGAGAATCAAGGGATTATATTTTATCTAGTTGGTTAAAACCTCCCTTATTTTGTGCCATTTTGGTGGGGATATGGCTTATCACCAAAGTATGGCATTTTTTTTTCAAAGAGTATAAATAGGGTGAGGGGAAACACATTGTAATTATGTTTTTCATCTCAGTTTGAGCTATGTTTTCTCTCTACAGTTAGTGTGATTGGTTTTAAGGTGTAGCTTTGTGTCTCAAAAATTCTGTTGTGAATTCATACTAGAGAAAATTATCTTTGTGAGAGGTTTCTTGTTTAGATTTGTTTTTACTCTATTTTATAATATTATTGAGATCCTATTGGTAGACATAGCCCACATTGGGTGAACCATGTTATATCAGTGTTATGTGTGTATTTACTTAGATCTAAATTTTTCTTCTAGATGTCTTTGTTGCTGTGATTTTGAGGAATGATTTCTGTGTTGCATATTATTACATAGTTAATTAATTTTAATCACTTATTCCTGACATTGAAGTGAGGTTTAGGTGAAACTAATATGTCATCACTTCAAGTAAGGTAGTTACATAGACTACACTTAAATTGCACTCCTATTTTACCATTAATAAAAGGGCTTATTATTTATGAGTGTTTTGTTTGATTGTTGTTGTGACATGTATTGATTATAACTTGTGAACAACATCAAACCAAATCAAATCAAATCATGTCCAAACATTGTCATATTACATTTACATAATGAGGTGTTACTCTACCAAATTTTTGGGCCATTTTTATCCCCTTTTAACATTATGTTATTTAATCATATCTTTACATAATCTATGTGGTACCACTATGCTAACCATTTGAGAACTAAATCCACATCAATTTTATCTTAAACCACATTCCATTCTGATCAATTTCATCTTGTACCACATCTTAATTCTAGTTTTAAATTGGTTAACTTTTGAAAAGTCAATGAAGGTCAAACTCTTAAAGTTAAACTAAGTCAACAATCCAAATCTTGTCAACTTTGACCAAGGTCACCTTAAAAACCACATATTTGAATAACACCAAATCATGTCTATTTCGACCAAAATATAATTATTTTGAATCAATCACATTCCAATTCAAATCACTTCTTATCTTTTCATTCTATCTCTTGCACCTATCGATTGGGAATGATGAGTTAATTTCACCCATACTTTATTTCATTTGAATCATATCAAGTCATTTAATCCTTCTTTGGGCCCATTTCAATCACAAATTAAGATTACCCTCATTGGGCCCATTTCAATCAAAGACCAAGACTACCCTCTTTGAGGTCAAATTATATTCCAATCCAATCCCTTTGCATGTATCCTTGCTTTGGGGCATTATTCCAAGATTAATTTTAGTCATGGCATCTCATGATCCAAAACCTATTCTAACATTCCCACTCTTTAATCAAAATATGATATATTTCCTTGCTCAATTTGACCAACAACTAACCCACCTTATATCTGCTCTTGACACTTCATCCATTATTCCAAAATCTAATCTAGTCTTAGATAGATAATAAATCTAATTATTTCCCCTTAAAGGGCCATTATTTATTAAAGGCCCAAGTGCACCAAAGTTTGATAACTACTCAATTAGTATATGTCATGATCCCCTTCCCAAGCATGATTAGATTTATCCACTTCTAAGTCAAGGTAAAGATAGTCAGCTCATTGTCAACATTTTTTTTGAATCACCCATCTTTGACCAAACTCAAACCATTATTGATCCACCTCTATTTTATGAATGACACATCTTCTATGAGCCTATCTTCAAATAACCCATTATTGATAAATAACCCATCTTTCTTTCATTGTAAATCATCCCCCATTTTATAACATTCCTTTGTCCCTAATACTTCATTGCTAAGTAATAAGTGAACAAGGTGTTTGTGTAAAGTGCATACCAATAGGCCATTTATGTGGCCACATCTACATCAAAATTATGTTACATTTTAGAACCAACATTATTGTTAGAATTAACATCAGAATCAAGTTCTATTTCAGAACCAATATTAGAATCAAGTTTCAATCTAGAACTAACTACAGACACTATAATTTTTTACCCTATATATGATTAATTAGGTGTCATAGGCCTTTATTTTTATTTAATCTCCTAGATAATCCCTATCATAAGGTTTAGTATATTTACCATTGTACCTCGACAACTTGCCTTTATTATTACCTTTTTACCTTCCCTAACCTCCTATATCCATTAATAACCTAGGGAATCTACCTCTCAACTACTATACCCCCATATGATTTTGTTACCAATAAGCTCACTCTCAGCAAAGCCAATTTTACCCTTGGTTGGAACCAACCTACTAGTTTAGGTGAATCGGTACTCATTCACCCATGATTGGTGTCAATTCTCTGAATTGCCATTGATTCATAAATACCCAGCCAACCTTTGGCTTCTATAACTAGAAACTTTGAACCTTGAATTGTTATTATATTTCTTAGAGAACTAAGGGAATATTTAATGACACTCTACTAAAATTTGATTGCATTCAATCTATATCCTCTACCACAAACCTGAGAGATTGCCTACATTTGTGAAGAAGGATTTCATTCTATTTGCAAATAGATTGATGGTAAGTAATCATGTTTATTTATTTCATTTTCTATCAAGTTTTTTGGTTTTATCCACTTATATAATCTTTATAATATTATCCATATCCCTTAGTATTCATATTTTAGCCTCTATCATCCAATCTGTCTCATTTATTCTTTATTTTAATTAAGCTCATTCATAGAGAGAATTGATGCGGATTCATTCTAAATCAGTACCGATCCTCATAATCGGCATTAATCCTATGATCTAATATGTTTAATTTATAGAACTTGAGACCTTAATTTTAGATCCTTGCCTGCAATCCTCATTGATTTTCTATCATTTTGAATATGACTTTTGTATATAGATGACTCTACTAGGCATAGTACATGATGTAATCAATATCATAGATCTCCCTATAATATCTCAACCCATATTTTTTGATCAGAGTGACATAACTTTTGAAGCCACTACCATCTAATTAGATGTAATACAAGATGATATAAATGTTGCCATGGCTTACTAGGATGAATATCAAACTTATTTTGATAGTTTAAATAAGGATTGAATCTTAGTTATCATTTTTATCATCTATTTTATCTATTGTAATTTTATATGTTGTTTATCCACTTGATTGTGTAAATAAGTGAGTTGACATCCATTTAATGAAGCTCACAACTTCTCAAGACTAGTTTTTGACCAGGTAGCTCACCCAATTATCTATTAATCTATTTTTGTCCAAGTGTTTACATGTGTGTAAGTTATTCTTCCCAGACAAAAAGAATCTCTCAAAGACATTAGATTCAAATCAATGCACAACATATCCTAATTTATAGGTATTCACCATAAACCCTAATTTTATTTGAGTTTTTAATAATTAATTTAAATTTAAAGAAAAATGAAAAAAATAATATAACATTCTGGCATGCTCGGTGGGACCCCTAAGGTATCAATTTTCTTATTAAAATTCATTCTAAATTTATCTTTCTATCCCTTTCTCTTGTTTGATTATTTCCATTCAAATAAAATCCAAAATTGTTTCTTATTTCCTTTATAAAATCTAAAAATAATTATATCCATTTTGCTTTCTTAGGTGATTCATATAGAATAATCTAGGTAGTTAAATTTATCGTAGTCATCACTTCTATCACACACAGACCAAACCACTTGAATAACAAACTCATCAAACATTAACATAAGGGAACCAAATGGGATTTCATCACCTAGTGGTAACCTTCTTTCCAGCTATCCCATTTGGATTTCACCACCAAGGGGAGAACCAATTCAGTACTCTAATAGAGTATACATCCTAGTTTTTTTATATTTACTAGATAAACACCCAATACCCTTACACTATGGTGTGTGAAGTGAGGGGGTAGGCCCCAATACCAAGCCAAGTATCGATTCTAGTATAAAACTCTCTTAGAGACTAAACAAACTTGAAACCATCCTTAGATTGTTGCTTCTTAGGACCCTTTATAACCTTTTATTTTCTTTTGTCACACTTTGAAGTTAAAAAGTAAAAAAAATTTAGGTGCATCTTTAGCGTGTGTGTCTTTTCCTCTTCACTAAAATATGAGATAATCAAAAAGAATTTTTGCATGATTTTTGCTTTTATTACTTTATTTTTCCTTTATCACTACATGGTTTTGACATGATATCACATAAAATAAAACTAAACACCAAAATTCATCCTCATCTATGGAGAATTCTCCTAGTCCTCTTACTTATTTTAAGTCCACAGGGGAATGTATTCCTTAGTAATAACCCAAGGTGATCCTAAATTCACCACTGTACTAGATATTAAACCCATCACACTTAACCATTACCTCAATTCCTGATCTATATGCATCTCACTTTTTCCCCATACACAATTTTCTAGCAACCCATATGGTATGCCTTTAGAGGAAGGTGAAGGGTTTACCACCACTATGGTGTCTTCCCATAACAATCCTCCTCTAACCAAAACTGACACTACTACTATATGACCCTTAGGAAATCCACCTCTAATAACATCTACTGTTACATCCCCAACTACTACCCAAACTCATAATCTCACCACACCTCAGCCTATATCTACTAAGCCTATTACCACGGTGCTTTAGAATCTAGTTATCTCAATCCTAGTAACCTTTCCACCTATCTAAACTAGTGTAACTTTAAGTACCTAGAACTTAGCCTTTACAACAAGCCCCTGTAAGTAAACCACCTAAATAATATGTCCCCTTGACTACCCAATACATAGCACCTAAGCAAGTTATTGGGTTTACTTATATCCCCTTACAAGACCCATAGTATGTGGTGGCATCCCAACTAATCATAACTACATCTATTGGTTATCCTTTATCTTAGTCATTTTCCACTTAGCATCTTACATATCACCTCCCACAATAAAATGTTTTAGGAGGTATCCCTCAATACAACACCCAACCAAACCTCATGAGCATCCTTATGAATAGCCTAACAAATTTGGAAGCCGCTGCCTCTAGGTATAAGAACATGTTCACTAACAATCAAATATGTAACAAACCTATCAACTTAGCCATCCCCATTAGACCTTATCCTCCATAGTGGGAACTTTTGAAGTTTACAAAGCTTCAAAATAAGGAGGATCCATTGTAACACCTTTGAGTATTTAGACACACTTGCTACCTTATAGCACATGATAATGCACTTCTTCTTAGGACTTTTCCTATGTTATTAGTTGGACTTGCCCTATATTTATACATCTTAATTCCTCAGCATTCCCTATTCTCCTTTGGGAAACTAGCCCAAATTTTCTTGGAATAATTTTATATCAATATCACAAGAAAAGTCACTGTCACTAACCTCTATGCCATTCGATAATTTGGTGATGAATCTATCACTAACTTTATGGCTAGATGGAGGAGTCTCATAAATCAGCTCATATTTTCCCTTTTTTAACTTGAGCTAATCTAATTATTCATGAGAGCACATGTTAAACACATCTCATCGACATTACAGGTATAATCTTTGAAAACCTTTGATGAGGCCTTTTTAATGGCCCACAAACTAGATTTTAGAGCCCTAGAATAAGGGAAAGTTAGAATACAAAATAAAAACTTTAAACCTAATCCCTCTAAATGGATTAACAACAAAAATAAAACCAAAGGAGTTGTTAATGCCATAGTTGTAAAATTAGCACCATGACAAACTAAAATCCAATCTAAGCCCTCCACCTCTCAGGCACAACCAAGAAATCCATTGACACATTTTCCTCTATGATAATATATACCTTTAGGAAAATCTAACGCATCTATTTTAGATAATCTCTTAAAGGCATCTCTCATTAACCTTCCTCTAGTAATACCTCTTAATGATTCTCACCCTAAACCTAGTTGGTTTAGGTAAAATGACTTTTGTAACATTCACCACGTAATAGGTCATGACGTCAATAGGTATCATTATTTTAAGGGTCTAGTATAGAACCTTATCAATCAGGGGGAGTTATAACTAGATAACCTTAATGTACCCCTAAATTAGTCTATAGATATATTCAAGCAGTCATTCCCTAATCATGCTTCTACATCTAATTCCATGTAAGCTAATTTGGTATCCCCCTTAGACCACAAAACTCATGTAATTAATACAATCCATGAATAGCTTCTACTTAAAGAATTTAATAGTGCTCCTATCCCCAATATCCTTATAAGAGATTCCTTTGAACTATCTAAACTAAGTGAATGCATCTGGAAAACTTCCTCAAGTTTTCTAGATCTCATTATTTGGGATCCATTGGAGGAAACCATATCTAAAAGAACTCAATATGATTAATTATAAATAAAAGAGGAAAGTATTATCAAAGAAAAGGCTTGCTTAGGCATTATGTAAGATATTCATACCATTCCTTACATCATTTCAATACCTACATCTAGCATATCCATCCCCTCTAGCTTATTACCCCCTAAGGAAACCATCACATTACCCCAAACTAGCTCAAGACTAGTTCCCTCATTGTTTGGGAGGTAATAAATCTTAGAGAAATCAAGGTAAAAGCCATAGATACCAAAAACAAAAACCTCAAGGCCTCAAGAGGAAAATCTTTATAGCATCCTCCAATTAGGATTGAACTCCCTAAAGAGGATATCCCTACTACCCTCGATCATATTTGAAAATGAAAATCACCACTACCTCTTATTCAAATAAGAGCATCTATATTAAGATCCTATCCTTCAGCAAAACTAAAAGCTACCATTATAGAGTACTCTACTAAATCACATGTGCCATCACAACATGATCTTCCCACCATGATAATGCCAATACATAACCCTTTAAATACTTATTATCCATAAGGTTTAGGTGTAAGGGATTATCATAAACATAAAGTACCTAAAGTAGGAAACATTCAGAAAACTAGTTCAAAAGGTCAAGGTTTAAAGTCACATGCCTCTTCCCTACTAGTGCCTTAAAGGATTTAAATCTTAGTCAAGATCTATTGAAGGGTTCTTACTCTAATATCTTCAATCAACTTCTCTAGACCTCCCTTATCACTCTACCACCCATAAAACCCATTAATCCTCATATTCAGAAACTAGCATGATATAAATAAAATAATAAATGCATGTATCATCGAATAGTAGGTCATGACATAGAAAGTTATAATGTTTAAAATGTCATAGTCCAAAATTTATTAGAAGAAGATGATATTTTAACTAAACAATTAGATCATGACCATCCTTATAATCAAACTAATAGGGTTACATCCACCTCAAGAAGTATCATATTGCTAACATTATTAGAATGAGCTATAAAAGAAGATAAAACCTCTGATAGAGCTCAATATCAACCTCTCTTAGACCCTCTAGATGTGGATGATTTTGAGAACATAGCAAACCCCCCTTTATTTTAGATAGATTTAGTTCACATAGATATGTGATCCCAAGCTCAGGGTCATAAAACCCACAATAACAAAAAATCCAAAGTGACTATTGCCAAAGTACTAGCTCCTACCATAAATAGTCTAATAACACCCATTCCAAAACCTAAAAATTTTATATTATGAAAAGCGAAAAACAATAATACTTTATAACTCATATAGATATCTATATAAAGTAGCTTCATCATCTTCAAATCAAGATGTCCCTATTGAAATTATCAAAAATTCTCCATAACACCATGAAGATATGATATAAGCCTTATAAGCCACCAAGATACAAGCTGACGAACCCCATCCTCTATCAAATTTCATTACATTATTTCAAAATTTGTTATCCATAACATTTCATGATTCATAAATACCACCCTTACAGCTTGATGACCAAGATCCCATACTATCTATCACTACCCAAATTGATCAAACTTGAATCAAATGAGTCATGATTTATAATGGTGTCAATATAAACATAACCTCCTCTCATGCATTTAAATAATCACAGCTACCTAAAATAGCTATATCCCAATCCCTTATTGTTCTATGAGCTTTCAATAATATCGCTACCCTTGCATTAGTAATGGTAGTCCTTCACATTCAAGTAGGTGTGTATGTTTTACCTAAACTATTTTATGTAATTAAAGAGGAGTTTCAATACAACATTCTATTAGGATGTCCCTAGATACATGTTATGCACTATGTCCCCTTTACCTTGCATCAATGTATTAAAATAGAACATGAGGGTAAAATCCACAATGTTCCATTTGATGCCCATCCATTCAAAACATGCAACCTCACCTTCCAACCAAATGACATCTTAATACCATTACAAATAACTACCCTATCATCATCCAATGAGGCATAAACTAGTACGACAATCCCTACATCAAGGATCAGTAAGGAATCCATTGATTCCATATTTTAATATTTTTCAATTGGAGAGTATTAGTTATTAACACTCAATACTCTCCCTACTCCCCAGGAATATGGATGTTTGGACAAACATCAGGCTTATTGTCTATATTTAAGAGAACCCTCTGATCCACCTTTCCTTATCACCCATTTAATCTATCAAGGAATCAATCAACCTTCTTTAAGCTTTTCTAACCAAACCCATGCTAAACTATTTACATCAAAAAAATTATTCCTCGATAAACCCCGCTTCATAAAGACATACCTACAATAGTGTGCTTAAAAGGGTTTTGTCATAGGATGTTACAAATAAGGCCCACATGAGGTTACATTGGGATATTTTAGAAAACCCCATGAAAAGCATGACCTTAGTTTTAACAAAAATCCTAAAACTACCTTAGAGATTACTCTTCTTCCCATTCTTCAAGAAGACATGACATCCTTACCATCCATCACCCCTTCTTTGATAGATGATGTTATATCCATTCCCCCAAACTTTTTTTTAATCAATGCCATTACTATAAAACCTCTCATCTATCATCATAATGGGGAGGTCAAAACCATTCCTCTATCTTATCTAGACATGAAAGGGTAGGATTTTCCCACCATCCCTATTTTTTAGTGCCAAGATGATGAGTCTATCTTAACTCATTTAGGCATAAATAACTCCCATCTATGTAAATCCCTTCCATTTGAAACCTCTAGTCTATTAAATGAAGCCACCATTGACATTAACATAGGATCTTATGAGACTCCACAAATAGTTAAGGTCATTAAATATTTAGATCCCTAGGAGTATCAAGATTTCACTACATTTCTAATAGGTCATAGTGAAGCATTCACTTGGACCTATAGTGATATGTCTGGTATCGATCTTATTATCATCATCCATAACGTTATCACTTTCTCTGATGCTAAAACTATAAAGCAAAATCTCCAAAAAATGCATCCTCACATTGTATTCTTACTCAAAGAAGAGTTACATCATCTCTTATCCATCAACTTTATCTAGCCTATCAAATAGCCTCAATGGGTATCTAATATCATCCCTATCACCAAGCCTACAAGGGGACTATGCTTTCAAGACCTTAATCTCATTTGTCATAAGGATGATTTCCCTCTCCCTAATATCAACTAATTAGTGCATTTGACTGATAGGCATGAAATGTTATCACTTATGGATGTTTTCTCTATATATACTCAAATCATCATTGCACTAGAAGATCAACTTAAGACTTCATGTATTACTCCCTAGGGGACCTTCTACTATCGAATTATGCCTATTGGCCTAAATAATGTGGGAGCCACCTATCAAAGAGACATGAATTACATCTTCCATGATATTATCCATAAAATTCTTGAGGATAATATGGATGATCTCATCGGTAAATCAAAATTATGAAAAGACCACCTTTTAGTTCTAAAAGTAATCTTTGCTTGTTTAATCCAATTTCATGTTCATTTAAATTCCAAGAACTGCATTTTTGGAGTATTGACGGGTAAACTTATAGGATTTATTGCCTCCATATGTGGGATAGAAGTCAACCCTATCAAAATCATATCCATTTTAAAAATGCCACCTCCATCTAATCTTAAGCAACTATGTACTTTTCAAGATAAATTGCAATCTATCCATTATTTTATCTCCTAGCTATCTGATTGATGTCAACCATTCCATCACCTCCTAAGGAAAGATATCTATTTTAAATGGGACTCTGGTCGTTAAGAGGATTTTAAATATCTTAACAGTTACCTTATTTCACTACTAATTCTCACTCCTCTGAAGGAGGGGAAACCTTTATTCTTGCATATTTATATTATGGACCATGCCCTTAGAGCCATGTTTGCCCATCATTATGAGCAGCATAAATAGCAGGTACTCTACTCTATCAGTCACACACTTTTTGAATATGAGACACATCATTCCCATACATAGAATTTATGTCTAGATTTGGTCTTTGTAGCTTCTAATCTTTAACATTATTTTCTAAATCACAAATCCCATCATTACGAACACCAATCCCCTAAATTTTATGTATTCAAAGCCTTATAAAAATTAGTGAATAGCCAAATGGCTCATACTTTTAGTGGAATTTGATATGGATTTTATCCATAAAAAATTATTTAAAAGTCAAATCATTATTGATCATCTTGTTGAGGCACCTCTTTTTGATAATCAACCAGTTAACTATGAATTCCCAAACGAATCTATAACTTATATATCTCAAACAGGTCCATAATATCAAATGAATCTATTCTTTAATGGATTCAAATGTGAGCATGGTGTGGGAGCTGGACTTATCCTAA
The DNA here is from genome assembly GCA_037957365.1 of Torreya grandis. Taxonomy (NCBI): domain Eukaryota; kingdom Viridiplantae; phylum Streptophyta; class Pinopsida; order Cupressales; family Taxaceae; genus Torreya; species Torreya grandis. Next base: position 650,805 of record JARHVA010002904.1, read on the forward strand.
TCCTTCTTAGGGGGACACCTATACCTCTATCTTTTTAGCTTGATTTTGACTTCACTAATAACATGGTAGAATATTAGGATTTAATCATAAGTCTCCAAACTAATTTAGCCTTGGGTATTAAAAAACTTAATATCTATGGTAATTCCCAGCTTGTGGTCAATCAAATTAAGGGAATTTATCAATGTAAGAATGATACCCTTCAAAAGTATAATACCTTGGTTGATTAGTTACTATCCACTTTCGAACATTATGTTATCCAAGCCACTCCTTATTCAACTAACAAGTTTGTGGATACTATGGCTTTCTTGGCATCCTTTATCCCATCTTCATCTCAGGAATCTAAGTTGTTTATCCTCATCCATAGGATTAATAAACCTTATTTTAACAAAACCAACCTTTTTTCCATTCATAGTGTGAAGGAAAATACATTAAATCTCTAGTACGCATAGATATTTGATTACCTATCAAAGGGGATTATTCCTTTGGATCTATCTAGAAATGGCAAGTGAGCTTTCTAGCATCATGTCACATAATATGCCATAATAGGGTGGGTGTTATTTATAAGCATGGTTTTGATGGTGTCCTTATTCATTGTCTCTAGGATCATGAAGCTACCTTTACTATCAAATAAGCTCATGATGGGTCGTATGGTGGACATTTTAGTGGCCACACCATCATTAAGAGAATTTTATGGTTGGGTTATTATTGGCCTACCTTAAATTAGGATTGTTTTTGTTAAGCACAAGCTTATACTGAGAGGGGGGTGAACTAGTATAAGATATTTTTTTTGATTTCAACTATTAATCTTAAATCCAAAACCTTAAATTACTCTGCAATTAATATATTTAAATCAATCAAAGAATATAATGCAAAACCACACAATGCAAATAGACACAAATTTGCGTGGAAACACTTTCAAGTGAAAACCATGGAGAAATATTCCTTTTATATATATAACTCTTTTACAATGTGTATAGGAACCAACCTAATGGAGACACCAATCCCCAAAAAAATCACCACCTTAGTTACTTTGTGAGCACCCACCCATTGGAGACACTGATCCACTTCATCAAGTACCAACTTGGCCAATTCGTGAGCACCAACCCATAGGATCACCAACCCCTAGACTATGAGGCACCGACCCCAACACAAATCAATTCCATCATCTATGATTGCTTCTTCAATCAAATGATGACTTTTATTATTTTACACTTTCTCTCTCATTAATTTTTTTATATACTTTCTGCTCTCCTCTCTTTCAAAATTCTCAAAGAATATTCTTCATTAAAATAAATCTACCCTTCATACTTCTTTTCTTAAGAGATATTTTATTTCATTTTTTGCTCTCCCTTCTCTCTCACACTTATATGATCTTTATTCAAATTGAATTCGCGTTATACTTCCACATCTCTTCTCCCTTATATAGCCTTTAAACGATGTGTCCCATCCAAGAGATACCTCTTCACCAAAAGATGTGACCGTTAACATTTCAATCAACATTTTTGTTGACAATTATGTTGAAAATTTTGTCGACAATTCCATTAACATTTCCATCAAAATTTCTATTCACTTCTTAAAATAATTCCATTTACTTCTAACAACACTTTCATTCACTTCTAGAAACAATTATATTCACTTCCAGCAACACTTTTGTTCACTTTTAGCAACAATTTCATTCACTTTTAGCAACAATTCCATTCACTTCTGAACACTTCCATTTACCTCTGGCAACAATTCTATTTGACATTTCCATTCATATCCATTACAATTCCTTTGACATCAATGATAATTATTCTAACAATCTCCCCCTTTGTCATTAATGGCAACCTTCCAAAAAGATCTTTTTTTCAACTCCCCATCTTCTTTTTTGCAACTCCCCCTTGTTTTAACTCCTCATACTATCATTCTCCCCCTTTGACATCAATGGCAAAGGCTCATTCAAGGATCTAAAAATAAAATTTTATCTCCCCCTTAACTAATGGTTCTCTCTAGAATCTATTTGATAGCTTAGATTCATTCAACATAGTTCTAGCCATCTCTTAAACGGTACAATTTTTCCTTTCTACCACTCCATTTGTTGTGGAGTCCTTGTATCTAAGTATTATCTCTTAATTCTATGATCTTCAAAAAACTCAATGAATTCATTTGAAATAAACTCACCTCCTTGATCTGACCTTAGGCATTTTATTTTTAACTCTTTTTCATTTTCTACTAATGCCTTGAAAGCTTTAAACTTTTCAAACGCTCCTAATTTTTCTTTTAGAGAAGCTACCCAAGTCATTATATTATAATCATCAATGAGAAACATAAATTAGCTCTCACCTTGCATGAGTTTAGTTCTGGTAGGACCACAAAGATCTGTATGAATCAGCTCTAGTGGTTTGGTGGTCGAATATTCCTTTATTTTGAACCTTGCTTTGGTTTGCTTCCCATGTTGGCATTGCTTGCATAGAGTGCTTGAAGGTTTCATTATCTTGGGCATATATCACATATCTTGTTTGTTACTAATTTTCACAAGACTATCAAAATTTATGTGCCCTAACCTTATATGCCATAGCTAACTCTCTTCAGCTTGACCCAGACAACTTTTCTCTCCTCTCATTTCTTCAAGCATGTATAGGTTGTGTGTGGTTCTATGAGCATCTGTAACTAATTCTCCCAAATTTTCCTTCCTTATTTCACATCCTTCAGCATAAAACTTAAGTGTGTGTCCTTGATCACACATTTCGCTTACACTCAAGAGATTATGTTTTAATCCTTTAACATATAAAACATTCTCCATTTTTGTTTTACCATTATCAAGACTCAGCATACCTTTTTTGGTGATTTTTGCTATAGCATTATCACTTAATTTCACTGTACCTTCATTCACTTTTTTTAATGAGATAAACTTGCTTTTATCTCCAGTCATATGTCTTGAACATCCACTATCAATATACCACCGATGCCATTCATCTCATGCATGAAATGCCATTTGAACAAGCATGGATTTTTCTTTATCTTGTTTAGCTTCCTCTGACTTCTTTTTCTAGATCTTCATAGGTTCTTTTTTCTTTTCCTTTATATTTTAAGATTTTTTTCTTTGATCCTATTTGGATAATTTAAACCCACTTCTACAAAAACATGCTATGTGTCCATAATTATTGCAATTATAGCAAATAATAGCATGTTCATTATAGTATGATAGGGGAGAAAATGAATTATAGTTTCTATTAAAGACTTTATGAATGCCTTTGCTTGTATTCCTTACTTCATTATCTCTTGCTCTCTTTTTTCAATCTACCTTCTTATGATCGAAGTGATTACAATAAAAGCAATAACCATGAAAGGAACTTCCAAACATGGTCACATTCATATAGCTGGGAACATATGGTCTCTTGATAGTGTTTTCTTCCTTCCTACTTTCATTCTTCATAGGTTCCTTGAGAATTTATACATAGCTTTTGGTCTTATTAGTACGTTCTTGTTCATCTCCATAACCAAGACCTGATTTATTGAAAAATGGTCTCTGATGGTCTAGGATCTTATCTAAAACCTCGATGTTCTTTTCAAATTTTAGATTATTTGTATTTCCTCTCTCTAAGTCCTTTTTCAAAGCAATGATCTCAGTCTCACGCTTCTTATATTCTTCTTCTTTCATTTGTAGCTGACTTCTCAAATATTCCTCAACTTGTTTAACTTTTATGATTTGATTTTTTAGATTAATAATTACCTTGTTTGATTCCTCAAGGACTTGTGATGTCTTCATTTTGAAGTCTCAATTCTTTAATTCATATTTTCAGAGTTATAACTTTAGTTTTTGATTCTTCTTAAATGCTTTCATTTCTTCCACCATGCAAATAAGTTCTTATTTAAGGTTCACTTCACCTTCATCTTCCATGTCTTCATCTTCCTCCAAAATATATTTACCGGTGGTGGCATTTTCTTCTATAGCCATGAACAAAATCTTTTCATTATCACTCTCAACATCACTTTCTTTATTTTATTTGGATGAGCTGCTATACCTCTTGGAGTATAGGCTTTTCTTTTGTTTTTCAAATATTTTCTTGTCTTTTGTCGGCTTGAATCCCCTTTTGTACTTTGGTTTGCTTCCCCCATCATCACTATTTCCTTTATTTAGACATTTGGCTACAAAATGACCAATTTTAACACAATTAAAGCATTTAAATGGTAACTTTCCTTTATATTTTCTTGATCCTTTTCTTTAGCTTCTGAATGAATAGAGCTTCATTTTCATCTTCTTCACTACTTGAATTTTCACTCGATTCTGGTTCTTTGATCTTCTCTTTCTTTGAGACCTTGAATGATGCTTCCTTCTTCAACTGTCTCTCAGATTTGGTTCTCATTTCATATGCCATAAGAATTCCATGGATCTCATCCATTTTAATCATGTCTAAATCCTTGATTTATTTAATGGTGGAGACCTTCACATCAAATCTCAAAGGTAGGGATCTCAGGACCTTTTGAATGATTACAGATTCTTCAATTTTCTCTCTGAGTCCTCGAATGACATTAACAATCTCATCAACATGAAGAAGATACCCAGTAATGTTTTCATCATTATTCATTTTTAAACTTTCAAACTACCTCCAGTGGGTTTGGAGTTTTGCTTTTCTCACCTTACTATCACCTTCATAAATAGTGTTGAGTTTATCCCAAATCTCATTTGTAGATTCACAATGCATAACCTTAACAAACTCATTTTTTGAAATCCCACTTAATATTACATTCATATCTTTCACATTATTCTCATTGGCCATTTTTTTGATGGCATTTTTTGGTGTAGTTTGTGGTAGTATGTATCCTATTACCACTGCTTTCCAAATATTGAAACCTAGGGCCATCAAGTAAGTCTTCATCCCTATGCTCCAAAATGCATAATTTATTCCATCAAACAAAGGAGAGTTGTTACTAAAGAAACCATCTAGTACTTGAGATCTTGCCATATGTGTTTTCCAAGATCTACCTTCTAGCAGTTGTGCTAACACCAAAGGAACTGACTCTGATACCAATTGGTAAGCACAAGCTTATACTGAGAGGGGGGAGTGAATCAGTATAAGATATTTTTTTAATTTTGACTATTAATCTTAAATACAAACCTCAAATTAATCTATAATTAATATATTCAAACCAATCAAAGAATACAATGCAAAACCACACAATGCAAATAGACATAGATTTGCATGGAAACCCTTTCAGGAGAAAACCAAAAAGAAATATTCCTTTTATATATATAACTCTTTTACAATGTTTGCAAGCACCAACCTACTAGAGACACCAATCCCCAAACCAAGCACCAACTAGGTCAATTTGTGAGCACCCACCCACTGGAAACACTAATCCCCTTCGCCAAGCACAACTTGGCCAATTTATGAGCACCAACCCACAAAAGCACCAACCCCTAGAATATGAGGCACCGACCCCAAGAAAAATTGATTCCATCATCTATGATTAATTATTCAATCAAATAATGACTTTTCTTCTCTTACACTTTCTCTCTCATTAATTTTTTAATATACTTTTTGCTCTTCTCTCTTTCACAATTCTCAAAGAATATTCTTCATTAAAATAGATCTACCCTTCATACTTCTTTTCTTAAGAGATATTCTATTTTTTTTTTCTACTCTTCCTTCTCTCTCACACTTATATGACCTTCATTCAAATGGAATTCTTGTTATACTTCCACCTCTCTTCTCCCTTATATAGCCTTTAAAGGATGTGTCCCATCCAAGAGATACCTCTACACTAAAAGATGTGATCATTGACATTTTTGTTGATAATTCTCTTAATATTTCCATTGACAATTCCATCAACATTTTTTTTCACTTCTAACAACAATTCCATTCACTTCCAGCAATACTTTCATTCACTTCTGACAATAATTTTGTTCACTTCTATAAACACTTCCATTCACTTCTGGCAACAATTCCATTCACTTCTAGCAACAATTTCATTCACTTCTAAACACTTCCATTTACTTTCATTAATAATTTCATTTAACATTTCCATTCATATCCATTAGAATTCCTTTGACATCAATGACAATTATTCCAACAATTTCAAATACATTAATAAATGCATCAAATGTTAGCAACATACCACCCTATCCCATGTCCTTAGCCAAACATTGTGGGTAGCATAGGACTTTTGGCCCTTTTCCTAGTGGAGGCTTGATCTTATAGATCAAATTAACCCTAATTCTACCCAGCATCATGGATTTATCATTACTTCCACTGAATATTTTACTAAGTGGGTGGAGGTTATCCCCCTTATCTTGACCAAAGCAGATAAAATTATTGAATTCATTAGTCAACATATTATTTATCACTTTGGTGTCCCTCATAATATCATCACAGATATTAGAAAATATTTTAAGAACAAAAATGTTCAAGAGATTTGTGATTCTTTTAGCATTAATCTCAACTTCTCCTCACCTTACTATCCTCAAGCTAATGGACAGGCTAAAACATCCAATAAAACTCTTGTCAAAATCCTAACCAAAATCATAAATGGAGTGGGAAAGAACTAGCATCTTCATGTTCCCTTTGCCTTATTGGCTTATTGAACTTGTATTCAAACCCTTATAGGTGCTACTCCTTTTTCCCTAGTCTATGATATTGAAGTTGTACTTCTTTGAGAGGTTTAGATTCCTTCTCTTTACATCTCCCTTAAATATATCATTTATAAATATGAATTCCATTAGGAATGATTAACACAGCTCAAACTCTTTGATGAGCATCGATCAGCAGCCCTTGACCATCTCCATGTATATCAAGAATGAATAAAGCATGCCTATAATAAACATCTAAAATAACATGAATTTAACATCAAAAACCTTTCTTAAAATAAAATCAAAATGTTACTAATATGGAAAAAATCAAAAGGGGAAAATTTTCTCCTAATTGGCTTAGACCATATATTATCACCCATAAGTATAGATTTGGGGCATATCACTTGGCCTATCTTGATGGAAAATTAGAATGTGAACCTCTTAATGCATTGCATCTGCATCCTTTATACTATTAATAAATCTTAATAACTTTGGTCTACCTAGTTTAATTACTTGGTTGCATACCCCTAGTATTCTTATACCAAATAATAGTATATAGAGACATGTGGTTATTTGGTAGTTTTGCCCATTTTTAATCTTAAATATGAATACCTCAACTCTATTCATAGCATGATCTAATTAGATAATCTTCGCTTATAATGGGAAGGATATCTAAATCATTATTCCCTAAAATCCCTCCCTATCATTAATTCATTTTGAGAATAAGTGTTTTATCTTGTATAACAAAGTTTTGAGAAATTATCCTAGGATACCTAAGGCCAATCCATAAATAAATAATAATACTAGGACCATTATAAAAGCATCTACAAGATAAAACAAAATAAATAGATTTTTCCCTCAAAGGACAAATATGAAATCTACAAAATATCAAAATCACAAATTACTCCCTCAAAGGACAACTATTTTCAAAAGCATATCTAAAAATATAGACCACTCCCTCAAAGGATGGATATCATGCATAAAATATCCCAAGAAAGCTTCTTGTATTGATCAACTTTCTTTAATTTATTAGACTTTCTATAATGATCAGTCTACATGGATTGGCACAAAAGGATTCTAGGTTTGACTTTAGTTTTGGGTATGTAATATGGAAACATCTTCTTCTTAGAATCCATGTTCTATCAAATCCTAAAAAGCAAAACCTTAGAATTTTCCATCTCAAAATCAATGGGATCCTAAACTTAATTGACCTAAATTTATTAGGATATTTATTAGTATTTGGTTAAGGATGCACATGCATTCTTTTCAAGTGGTTTTCTTAGGTCATGGTATGAGCTAATAACAAGTAATAAATCCCTTTATAAATTATATTTGTGTTAATTTTCCACATATATCAACAAATATCTTAATCTAGTAATTCAAAAATCTATAAACATGAATTAGTAATTTATAAATTGCATCCATAATAATCATAATCCATAATGTAATCCAAAGTCCATAATCATAATCCAAAGTCATAATTGAATACATTTTAAATTTTTAAATCCATAATCCATAATCAAATCACATAAAATCTATAATCCATAGTCAAATAATCAAATATACATCCATAATCCATACACACTTTTACATAAAGGCCCATAATCCATAAGCTAATCAACTCATTAAATACATAATCAAAAATCACATCCATATTAAGTTAATCATGAGCATTTTTAACATAAATCCATACATTAAAATCACATTCACCATAATATAATAATCATGATCCATAAGCATTTTATAACATTCAAATCCATAATCAAATAATCTAATCACATCACATAAAAATGTATAATCCATGATCCAAATTACATCCATAATACTCATAATCCATGAAAAAATTAAATATAAATCCATCACATGTAACAACCATAATAAATCACATCATATGAATCCATAATCACATAATTTGTAACATGTAAGCATAATCCATAAACATCCATAATACATAAATCACACCCATAACAACATCATAGCCCATAATCATGAAACATATATATAATAATCAAGGTACATCAAAATATCTATATACATGTTTGTGGCTCTCTAGCTAGTATAATGAATATAAGTACATCAAAAAATGGGATATTATGTAAGCTATAGCTTGCTCAAGTGGATGATATCCAAGGCTCCACCACCATATCTACTCCCATCTCATCCCCCATCTCCACCTCTATCCCTATCCTTATCTCTCCTCTAGGATACACTCATTATGCTCACTGACCCTATATGTGTGCACCTAGATAACTTGCCCTCTGTAGATATATGGGATGCATAGTGAAAATTTTCTATATGTAGATCAAAAATAATTTGCTCATAATATCTAATCTATGTAGCCATCTCCCTATATCTCTTAATTCTTATAGTCCCTACCTATCTTGTGCTCAACCCAGCCACCTATCCAACTATCTGCATTGATGGCTCTCCCTTTCTCTTCTTCATGTTATCTCGCTCTACCCAGTATTGATCCTGAGCCTCCACCACCATATCATGACTTAGATACAATGAGTTAAACCCCACCTATAGTGTATCTAGTCAGGTTTGCAATGTGTCCCACTGAATTTTCACTATAATAAGAGCCCCTATGTTGTAGTTAGTTTTCCCTATAAGGTGATACATTAGGTCCTCAGTGTATTCCTCTATGTGATAAGCTCTGCTACATCTATATTCTCATATTTTATCTCCTCTTCTCCCCCATCCTCCTTTATCTCCTCTCCTTTTTTCTCCTCAACCTCCTCCATCTCCTCCTTCCCTCCCTCGTAGTGCAAATAATACACCCTATCCTATCTCGATGCCCATTACCCTACCCACCATGTTGTAAATGATGGTGTGCATCCTGCATCCTTCACATCATCTCTTACTAGCTCCCACTCTTCCTCTATAGGGACATCTTTAGTGGATGGTCTTGGAAGCTCCTGATTTGTCTTATCTTGCTTATATACATGTGGGTCCTATGGAATGTTTTGTACTAGCCCAAACTACCACCACACTCATCCAAAATGGAGATACTCTAGGTACTCCATCTTCCTCCCCATCACCCACCTCTCCCTCCATATGCTTATGAGCTCTACCTCCACCTTAGGCCATCTAATAAATCTTAGATAAGGTCACCAAATGATATATGCATCCCTCAACCCCTTTAGGACCCCTTGATAGTAATTGAGGTCCTGAACAATACCATCTATAAATCCTTATGCCAGATTGACCTTATATCATAGGAAGCCCATGTTAGACTCAGTATTATACCACCATATCCATGGGGAATCAATGGGTTTCACTACCCTGATGTGATCGTAGGCACAACACTATAAAATAATAATGGCATCCAATCCATATCACCTTTGGCTTCTCTAAACCCAAAGTTCCCTATAAATCTATGCCAGCAAAGTAGATGCCCATGCAAAAAAAATTTGGTACTCTAGCATATTTGTAACCACCCCAATCAAGCTCCATGAAAATATACCTCCCCCTAAGTTTGGGAGTGCATAAAAAGATATATCCAATAGCATCATAGTAATTATGCCTTTCCCCATTGTTTTAACTGCATATAAAGGCTCAAACATAAATCCACTAGTAACAAATTTGATATCCTTTGCATCCTCACCATATAAGCATTTTAATGTTGTTCTTCACCCCTAATCATTTATAGGTACTATAGGTTCTCCCTACACCAAAATTCATATATATAGTATATGTCTTCCTTAATGATGGTTATCTCCCTAATAAGAAGCCAGAATGTCCTAGTCGTAACACCCTAACACTCCAAAAGGGCAACTAGTAAGCTTGTATCTCGATGGATGCATATGGAGTGACATACTCCCAAGCCTATAGCATCCAAGTAGGCATAGTTATCATCATTGAGATGAACTTATAGTCACTCCAATAATGGTGGTACTTAATCATACATCTATAGTAGAATCTATTATTGTCACCAACATCCCCTATAAGCTTAAATTCTCCTAAAAACTTTAACTTGGCTTAAACCCTAGACTCTAATCTAAGCCCTTCACATTTTTTTGCCTATGAATTAGCACTAATCCCTTATGGATTAGTGTCATTTTTTAAGGATCAGTGCCATTTAAGGAAATGACATCAATTCACATAAATCATCATCAATTTATGGGTAATCAATGATGATTCTCTCGTGCCATCTTATCATAGTCCTAGCCCTATCCTATCTCCAAAAAGCCTAAAAACTTTTTTTTTTTTTAAAGTAATAACAAATGATCTTACCTCATCTTGTGAGCATGATCATCACTTTAATATGTTGATGTTAGCCTCCATTTCATTTCATAGAACACTCATCATTTCATTTTCATAAATAATAAATGAGCCCTTTTCCATGTTAGACTTACTTATATACTTGACTTTGAATCAGTACCAATCTAAATTTGGGTCAATACCAATTTTTTGGATTGGCATCAATTCATTTTAGATCAGTGTTGATTTATCCTTTTGTGTACTACTTGTAATTTTCATACATCTAGTCCTACTCCTTAGATTTATCCTAATACCTTACCACACCTACTCTATTATTTTTCATATACCATTTTAGGCTTATGGATTTTGACTCCCTATTTGGCCCACAGTATGCATAAGGCATGTACTCTTTTGGATAGCTCACCTTAGTGGGTCCTAAGAGTGCATTTTATCTTGAGAACTGTTATCTATAGGTAGCATGCACACTATATAGCACATTAGATGATTTGGTTAGCCAAATACTATCACTTGATCTCTTATTTATCCTTTATTTAATCCCACCTATTTATATATGTGGCATTTTATTATAGGATTTGTCTTAGGGCATCTCTGCCTGTATTATCTTACATCTTGTTAGTGTAAAACATATACTTCATGTTATGCATCCACATTTATTAATGTTCCTCTGCTATCTACCCATCCCATCCATTATTCCATTTTTTCAAACGTGTCACCCACTCCTTATCCTATGATAGCTCCTAGTTTTAGGGGGAATACCTCCTCAAATAAACTTGGGACATTAAACCTCTCATGGTTTTTATCTCACGACATGTATTCTATACCACTCCACAAAAAGGGGAAAATGTAGACACTATAATTTTGTACCCTATTTATGTAATTAGGTATTATAAGCCTTTATTTTTAGTTAATCTCCTAAATAATCCCTATCATAAAGTTTATTATATTTACCATTGATACGTTAGTAACTTTCCTTTACTATTACCTTTTTACCCTCCATAACCTCTTACATTCATTAATAACCTAGGGAATCTACATCTCAACTAGTTTATCCCCATATTATTTTGTTACCAACGACCTCACCCTAAGCAAAGTTAATTTTACCTTAGGTTGGAACAAACCTCCCAATTTGGGTGAATTGACACTAATTCACCTGTAATCAGTATCGATTCTCTAGATCATCATCGATCTATAAATACCTAGCCAGCGTTTGACTTTTAGAACCAAAAACTTTAAACCTCAAATTATTACTAGATTTTTTGGAGAACTAAGGTCATCCTTAATGACACTCTACCAAATTTTTTTTGCATTCAATCTGCATCCTCTACCACAAGCCCAAGAGATTGCCTGTGTTTATGAAGAAGGATTTCATTCTATTTATAAATAGATTGAAGGTAAGAAATCATGTTTATTTATTTCATTTTATCTCAAGTTTTCTAATTTTATCTACTTATGTAATATTTATAATATTATCCATATCCATCAGTATTCATATTTTAGTCTCTATCATCCAATCTATCTCATTTATTATTTATTTTCATTAAGCTCAATTATAGAAAGAATTGATGTTGATTCATTCTAAATCAGCATCAATCCTCAAAATTGGCACTGATCCTAGCAAGATCGACATTGATCCACTATGTTTAATTTATAGAACTTGAAACCTTAATTTTAGATCCTTATCTTTAATCCTCATTGATTTTCTATCATTTTTAATATGGCCTTTGTATGCAGATAGCTCTACCAAGCATAGTACATGATGTAATCAATATCACAGATCTCCCTATAGTATCCCAACCCCTATTTGTTGATCAGAGTGACATATATTTTTAGCTAGCTCTCTGCACTATTATTTATTCTCCCTCATTCGAAGCCACTACCAACCAACTATATGTCATACAAGATTATATAGATGTTTGCACGGCTTATTGGGATGAATATTATGCTTATATTGATAGCTTAAATGAGGATTGAATCTTAATTGTCATTGTTATCATATATTTTATCTATTTTAATTTCATATGTTTTTTATCCACTTACTTGCATAAACAAATGAACTTATATCCATTTGAGCAAGCTCACAACTTCCCAAGACTAGTTTTTGACTAGGCAACTAACCCAAATTATTTATTAATCTATTTTTCTAAGTGTTTACATGTGTGTAGGTTATTCTTCCCAGCCAAAAAGAAGCTCTCATAGTCATTGTATTTAAATCTATGTGAAACATCTCCTAATCTATAGGTATTCACCATAAACCTTGATTTCATGTGATTTTTTAGTAAGTAATTTAAATTTAAATAAAAATAAAAAACTGCTATAATACCAACTTTAGATTTAGCATTAGAAGTAAAACCAATGATAGTCTCAACATCAAATTTAGATCCTCTTGAGTTAGAATTGACTTCAGAATCATAACATAGTAGTGGATATCATAACATTACCTATACACTTCTACCAGATGCACTTGAGTCAGAATCAGTGTATATTCATAGTTATTTTGACATCAACTACATTCTTCTGGTAGATCCACTTGAAAACATTTTTTATACTTCCTGGTTATTGAGGACATTTTCTTCAGTATTGACATAAGTTATCCTAGTAGCCTCTATAATTATTACGTTTCCTTTTACCCTTCCATTGACATTACACATCCCTTTAACATTTTCCAGCCTAGCCATTATATTGACATCTACCCCACCACATCCATTTATTAGGACCAATAAAATCATATATAATTGGCCTTTTTTCATGGTGACATATTAGTTACAAAATTTCTAGGGATCTAAGGTAATAATTAATTAAAAGATAAGTCTCATAATGAAACCGTCTTTGAGGCACTAGGGGATAATCAAAGTCAAAAACTAGCATCCTTTAGTGAAACATTGTTTGACATACTAGAGGATAATCAACATCAATAAGACTTTTTTGGTGAAAACCTCTTTGAAGTGCTAATATATGAACATATCAAATCTTCATTCTTTGATGAGGACATTATTGAGTTGATATCATCACAGTCGATAATCCAAATATTATTCAGATTGTAACAACTTTCAATCCTAAGGAGCAGAAAAAATGTGCGGTCTTATTGAGAGAATTTTATAGATCTTTGGCCCCACCACAACCAAAATCATGTTGAATCCATAATAAAAAACAATTATTATAACTAAAAAAACCAATCTTCATTTTCATCTTAACAATTATACATTCCATTATGATCTTAGTATTCATTCAACTCATATATTACATAAACAAATTAGATGATTTATCTAATTTATATCCTTATTCACCCTTCTTGGAAGTACTCTTTTTCAAATTGACTATGAAGATGAATTTATTTGAGGTTTTGAGGAATAAAAATCAACAACCAACAATGATCATGATGGTAATAGTGTATTTCACATCAACATCCAAAATTCTGAAATGAATACTATTTCAAGTAGGTATAGGTTAGACATTAAAAGGGTCAACATTATGCATCTCATAATCCTCCATTGAGTTGGGATGCTAAAATAATAATAATAATTAAAAATAATCAAAATATAAAGATAAATAATTCATCCAATGGTGAAAACCATGTTTGTGGTGCCTTAGACAAGTACCATGATGAAAACTAGGTTTTTGGCATCATATGTAAATAATTTATTGTTTACAAGTACCTTGACACCTAAGGGTAGCCTCATTTTCATTAAATACCATTCTATCCATTTTGGCCATTCGATCTTATTTGTCCTAACCCATCTTATTGTGACCATTACTCTTCCTATCTTGACCTTGTTATATAAGTAGAAGGTATATTTAGACCTATTTTGGAAACATTCTGGAATATTATTTGTATGACACTTTGACAACTAGACTCATTTGGTTCTCATATGACATGTTCCTTAGAGCTTCCTAATCTCTTCCCTCATTATCTTCCATTATTATCCAATATTATCCATTCATCTTTTATTCATTATTATCTTTCATTCTAGGAGAACTACAATGGCCTAAGGTCTATTTAGACTATGTAGGTAGTGGTCAATCACATGGAATTTTTAAGATTGTCTCAACTACCATTCCCACATTCTCTCCCCATTTTTTTGATCCATTTCCTATTCTCTAATTATTTTATGAGTCATTATACATTATAGTGCTAGAATAGGGCTTCCCTTTGCTAGTAGTCCTTTGTGGATGTTTATTCCAAAAACAGTCAAAACATTGAAAATTCCAAAACTCATAAAGGTTGGAAAAGGGATTATAATCTCCATGAGAGATATAAATCCAAAAATCCTAGACATTTGAAAAGGATTCAAGTCTCCATGAGAGATATTAAGCCATAAAATTTAAAAACATTTTTGTTGTCCTAAATCTAGTCATTATCCTTGATTTATCATTGAGCCACTCATTTTAGAAACCATTGGGATATGTCCTTCCCAAATTTGATCTACTAGGGTAGATTCATTATTGGTTTGAATCATTTTAACCACCTTGGGATGTGTCTTTTCCTTCATGGGATGTCTCCTTCCATTGCATGTATCCTTGCTTTTCATTGAGCCTTGACACATGGATTTTGACTTGGTTAATGACAAGATGTTTTTTGTTTTTTTTTATTTTTAAGTTTTGTGTGTGTTTATTTGCTTAGTTATTTGTTTGTTTGTTTGTCTTATTTTTTGTTGTGCCTTGACTCGGTCCATATGCATCCATGGAATAATTCCTTATGCTAGTACTTGAGTCCATCCATTGGCATACAACTATAATTTCATCTTGATTTTTCCATATCATAATGTGTTTATGTCATTTGTCTATCAAATAAGGAGTCAATCCTTATACACATTTTTTCAAGGTCATCATGGTGTTTTATGTCATAGTGCATTCCATTGTGTGCTAAATTAAAATTCAATTTCTTGGGGATTACATACAATGTCATGTTATGCTGGTATTTTATCCCCTTGAAAAATCGTTCATTATCTAATCGAATCATTTTAGTCATTTTTCACTACATCACATCATCACATTTTCCTTGATCAAATCAAAATAATTGAACATTCTAGTTACATATATGCTAATCAAGACATGCATCTCCAACTAAGAATATAAAATTTATTCATACACATTGGTTCATTATTATTCATTATATTATCAAATATGTCTTCTATTCTATTCTTCATATTTCTTATCATTTTTCCCATCTTGGAAGAACTACATTGACCTGAGGTCCATTTAGACTATGTAGGTAACACTAAGTTATGTTTAATTTCTAGGGTCATCTCAACCACCATTATCTCATTATTCTTCCACCATTATCAGGTTCTTCCCATAATTTATTTCATTACCTTTGAGCATTATTGTGTGCCTAGTTTTTTTTGGATTATCCATTCTTTAGAAATTCATTATACCATCACACCTACATTTGTATCATTCATCTCATCTTAATTTGTGTAACAGGTTAAATCCTTAAGCTATGTTTTATAATAAATCAATAAATAAATTAATTTTTCAATTATTAAATCCACCCTAATAGGGTAAAGTAATTTATCAATCAATTCCCCCTCTTTAGGTAGATTCACTCATTTAGTCTTTCTTCTAATTCTAAGCTCACAGCTTTCACCCTATTTGGGGCAAATCAAATTGTGCATATTGTTTTGGGATTGATCATTCCCTAATACCACAAATTTTTTCATGTTTGGATAAATTCAAAGTGTGGTGCTTATATTAGGATGTATCCTTACCAATTCCCCCCTCTTTAGGGAAAATGATTTTTCTACTCTATCATCATTGGATATCAAAGTGTGCAAGCATTATCTCACATGGATTAATATCATCCATGGATTAATTTCACTCTTCTATTTGTCTATTTTCTTCCTTTCAAGAGTATATCCATCAATCTTAATTTTTATCCACTTCTTCGAGGGGGCATCATGGGATTCCCAAACTTTTTTTGGAGCATCATTGTGAACTTATTTTGATTGAATTGATCACAATCAACAAAACATGAACATATCATCCTTCAATCATTTTAATGACTTTTTCTTATTTACTTGAAATTTTTTTACTTCATCTAGTGTCTTACAATGCCTTATCAAACAAGGTAAAAATGTTGACACTCAATTATCATCACTTTTATGTTGAAATTATAATCAGAATCTATTTCATATAATAACACACAAATCACTGAATAAACCATATTTTCCCACACACCTAACATGTGTATTCTGAAACACATTAGGGCATCCCTGATTGGGGAAATGTAACATAACCAACTATTATCTTCATCTAATTTACTCATCCAAATTGTTTTTTTGTAGGTGATGTTCTAGGGCAATTAACTGGAATGAATAGTTAAATTTAGATATTGTGTAAATCACATGGAAAATGATATGGATTAATTACCCTATCAAATGAAATCAAATGGATAAGCAAAAAATCCATAGAAATTGACTAATTTCTAATTATGCAATATTTAAATATTCAACAAATATATGAATCATGACATCACACAAAAAGTTTTCAAGCATAAACATAAATGCAAAAAATATCAAAATTTTGGAACCCGTGCCTCACAAATGCATATCCAAACTCCAAATATTAATGACATTTATACCCAAATTGAACTGAATTTTGGCCACACATCTTGATCTTGATCCTAATCTAATGGTCATAATCAATCTAATAAGTCTATAAATAAAGGCCCACCTTATAACTTAAACAAGCTTTTCAATGTAAACTTATTATGTATAAATCAAGAAAAAAACTTTAACATTTTTGACATTGATCAAAAAACAACCATAGATAAGGGGAGATGTCATCAAAATGAACAAGTGACATTAATAAAAACTACTATCTCTATAATCTAGGCATAAACACACTTTTAATACAGTTTGGAGAATGAATCCACTAGAAAGGTATAACATTTGGTTATGTTTTTTTTTTTTTTTTTTTGGCATCCTTCTATACCTTGCCCCTCTGAGGGATCATGTTTGAGATGTTGTATTTGTCAATATATGTTAGTTGAATAGCTAAAAAATGAACTAAACTCTCTTGTACCCATGATCTACAAAATGGTTTTGAGACATCTAAGGATTTTGAAGAATTTGATAAGAAACTATATAATTTTGTAGAATTTGACAAGATATTAGAAGATTTTGAGAATAAATTATGAGTTTTTGAAGATAAATTGAAGGATTTTGAGGATAAATTGTATGAGTTTGAAAAGTAGTTGTGATATTTTAAGGATAAATTAGATAATATTAAAAATAAATGCGAGGATTTTGATATGATTAGGAAATTTCTAAACACACACAAATAAATTCTTTTAAAAAATTCATTATTTTTTTAATCTCTTAAAGATGTATATTACAAATTTCTTGAATTGGGCACTAAAATGTTCTTGTGAGGTAATTCAAGATGTGGATTATTGGTTATTTTAAACATTATCATTAGCTTGGGCATTCAATGATTCCTCAAGATCAAAATTATCATCATAAAAATGCATTTCATTCACATTCACATTCACGTCATTTACTAAAGAAAAATTATTTTTTAAGCATTAGACATACATTTGGATTCCATATTTTTTAATGTCTAAATTAGATTTAGAAAAAGGTTTGAACAACATGAAACTGTTTTTAACTAGTCTAACATTTATTCTAATTAAAATATTAGATTTATACAATTTTGGTGTTATAAATCAAACATGAATGAACACACCCTATGAATTCAAGAAAATTAGGGTTTTATAAATTTTTAACAAATTGGAATAACTTGGGGTTTGAAATCAAGTGCATCAATCATAAAATACATATAAGAATTCTAAACTAGGAGAATAAAATTTAATTAACCCTAAGAAATATGACGCAATATGATGAATAGATATAACCTTAAGAGGTGTAAGATAATGTGTGTTCAAAAAAATATATAAATAAATGAATTACATTTAATTAATCACCATAATACATGCATAATACAATAATAATGTGCAATTAATAAATGGAACAATAATATATGATATACCAAGGGATAAAAATGACATCTTGTGTACAATATTGTGTAAGAGTTGTTGCAAAAATATGAACTTGGAAACTCAAAAAAATATTTGTGATAACTGTCACCTAGAAATTTAGATTTGATTAAAGAAGCTTACCAAGACCATACAATTTGATTCAAACCTATGTATAGAGCTTAAATGTTTACTCCTGATAAAGTTTCCATAGTCAAAATCTATCTTTTTAAGTTTGTTCATTTAGATTTGCTCTTTGCTTCCCTAGCCTTTGTTTATGTGTCATGGATTTTGTGTATCTATATTATTTGAATATATAACCTACATTTTCATGGAAATTATATTGGTGATTGAATTAGGATTTGAGTGGTGAGTGTTCATTAATTAGCGATCTAGCAGTTATATCTTGTGTAGTAAAATAATAAAATCATCGAGAACCTTGGAATCATAGAAGGTGCTTCTCATGAAATAATAATTTCTCAATGCTAGGTATTTTTTGTTGTTATTAGATGTAAATTTATCACAACACTTGTGTATTTATAGGTGAATTTGAATACAAAATTGACACAATTAGTTTGTGTGTCAAATTCCAATGACTAAAATCATAAAATGGGGAAAGGGGTAGATGGTGCCGTCTATTGAATGAGGAGAGACAAATGATATTAAGATTGTATAATATGGTATAGGTAGACTATCAAGATAGTACAAACAAGAGGATTAGAGCCTTGGAAAGATAGAATAGAAGTTATTTTAGGAAGGCAAATAGAAAGTTAAACTTTAGAGGTTGACCAAAGTACCAATATTGCTCAATTTAAACTAATTTAATTATACATAAAAAAATATATAAATTTTACACACACTAAAACCTATAGGACCATGTCAAGTTCCTAGAACCATTAAAAAATATACAGTTTTAATGCTCCAATTTTCTAAACATGCGAGGGTTTCAAAATATAATGAAAAGAAGCCTTTAAATGAATTGATATATTATTATAAACTATATATGATATGGATCATTACCTTTTTGTTGTATAAATTAATTTTTATTTCTAAAAAATAAAAGATATTATAATTTATTAATAAAATAAATTACATAAAGATAAAATAAGTGAAATTTAGGGTCTAGAATAATTTTATTTATTTAATAAAATATTTTTAGTTTGAAAATATAAAATTATTTTTAAAATTTAAATATTAAATTAAATAAATTAGATTTTTTTTAAAATGTATTTACTTAAAAAATGTTGAATTGATTTTAAGGCATCTATTTTAGATTTATGATAGTTTTTATTGAAGGGTTTCATATTAAAAAATAATCTTATTCATAAATTTATTATTGATTAGTGATAGATGGCCTCAACATAATAGTACCATTGTATCACACTCAAAAATTTATTTTATGTTTAAAAATGGACTCAAAACTTTAATATGTATCCAACATGTCATGATTTTTTATCACCTTATAAGTAAGAAAAAAATTGCCCTATGGTGATCAAATGGATGTTGCATTTAAGGTTAGGGATTTTTATCAACATCTCATGTTATTATACTTGTTCCTCCCACCTCTTGTATATCATTGTAATTATGTTTCTCATTTACATAATTACTAATTAAAATTTGGTACATATATATTAAATATATCTATTTGAAAAACTCATGGAGATATCAATTTTGAGGTGCCTATTTTAGATTTGTCATATACCACACTGAATTACAAAATTCAGTACCTTATACAAATATTTATTACTAAATACTAATAAACAACCACAATCTAGATACACCATTGTGTTGGGCTTGAAAATATTTTTCATGTAACAAGGGGGTTTCAAACTCCACCGTATGTAAAAATTATCACAATTTTTTGATCATCTTCTCTGAAAAAGAAGAAAAACTCCCATATGACATTCAAATTGATGTTAAATTTAAGTTCAACCATTTTATTGGCATCTTTATTTATCTATTTTTTTAAATAGTTAGGAGTATAATATCCTAATCAACTTGAGGCAAGTTATTCTAGAAATAGACCAATTAAATAATTTAGATTCATAATATTTTGATACAGTGTTGAATTATACAAATATGATAAACATAGAAAGTATAGTTCCAAATAATAATTTGAATGGTTAAATACAAAGAATAAATAATACTTACCTTATTCACTAATGCATAAGTAGATATAGAAATATAGGTGCAAAATAAGGTAGCATGATGCTCCACATGGATTCATCATATTTTGAATATTTACTTTTTGTCAACCTATACATAACCATTGAATTTGGGACACTAAAATTAATGCTTTTGTCTGGTATATAATATAGGTATTTTTGTGGAAATTCCACCTACAACTATTAGGGTTCACTGTCACCTTTTAGATTCTCTATTTAGATCACATGCACATGTTCTATATATCAGTGTGTAGCTTAAAACCTTAGGTCCTCTAATTAAGGCATGCCACCTTTTAAAATAGGGGTTAGTAGTCTCCATTAAAATTGATCTGACTTCAAATACCCCCTATTAGTGAGTGTTGCCTACATATCCAATACTCTAAAGAGAGCCCCAGATTGATGTAGTTTTCCCTCTTATGTAGGATTGTGGGTGAACTATTATGCAATATATTATATGTGAGTGCATGTAATGACCTAGCGTGTAACTTGAGAAATAGTACTCATGGGATTATCTTTGAATATTTAAAACCTATAATAATATTTCTCCTATGATTGATTTGGAAATATGGAAGAATAGGGCAATTTTGTAAGCTTGAGAGGTGTTTTTGCTTAGTATAAGATAGACGTGCACTTGATTTGTACTTGATGATAATGAATAGTATTTTACTTATATTTATATCATACCTTTTGAAATAATCTCATAGAAGGATTAAAATAATACTATAGGTTGACCCATACATGTCAAAATATTTTCAAATTTAATTGTTTGTAAGGTTTTAGACACTAGCATCATATCTAGGGCATTAGCATCATTATTAGTGTCTTAGTCTAGATGGAAGATTTGTAACTACTTAAATGGGATATAAATCAAGTTTTAAGCAAATTATGGGCTATAAGTGATCTAGATAGTCATAATATCAAGGTTGGACTATATGATAAGCATTAAAGCACTGTGAGATTGTGAACATAAGCCTTTTGATAGTGGATTATGTCATGCACTAAAGGATTAAGCCATGAGTGATATTTGTTAAGTGTACAAGACTAGTTTATCATTAAAAATCAAATTTTCTTATCTACATTCCCCCCCCCCCACCTTTAATCTAGTAATGCATAAGGATTAAATTACTAGGTTTAAAGGAAATAAATGCATATCATGGTGTGTAAAACACACCTTGATTTGACTTGAGTCATGTTTGAATTTAGTTTTTGTGTATTTATTGAAACTAAGAGCATGTTAAAATGTAATTAGTACATCTAATGTAAAATTAAATAATTTAAATACTTTAAATAAAAGAGATCAAGGAAGGAGTACACATGTGCATCAATGCAACATATTACCCCTTGGTAGTTTTCTTTGGTAATGATGCTTCCTTGTTGAATCATTGGAAAGAGATATATTTGGATTCACACTAAATATAATAATTTTACATTTATCCCAAAGGTTTTAGGTCAAATAGTTGATGCTAATTTTATTATATAGTTCCTATAGTGTCATATGATCATCCAAACTATCAAAAATGATTTAAAACCCTAATAATCTTAGCTACAAAATAATTTTGATAAATAACATGTATAGCATATGTACTAGTCTACTGTAAGATCATATTAAACAAGTTAAGCACCATCACATGGTAGAAATGTGTTATGAAAAATAAAGGGAAATCTAAATAGATCGATATCAATGCTAAAATTGAAGAATAATTACTGTACTATAATAAAAATTATCCTTAGACCTCCCAAGGAAATAAAAACTTATTTGAAAGCACAAACCCTCCTTCAACCTACAAGGAAAAATCCTCTTTAGACCTCCCAAGAAAATTTCTCCTTGGACCTCCCAAGAAAATAGGATAGTATCCTATAATAACCACATCAGGTGGGTGGGAAGGATGGTGTCATGAACCCACCCATACAAGTTCCCATCTTGACCTTGTAGCTATATTTCAAGTTGCTTCTTTCCCCATACTCACACAAATGCATATAGTGTTCACATTAAAAATATATATGAAACTAATATTTAATCAATAAATAACATTTCAAAATAAATTTTTTCAATAATATAATTAAATCAATGGCAATTGGCCATGAAAGAGAGTCATAAATGAAAATAATAAATATTTTAATTCAATTAAAATCAACTCAATAATCATGAAATATCTTATTTAATAGAATTGAAATCACATAGAAGCAAAGTGTTGGTTTTGAAATCAACTTAAAGTGGCAAACAAATTTAAAATAAAATTCAACACAACTATTTGGTAAAATGTTCACATTATGGCACTATATGGCTAAGGAATCCACCCAAGGGGTGAAATAAAAATTTAAGCCTCGATTACCTCTTTGAGGTAAGAGAAAAACATCACTCTTCATATGTATCCCAAATGGATCATAAGGCTACATCATAGGGTAAATCACAAGGGTTATTCTTTTAACAACCTCAAAGGGGTAGGTGGAGGAACACATCAGTCATAGGGCAACCATTATTCATGAAGGGGCCGTGGTGAACACACCTAGAATATTCAAGTGACTACCTCATGCAAGGGGGAAAAGGGGGTTTTTAGCCTATATAAATCTCCAATTCATAGCCTATAACCCAATACTAGCCAATATAAACTTATTTATACTCCACCCTCAAATCCATACTTGCATCAATACCCAATCACTAGAGCAATGATGTAGGGTTACACAACACTACATGGTAATAATCTTACTTAGATGTTATATGTATGTATGTATAAATGTTACTTTACATGAAATTTACATATAGGTGGTTTGACACAAGTTACATCATAATCACATTTACATTCACAATAGTACATTTAATTACATAACACATTGTTGTATTTACATCAAAATCACATAATAATGTTGTTTATTAGAAAGGATGAGTTGTTTGAGAGGTGCAATACATATATAATTGTTATGAGTTTTAAGCTATAAGTTATAATTACACATGAACGTGGAAGGCTTCCAAGTTTAATGAAACATATATTTATCTTGAGATACATTTCATTTATATTGGTTTACGACATTGGGCACAAGCACATAAAAAAATGATAGCACAATTTAACTAGAAATATGCAAGGATCAAAGTAGTCTCATTGGTCCAACCAATTTACATATGTCATCCTTGATGAAATAATTGATGAACATCCATTAATACTACTATTGAATGAAAAAAAATTGATCATTTCACACATAGCACCTAGTGCCATAAGAGTATCTCATGAAAATATACATATTTTCTATGTCTGGCTAGTTATGAATCTCAACTACCATGAACTAAAAAAAATATGTGAAATTCCTTATAAAATGGTATCTCAACATAAAAAATTATCATGAAATAATTTTGACCAACTGGAATTACACATTCTATTTTTTTTCTATTGTAGAAGGTAATTGAACCAATCACACTAATTTCCCAAGAGTTCCTAGTGTTGAACCCATGCTCTGATACATATGTCCCTATGTAGAACTAGTTTATTCACCAAGTACCATAGTGCCTCATAATTTATGAAAAATATAAATGGTGTATCATGGAGATAATTTCAAAAAAATTATAACACATAGACCATTGCAAGTGATTCACATGCAGTCATGGTATAGTTGCACTCTGATGAAGTAAGCTTGAGACTAACAAAATAGATAGGATGACCCACCTTATCATTTTTGGGTTGTGATAGAATGACATCTATGGATATACCTTATGCATCAACATGAACATGGAAAGGATCATTCCATTCTATGAATTTAAGGATTGATGTGATTTCCAACTTTTCCTTCAAATTATCAAATCCTTGTCTATTTGTCCATAAAAAAGGTCCTTCTTTGCATAGTAAATATTATAGTGGTGTATTAATATATGAATAATTATTGATAATCTTGTGGTATTATCTCATGTACCTAAAAAACATACACACATCCCTATAATTAGTAGGTATATGCATGAGCTAGGATGACCTATAACTATCCTCTCTCTCAATAGACTAGGAATTGTTGTTAATCAAACTCACACCCTTGTGAATTTAGTTTCAAGCATTTAAAGTCTACTAAAACATGGAAAAATCCTAGGCTATGGGTGGCTTAATCATTATATTGAGGCTCTAGATTCTAAGGGCTAGCTTCCTTTGGTGTATCAATTAAGATCTCTACTTTACACTATAAACTACCGAGAAAATTTAAGAAAGAAAACTAAAGGAAAAATCATATCTAATGATGGTGATACACCTATATTTTGGTTCATACACTTAATTTGAGCTTCTAAAAACACTAATTAGACAATAAAAGACTAAATCTTCATCTCCAAATGACTCCTATGCATAATTATTTCATGAAAAGGTTTTATCTGGTGATCAAAGCTTGAGGGAAATGATGGAATAAGCCTAATTCAAGGCACTAACCAGCCACTTATATCCACTGTAACTTTAGGAAAAATACATTAAACATAGAACATGACCTGCATAATCTGATCAGCTAGTAACTAAGTAATAATCAAGATTTAACAGGAAAGAAAAATTATATCGCTTATGCAAATCACTTACATAAATACACTATACCAACATTCTGGAATCTAAAAACAATAGTCCTATTTATCTAAAAATGTTACAAAACTCAATCTTTCGAAAAATTTGGTCTTGCCAAAAGAGGGATCCATTTCAAGGCTAAAAAGCTAACTTATATAGAAAAAGTATATAATAGCCAAGACATTGGCACTGAAAATAAAAGAGGAGATCAACCAAGTACAACTTGTGCTACCCAAAGATAACACAACCCTATAATAAATAAATTTTTATCTTTTGTCTTGCATGAAAAGCTCTTTGTTATTTGAAAAGAATGGTAAGCTCAAGTTTGAGTCAAAACCTTCATCATGCATGATGCTATGCCAATATCTAAATATAAACTCCACCTAAACTACTTGAAACAAGAGAACAATTTTATTTGAATGAAATTAATGAAAAAACTAAATTTAGAACTTCATTTGAACTGCTAGAAATGTTAAAAGCCTTCAACAAGATAAACAAGAGCACATGCATGACTTGTCAACTAAACAAAGTGCAAGATTAGTCAACTCTAGAACTAAAGCATCCATGAAATTCCATGTTGGCTTAGAATGGATGAGGTAGACCCAAGTTTGATAAGTCAAACTCTTGCATGGAAATCCATGCCACAATCTTCAAATAAATATGCCTCTTGATTGAACTTGAAGTTGAGTTGGACCTTTGAATGTATGAAATGACTAGGAGATAAGCATGACTTCAACAAATAGTCAATTGAAGCTTGGACCAATCAACTATAGATAGCCTTTTCCTGCATGGAAAAGAACCTTGATGAGTTAGAGGTGCATGAAAACTCCAATATAATAGCATATACATGGCATAGAAACTTAGATTTAATTCCTTGTTAGATTATTATCAATCTCAGTCTTCCACTTTTAGGCTCTTCACTTCTATGCATATATTCTTTATGTTTGTCTATAGCTATTTCTTTCGGCCTCTAGCTTTGTTTCTACATGTATTCCTTCAGAATTTTCTTCAATGTTCTTCTTTCATTTCCTTTAGACAAATTGTCTGAAGGAATTGTTTCTATTTATTTCTTTTAGAACCTTTCCTCTCATTCATTTCCTTTGAACAAATTATCCAAAGGAATTGTTTCAAGCTTTTTGACCTTAAGACTTTTCTTTCAGATTTTTTGAAATGGACTATTCCTTCAGATAAATTTATTAAAGGAATTCATGTCCTCAAATTTAATGATATGGTCCTTGGCATTTTGAAATACCCCTTTGGGTTTTCAAAAATGTCCCTTCAGACTTTCTGTGCATCCCTTTGGACTTTGACAATGGACTTTCCCGAAGGGAAAGTGCCCTTCAGATTTATCTAAAATGTCCCTTCAAACTTTTCAAAGTGTCCCTCAGACTTCTTAGAAATGACTTTATCAAAGGGAAAGTGTCTTTCAAAAAAATTGTTAGATCCTTTTCAAAATTATCCCTTTGGGAAAGTTGTAATGATCCCTTCAGGAAAATGAAATGGACCTTTGCTGAAAAGTGACCCTTTGGAAATTTTTTGAATGACCCATTAGGAACTTTGAAGATCCTTTCAATAATTTTGGAAATGACTTTCTTGAAGGGAAAGTGCCTTTCAGATCTTTTGGAATTGACCCTTTGAAAAAGTTGTAATGGTCCCCTTTGTCTTTGAAAATGCCTTTTTTTGAAGGGCAGATACCCTTAAGCGTTTTTGTAAAGTTTTGTAATGGTTCACTTACCCTTGAAATTTTTTGAAAGTGTCCTTTTGAAATAATTGGAATGTTATTTCAAAAATTTGATAATGCCCTTCAGATTTACAAAGTGTCCCTTCATCTTTTTTCAAAGTACCCTTCAGGAAAGTTGTAAGGTACCTCTTGCTCTAGAAAAGACCCTTTCAAAAAAATTGCAAAGGTCCACTTGCCCCTTAGAATTATTCAAAGTTTCCTTTCAAAAAAATTCAAAAGAACCCTTCAGCTTTGTTCAATAGACCATTTCCTTCAGACAATTCCTTAAAAAACTTTGTAATGGACCCTCAAAACCCCTGCTTCAGACAAAATGTCTGAATCAATCCCTTTGGAAAAGATGTCAAGTCCATTGGGTATTTGAAAAGAACCCTTCAAACAATTTGAACAATCCCAATTCCTTCAATCAATTGAAAAGCCCATTTTGCCGATACATGCCCTTCAGGAAAACTGTTAAAATAGACCCTTTTTTGAAAGGAATGAGCCCTTTAGGAAAATTGTTAAAACCAATTTCTACCACTACTTCAAAAAGGAATGTTTATGCAAAGTTTTGAATGATAGAGGTGACAATTTGACCTACAGGGTCAAATTTATCAACATTTTGGTGACTCAACTGGGAAGCATGCCTGATATGCTTGAGAACCAAACCATATATGTGATATTTGAACTCATAAAACAATGGAAAATTTGGTCCATGATTGAAATTACAACCTTTGATTTGAAATAAAACAACCTTAATCCTCCAAAATAAGAAAGAAAACACACAAAACAAGAAAACCTAACTAAGCAAAATAAATATGAAAACAAGCACTTATTTGCGACAAAACTAAACTAAACTAATGTGATTGAATAGCACTTGGAGGAAAACAAACTAACTAACTATGTACATTGAGCCAAGATCTTTAGTAGTAATGTTTCAAATGTATCCCATTGACTAGGATTGGAAGCTCTTTGTCATCCATCTTTGCAAGTTGGAAGGCATTGTGGGATTTGTAGCTGGAGATTGTGTATGGGCCATGTTAGCCAAAATTCACACCTTACTTTGTAGTTTCCTTTGGCTAAGTTCAAGTGTTCACCTGTTGGTTTTAAACTCACTTCAAAGACCAGTGTTCTCTTTTCTTTAGATATTTTGTTTGCTTTTTCAAAGCTTTCCTCTTTAGCAGCCTTTTCAAAGCTTTCTTCCTTGTCTCTTATTTTTTTCAAAGTGCCCTTCAAAATTTTTTGAAGGGGCACTTTTGTCTTCCAAATGACCTTCAAATCTTTTTTGAAGGGACACTTTCTTGATTCCAAATGCCCTTTAGAATTTTTTTCAAAGGGACTTTTCTTCCAAAAGTGCCCTTCAGAATTCTTTTGAAGGGACACTTTCCTTCGACTTTCTACACTTTATTTCTCAAATTTCCCTTTGAAAAATTATGCTGGGACATTTTGTCTCAAAGTGCCCTTCAAAAAAAAATTGAAGGGACACTTTTTCCCTTTGTTTCTCAAAGTTCCCTTTTGAAAAATTTTGAAGGGACACTTTGTCCCTTTGTTTCTCAAAGTGCCCTTCAGAAAATTTTTGAAGGGACACTTTGTCTCAAAGTACCCTTTGAAAAAATTCTAAAGGGACACTTTGTCCCTTTGTTTCTCAAAGTTCCCTTCAGAAAAATTTTGAAGGGACACTTTGTCTCACTTTCTTCAAAAGTGCCCTTCAAAATTTTTTTGAAGGGTCACTTTTCCTCAAAAGTGCCCTTCACAATTTTTTTGAAGGGTCACTTTTCCTCAAAAGTGCCCTTCACAATTTTTTGGAAGGGTCACTTTTCCTCTAAAGTTCCCTTAGGAAGTTTTCTGAAGGCTCACCTTCCTTCTAAGTGCCCTTCAGAAGCTTTTCAAAGGGTCACTTTCTTAAGCCTGGACAAAATTTTGAAGGAATTCATTCAAACAAATTTTCTGAAGGAATTCCTTCGAAGGAAATGCTGAACAAAGGACCCGATGAAATGTCCCTAAAAGAAACGTGACCAAAGGAATTATCTCGTGACATGCCAAGGGACATAAAATTCATAATAAGAAAATAATCATTGGGATTTAAAGGGAATGATGGGCTGATGGATGTCAAAATCAAGGGTAAGTAACTAGCCATTGGGATTAATCAAGATGGAAAAATTTGAAGTCTTCTTGTTGGAAAAGTTCAAAGTAAAAGAGGCTCAAGAACCTAAATAACTCTTACTAGTGAAAATTAGGATTTTCTAAGTGCTCTACTTATGAACTTTATAAGTAGAGCAATGCCAAGCATCTGAAGTTGTCAGACTTAGAGAACCCAAAGTCATCAAGTAGGTGAGTTCTGAAGGCCCGAAGTACAGTGGTTCAAAAAATCCAAATAAGTCACCAAAGAGAAAATCAAGATTTTCAAAGTACTTTATTATAAACCTTATAAGTAAAGTGGTTTAAAAAACCCAAATGGGTTTACCAAGTTCAAATTGGGTTTAATCAAAGGCTTTGCTTATGAACTTTATAAGTAAAGTACCTTAGAAAACTTGAATGGGTTTAAAAGTGAAAATCAAATTTTCAAAGCTACTTAGCTTAGAAGCTTGATCCAATGGATGATCAATGGTGCACAGGAGTCATGATCAGATGAATAAGGAGCTACCACATGGCATAAACTAGAATAGGTTGGCTTCTCAAAGAGTAGATGAAGTAGGCATCCATGTAGGATTATATCGATATTGCAAATCAATGATCCATGTCAATTTTGATGGCCAATCAAAAGGGAAAGATGCTAAAGAGATACACATACATTTTGGTGGTTTTCATCTTTAAAACCAAACAAAATGAAATAAAATCTCCTCCATGCCATGGTACCTCTAGATGATTTGAGAAGAAGTTGTTAGGCATCAAGACAAATTTCATACAGGTGGATCCTTTTATAACAATAATTTTGATGGCATTGCTCAAATATATCATTCTATTGAGCAACCTTTGGATAAACATCTTCAAGGGGGCAAGCCAAGGGCTTTCAAAAGGGTGACATGGATCAATTAGGATGCCCTAATGAGCATCTTTGGCAAAATTAGTTACAGCCAAAGATGGAGACCTCCAACAAAATTGATTATTCTCCTTGGCACCAAAGGCCTCCTCCTCTCACTTTCTTCAGCTATAAATACAACCCTTTTACAAGGGAAAAAGATACCACACAGTGTATGGTGAAGCCCTGCTAGAATGATTCAAGTCTACCTTTAATAATTTAGCATAAATCTATTTCTTTCAATCTTTTTTTGGGTTTTTGGTCTAAGTGTGGAATAGATATATAGTGACAGCATGTGATGATTTTCCATCCTTCTTCCCACTTTATCCTTCATACCTAAATAAGAGTTCTTAGTCTAACTCGTCACACAATGTGTATCCAAGTGTATTGAATTTTTGCATGTGTATTAATGTCTTGAATGTGAAAAGTTTGCCTTTCATCTCATTTACCTTGTGTCATTTTTTACATGTCTCACCTCTGTGTTGAAATATTATTATTATAATCTTTAGAGTTTGGGAATGGTTTGTGCTTTTATTGTATTATGTACTAGAATCTAACATTCATGTGGAAAATAGTTTTGGTGTATCACCACTCTTAGAATAGGATTTCCTTTTATATAAATTTATCTCTCTTGTCCCTTAAAACAAACTAGTTTAGCAGAGATTATCTTGTAGAGACATCTATAGGGAGCTAGCCATTTCAATCTAGAGGTCCATTTCCTCCATATGTATACCCATAGGCCTAGAAATGTTCCAACATTGCCCAAATATGAGAGAGGACTAAACACTCTCTTCTAGGGTGAAAAATTTGGAGACAATATGCCACTCTAAAGGGAATCAAACTTTATGTGCCTTCCTGGTTTAGCTCTATCCTCATCCCACTTGAGGACCAAATCTCCTTCTTTGAATGTTCATGAAGAAGTTCCTTTGTCAAAGGATATCTTCACTTATGCTTGATGACTTTCTATGGCTTGCATGGACTAATTTCTTAATTATTTCAACTCCATAAGCTTAGCATACCTGATCTCCATAATCTCATTCTCCAACAACTCAAGTTGATGCATTAGTTCTAAAGTAGGAAACTCAATTGAAATGGGTAACCTCACTTCCTTACCATATACCATCTTGTAAGGAGAGTTAGCTATTGAACTTTTATAGGTGATCCTATCAGCCCATAGAGTTGACTTTAACTTAAGATGACATGACCTCTAATTATCTTCAATAGTCCTTATGATCATCAGTAGGTTCTTATTTGTAGATTCAGCAAGGCCATTGCCTTATGAACAATAGTTTGATGAAGTGCTAAGATAAATCCCATGTTGGACAGCCCATTGACTGATCCTAGTTCTCACAAAAGCCATTTCATTATCATAAATAATAGTTGAAGGAACTCCAAATCTAGTAAGCAAACCTTCATAGAAATCTAGAATATTGGTTTTGTTTATTTCTTTCAATGCCACTTCTTCTGTCTAATGTGTGAAGTAATCTGTAGCAGTTAGAATCCATTTATGTCTTGAACTTGAAGGAGGTTGTATGAGACCAATAAATTATAATCCCCATTGGATAAATGGTTGATCCACCACAATTGGTTGAAGAGGTAATGTTACAAGTTTCACTTTTCCTACAAACATAGCATATTTTTTGCACTTTCTAACCCATGCATGGCAATCACCAAATATACTAGACCGATAGTACCCACCTCTCATGATCTTAAGGGTTGTATTTATTGTATAAAAATGTCCTCTACCATGTCCATCATGGAATTATTCAATCAATCTTTGAGTTTGTCTTGGCTTTATACATCTTAGCAATATGCCATTGATATCTTTCTTGAACAAAACACCATCAATAAGAAAAAATGGAATTGACTGCAACCTAAAATATCTTATTTTTGAAGTATTTAGATGAGAGAGATAAATATCATCTTATAGATAGCATACTAAGTCATAAAACCAAATGGAAGGCGAGGTATGACCAATTACAACCTTTTCATAATTTGACACCAAAATAACCTAATTAGTCTCTTACAAGTCTTGAGCTAGATACTCACAAAGTCCTTTGCCTCTAATCAATTTTGTGACCTTAATTTCCACATCATACTCCATTACCTTATTTATCTAACTATTTCTCTTCTCATTTATATATTTTTTCAAAAGGAACTCCTTGATGCTTGGATGAGAAACCATTAGGTGTATCTTATTATTAGACAACAAGTATCTAAACTTTTTCAGAGACCTTATAATTGAAAGTACATGTTTCTTAACAAGAGTACCTTGTTTCATACTCTTCCAAGCCTTGACTAAATAAATTTATTGGCTACTCCAAAGCCTCATAATTTTGTTGCATAAGAATGCTTGAAATGGTGTCCATGTTAGCATATGTTTACAAAATGAAATCCTTTGTGAAATATGGATTTATAAGTGTAGAAGCACTACCTATGGCATTTTTAATATCTTCAAAACCTTTTACTCATTATTTGAACCAATTGAAGATCTTATTCTTCTTTACCATGGTGATAAGTGGCTTAGTTAAAATGGCAAAATCTGAAATATACCTCCTTATGAAGTTGATTTTCCCAAAGAAGCTTTGCATAGATTTTTTATGCTTAGGAAAGGAGAGTGAAAGAATGGATTATACCCTTTCTTAATCTATGCTTAAACCATGATTTGAAACAACATGTCCAAGAATTTTACCTTTATGAACTGAGAAGACACACTTTTTGAGATTTAGAGATACCCCAAATTGCCTACACCTTTCAAACACTTGCTTGAGATGAACCATGTGATCCTCTACACTCTTTGAAAATACTATTATATCATCCAAATAAACAAGTACAAACTTATAAATAAGGCCTTGGAATGCCATATCCATGGCTCTTTGAAAGTTTTCTCTAGCATTAGATAAATTGAATGGCATCTTTTTGTATGCAAACGTCCCCCACTTAGTTGTGAAAGCTATCTTAAATTGATCCTCTTATTTGACCAAACTATTATTTTATCCATTATATCCATCCAACAAATAAAACCTCTCTAAACCTATAACCAACTATAAAATTTGTTCCACTGATGGTAATGGATAGTGATCTTTAAGTGAAGCCTTGTTCAAATCAGAGAAGTCAACACACAATCTAATCTCACCATTATTATTTCATACCGGAACAAGATTTTTCACCAAAGTTGAGTGCTTGATTGAAAATATAATAGCTAACTCTATGATCTTGTGAAGCTCATCTCTCATAAAAGGCTCAAGCTTAAGATTAATGGGCCTTTGTCTTTGTCTCATTGGTTGAATTTTAGCCTCTAACTCAATGGTGTGTTGAGCTAAACTTCTATCAAATCCCTTGAAATCACTATATTTCCATGCAAATAGATCAGTAAAACTTGTGCATAACTCAATCAAAGCTTCCTTTTGTGAAGGAGTCCATACTTTACCCAAATTCAAAATCTTACCAGCTATAATCTTTACATTGGCATAGTGCTCTTCTTTTATTGATAAGGATGAATTTTCCTTCCTTAAATCATCATCACCACTAAAAATGTTCTCAAGTGTGACCAATCCCTTGGTTAACTTATTTATTTTTAGTTTCATGACCTGATCACCATACTGCTGCAAATACTTTGATTAGTTTTTTGAAGAAAACTCAGCCTCCTTTTGTAAGAATCTCACAATTTGGTTGTCATCTTCAAACACCTCCCAATTATCATGATTATCTAGAATAGAAGGCCTTATAACCACCTTTATATGTGACCAAATTTTCTCACTCTTTATATCATTTGGAATACTAAATTGTGAACCAATGGTAGCTAGCTTATCTACGTGTTTATTCTCTCCTCTTGGTATTTCCTAAATGTTAAAAGATTTAAAATATTCAAGTAAGTCTCATATTTTATGCTTTTAAGATTTAAGAAAAAAAATTACATACATTTAAACCTCTTACTTTGTGAACTATAAGTTCACTATCACCAAAAACCTGCAAGGTGTTAACTTTCATCTTCCTAACCCACTGCAAATTGTGAACTAGTGCTTCATACTCTGAAACATTATTTGAACAACTAAAATGAAACTTAATAGAAGAGAAATACCTTTTCTTTGTTGTAAAAACAAACATCATTATAGCTCTAATACCATGTTTATTCCTTGATCCATTAAAGTATAATTGCCACAAACCTTCACTAAATTCATCATCCTTAACCATGGCTAGGATTGGTGCATCATTCTCATGAAGGCAATATACACCAAGTCCTTATTCAATCA
Organism: Torreya grandis; assembly: GCA_037957365.1. NCBI lineage: Eukaryota > Viridiplantae > Streptophyta > Pinopsida > Cupressales > Taxaceae > Torreya > Torreya grandis. The sequence goes on from JARHVA010002904.1 coordinate 685,225, forward strand.
TCTTAAAAGGATCATGCTTACTTAAAGTGGAAGCCCACTCATCAAGAAACAAATCTAAAACTCCATCCAAACGTGATTTTTTTCTACTTCACTATTTTTTGGTACCTCATTTGAGGTGATACAGTTAGTGTTCATAACACTTGGCATATATGGCTCCATATGGAAACATGTAATAGGTTTAGAATTAATTATTACCTTGGTACCATACCTAGTTATAAACAACAAATAAGTCTATTTAGATAATAAATATTCCCTGATATTTGAGGTGAAGTCTTTTGAAAGGCACATAGCAAAGTAAGGAGGCAAGTCTACCATAACAACATCCTACTAAATAGTAACATTGGGACAAGAATGTAATGTCAATTTTATATTTTTGATGATGCCTACCATATTTTTGGTTACCCATCCAATTATAATATCTCATTAGTGTTTGGCTCATAGACAAGGTCGAGCTTGTCTGTAATCTGTTTAGGCATAAGTGTACTACTAGCTCCACTATCCACCATATAGCTATGAACCAAAGTATCACCTACTATAAAAAAAAGGTATAAAAGAGGATTTTTATTTTATTTTACCTTATTTCCATCCAAATTTTCCATTTTGTTTACTTTTTGTACTTGTTGCTTAATTAGCTGATCCAAATTAGTTAAGACAACACCTTATTTCCCAACTGGTTTTGGAGACAATTTGAGAGTTGAAAGATCTTAGATGAGCAAATATTTTTGGCTTGGAATTAAAATATAATCCCACATGTTAATTATAATATTATACTTCTTCACTTGATCCATGATACTAAACTGATATCCACCAACCTTTGATTGCACTTTCTAAAGTACTAGCTACTCACAAACTAGAGGTATTCAATGAACTTTACTAACCTCTATATTCTAATTTTTTTGAGTTTTATGGGTATAAATTTATTATTTTTTACTCTTAGAAATAGTTTTATAAGTACTCAAATCATTTTTCACCTCCTACAGCTCATCAATGGCTCTTCTTTTGTTCTAGTTATAGATGCAACTTGACCACTTAAATTATTAGTTTTAACACCTTGAGTAAAACCAACATGATCATCTACTTGCCAATTTAAATTAATGGCATCAGGCTACCCTTGATATTTCTGAGTCTCTCCTTATGATGAAAAACCTTTATCTTGGCAATGACCTCCTTGAAATGAAAACTCTTCTTGTGTCATTTGTAGCATAGTGATGTTTTGTGATACCAAGGCTTAGTTTTGAGCATCATTGAGATTTGAGGACTGCCAACCTAAATCCTACATCAATTTTTTTTGAGGTAGGGTGGGGAAAATGGCCTTCGAATTGGAAGGAGAATTAGTATCAATGGAATCATATGACTTAGATGGAGTTATGGATCCTTGTGTTTGAAAATGTGGTATATTCCCTCTAAACCCTTGATAAGGAGGCCTTTGATTTTTGAAAGGCTGATAGGTGGTGTAATTTTGTTGCTAATAGGGCCTATTAGCTTAAAATTATTATCTTTTGAGTTTCACTATTTCATTCCCAAATTATTATAACAATATTTTCAGCTCTCTTATCTCACTAGCTTCACTAGTAAAGGTTGCAATTTGAGCTTGAGGTGATGAAATAGGAGCTAAGGATGGAGCTTGAGGAATTTAAGGGGCTGGTATAGAATTAAATTATACAAATATGGGAATTTGAGGCCTTAGAGAAACCTTACCATCTTATATTAAATTATTCTCTACCCTTATTGCAACCTCATAAGCATCTGGTAAGGTGGTACCACCCATTGACTGTATCATCACATTAACATTAGAGTTAAGGGCTTTCAAATAATACAAAAATGCATGTTAAAGAGATGGTATAATAAAAACAAGTATATTGATCTATGTCTTTTTTAATCTAAGATTAAAATTAGAATGAACTCATGAGGAGCTCTATTTATGGTAGATAATTGTTCTACCAAAGAGAGATGGTCATATTTGTCTTCAAATTGCTTAACTAAATATGCTCCCAATTCATCCTAGGTAGAAATGGAGTTTAATGGAAGGTTTTTATACCACTACAATGCTTTTTATTTGAAGGAATTAGCAATCAATCTAATAGTAACATTATACTTACCAACATTATGGACTAAACATATATTAGCTACATCTTGGATATGCTCAATAGGGGTTGTTTGATTTTCTCCTAAGAAGAATGGGACGCTCTTCAGGGTATTTACAAAAATTTCATCAAATTAGGCTAAATTCACTGCATTACCTCTATTGAATGGAACAAACACTTGATTTATAATGGCCATTTAGAAAGTGGGGATTGTAGTGTTTAAAACAATAGGATAACTAGGAAATGAATATTTTTTTTGAGGATATGGATTTACCCTGCTAAACCTTGATCTCTTATATGATATAAATTCAAAATGAATACCTTTACTTGTTGACCTTGTGGTAACCTTTGGCATGAATTAATTTCCTAAATGATGCTATGAGCTTTGTAACTAGATGTTGATGATAATGAATATCTTCTTCTGCTACAAAACTTCTTCAAATATGAAAATAATTTCTTCGATGTCCCACCAGGCATACCAAAAACTATTTTCAATCAGACTCACACCTTTGTGAAGGTATTTTTAGGCCTTCATATTTTTATAAAACATGGAAACAATCCTAGGTTATGGGTGGCCTAATCAGTGGATTGAGTCTCTAGATTCTAAGGGCTAGCTCCCTTTGTCGTATCAATTAGGATCTCTACTCTATGCTACAAACTACCAAGAAAAGGGAAGAAATAAAATTGAAGAAAAAATCATATCTAATAATGGTAATACACCTATATTTTGGTTCATCCACTTAATTTGAGCTTTTAAAAACACTTATTAGACAAGAAAAGACTGAATCTTCAATTCCAAATGACTCCTATGCATAAGTATTTCATGAAAAGGTTTTATCTGATGATCAAAGCTTAAGGTAAATTATGGAATAGGCATAATTAAATGCACTACCTAGCCACCTATATCTTATTTAACTTCATTCAAAAGACATTAAACACATAACATGACCTGCATAATTTGATCGGCTAGTAACTAGGTAAGAATCAAGACTTGATAAGGAAGAAAAATTCTCACTTATGCAAATCACTGACATAAATACACTATACCAGCATTCTAGAATCTAAAAACGACATTCCTTCTATTTATCTAAAAATATTACAAAACTCAATCTTTGGTATAATTTGGTCTTGCCAAAAGAGGGATCTATTTTAAGGCTGAAAAGCTAACTTATATAGAAAAAGTATATAACAGCCAAGATATTGGCACTAAAAATAGAAGAGGAGATCAACCAAATCCAGATTGTGCTATCTAAAGATAACACAACCTTCTAATAAATAAATTTTTGTCTTATGTCTTACATGAAAAACTCTTTGGCATTTGAAAATAATGGTGAGCTCAAGTTTGAATCAAAACTTTCATCATGCATGATGCTATGCCAATCTCTAAATATAAACTCCACCTAAACTACCTAAAATAAGAGAACAATTTCCTTTAGATGAAATCAATGCCAAAACTAAATTTAAAACTCTAATTGAACTACTAAAAATGTTAAAATCCTTCAACCAGATAAACAAGAGCACATGCATGACTATCAACTAAAGAAAGTGCAAGACTATTCAACTCCAAAACTAAAGCATGCATGAAATTCCATCTTGGCGTAGAAGGGATGAGGTAGACCCAAGTTTGACAAGTCAAACTCTTTCATGGAAATCCACACCACAATATTCAAATAAATATGCCTCTTGATTGAACTTAAATCTGAGTTGGACCTTTAAATGTATGAGATGACTAGGAGATAAGCATGACTTCAACAAACAATCAATTGAAGCTTTGACCAATCAACTATAGATAGCCTTTGCCTAGATGGAAAAGGACCTTGATGAGTGAGAGGTACATGGAAACTCCAAGATAACATCATATACATGGCATATAAACTTATATTTAATTCCTTGTTAGCTTATTATCATTCTTGGCCTTCCATTTTTGAGTTCTTCACTTATGTGCATATATTCCTTTTGTTTATCTATGGCTATTTCCTTTAGCCTCTATAATTGTTTCTACATTTATTCCTTAAGACTTTTCTTAAATGTTCTTCTTTTTTCATTTCCTTCAGACAAATTATTTGAAGGAATTGTTTTAAGCTTTTTGACTTTAGGACTTTTCTTTCAAAGTTTTTTCAATGGACTATTCCTTCGATAAATTTTTTCAAAGGAAGTCATGTCCTTAGATTTCTTGATATGGTCCTTGGCATTTTGAAATACCCCTTCGAGTTTTCAAAAATATCCCTTTAGACTTTATGTGTGTCTTTTTAGACTTTGACAATGGACTTTCTCAAAGGGAAAGTGCCCTTCAGATTTCTCTAAAATGTCCCTTTGAACTTTTCAAAGTGTCCCTCAGAATTCTTAGAAATGACTTTCCCAAAGGGAAAGTGTCTTTAGAAAAATTGTCAGAGCCTTTTCAAAATTATCCCTTTGGGAAAGTTGTAATGATCCCTTTGGAAAAATGAAATGGACCTTTACTGATAAGTAACCCTTCATAACTTTTGTGAATGACCCTTCAGGAACTTTGAAGAGCCTTTCAAGAATTTCGGAAATGACTTTCTTCAAGGGAAAGTGCCCTTTGGCTCTTTTGGACTCGACCCTTAAAAAAAATTGTAATGGTCCCCTTTGTCTTTGAAAATGCCTTTTTCTAAAGGGTAGATACCCTTTGTATTTTCTGTAAATGGCCATTCAAAAGTTTTGTAATGGTTCACTTACCCTTTAGAATTCTTGAAAGTGTCCTTTCAGAAGAATTGGAATGGTCTTTTAGAAAATTTGACAATGCCCTTCAGATTTCCAAATTGTCTATTCAATTTTTTTAAAATCACCTTTTAGGAAAGTTGTAAGGTACCTCTTGCTCTATAAAAGACCCTTTTGTAAAAATTACAAAGGTCCACTTGCCCTTTAGAATTCTTCAAAGTGTCATTTTGAAAATTTTCAAAAATACCCTTCATCTTTATTTAATATACCATTTCCTTTGGATATTTCCTTCAAAAACTTTTTAATGGACCCTCATAACCTTTACTTCAAATAAAATGTTTGAATCAATCCCTTTGGAAAAGATGTGAAGTACATTGGCTATTTGAAAAGAACCCTTCAGACAATTTGGACAAGCCCAATTCCTTCAGTCAATTAAAAAGCCCATTTTGTTGATACGTGCCCTTCAAGAAAACTATTGAAATGGACCCCTTTTTGAAAGGAAATATCCCTTGAGGAAAACTATTGAAACCAATTTTTGCCACTGCTTCAAAAAGGCATGTTTATGCAAAGTTTCAGATGATAGAGGTGACAATTTGACCTATAGGGTCAAAATTATCAACAAGAATTGAATAAGGTCAATTGAATAAAGCCTACGTATACTTATATAAGTAGGTAAGGACCAATGATATATATATATATATATATATATATATATATATATATATATATATATATATATATATATATATATATATGTATATATTGAATAAGGTCAATTGAATAAAGCCTACATATACTTAGATAAGTAGGTAAGGACCAATGATATATTTATATAATTTAGTAGAGGGAAACCTAAAAATAAAATTTCAAGATGAAATGGTTCTAAATCCTAAGCCTCTAACATAAATGTATAGCTCTCACTAGACCTCAACAAAGGTAAATGGTTGTAACTATGATTGTATATATGTAAGTAAAGTAAATGGTTATATAGAGGTATAAATAAAGTAAATGATGGATAAGTGATTATAAACAAGGTAAAGTGTTATTGTCAACCAAATTGGGTTCTATTCAGCCTAAGATGATTAATGGAATAATTAATAAATCCTATATCTATACCAAATTATTTAATAGAATAGCCTAAATAAGGATACACACATACATCCACAAAGAAATAAACAACATCTAATCTACTAAGTAAAGGAAATACTATAAGAATATAAATACTTGCCTTGGGTATACTTGTTTATGATTCAATCTCTCCATTAACTCAAATGGAGCATTGTAAGATAATATTGTAGGTTGAAGACCTCAAATGGTTGGATGAAGACCTAGATATCCTTAGTTATGAACTCCCATTCCTTCTATTGAGCTTCAATGAAATCACAAAGTAATACCTCAAAGATAAGGTTCTAAACCTCTAACTCTCCCAAATAATTCCTTAGGGTATAAATAGGAGCACAAGAAGTGTGTATGAATGTGATATATCTTATTAGGAATTTAAATGTGACCCTTATATATATAGTTCCAATACCCAAAACCAACCCTAAGATTTGAGTCAACAATATCAACTAGGATGATAAAGTTGGAAGATATTGGTTAGAATATTATAGTATCATCTAGGATAATATAATACAAATGTTTGAAGATAGACTTTAAAATGTATCATGTTGGTTGATAAATAAAGATAAGGACAAATGCATAAAATAGATGGCATTATCAAGGTCAATACCATATGATATAAGGAAGATATAAATTATAAATAGGAAGTAGATTAGTGGGAAAGACAAAAAAATACATGGAGGAGGTCAAAATGATAATAGTAATGGTGTAACATGATAGTATACCAACATCTCCTAAAAATTACCACAAGTTTATCCTACCTCATTCTTGGTGCACCCTTTAAGGCATTCATCAAGGAGACTGACATGTCAATAATATGATATAAAAGAAAGCATTAGTTAAGTGATAAAGTGAAAATATTATATGTATACAGTAGGTGCTTTTATTTATAGAATGATTTGAACATTGGCTAGATCTACCAAGAGTCCCCTATATAATGCATAGCTGAGCAAGGTTCAAAATGACATTGTAAAAACATATTTTTTAATTTTAGGGAAATTTATAGCTATTGAAAACACTCAAATATGAGATTTAAGTTGGTATGGTGATCATTAACTAACCCATAGACCATCTAATCATCTAGATAGTCTTGGAGAAATTGGTGAATAAATTATACCACAACAATGCATGAGAATATGGTTGGTGCATTTTGAGTCCAAAAGGCATTAAACTATACATAAAAAAGGCCCATTCACTTAAAAACATGGTATTAGGCTTATCCTCTTCTTTGATTTACACTTGGTGATACCCATAGAATCCATCAGTGAAGGGGAAGATCTCACATCCCGCAATCCCTTCTAGAATTTCCTTAGTGAATGGAGTTTGGAATAGTTTAGTGACACATGAAACATTAATAAATTAAAATTTAATATGTATTTTAATGTACCCATACTTTTTAATACTAACTACTATGGAGGTTACCCACTCAAATTCCTCAACTAGGTAGATGACCCCAATAACTAGTATGTTATATATTTATTCCTTTATTTTGGCTCATAACTGGGGATTCATGTAGTATGGTCTTATCTTAATGATTTTTTCACCCAAATTAAAATTTATATTCATTTTCCAAAAAATTTAGTGTATTCTTTCAATTCCTTATAGTCATGTGTAAAATTATCTTGGTTTTCATGCAATAAGTGAACAATACAATCCAACTCTGTATCAAACCAATAGTCGACCATGATGGAAATGTTTGGCCCCTTATTTGTACCAATGTTAACTTTTATGGTTTTAAGTGGATATTTATACTTATTTTTTTTTATCATCATTATCACCCACCACCTAAAACTATCTATAATAGGTTTCAACCTTCAGGTATCTAGTGTATGTTCAAAGAGCATCTCATCAACTTAGCACACCATCTTTTCTTTATCGGTCTTATATTACCAATTACATAAAATTTATACTTATTCATCATCTTCAATAGAATAAATATTCACATTGAGATCTTCAAATAACTTTTTCAAGCATATTCCTTTCTTGCTATGCATTATTTATTTGTGGTTTTCCATTATTCCATTATCAACTAAAATTTCACAACATAACAACTATAAGGGCATAGTAAGTTCTAGCTTCAATGGGGAAAATGAAAAAGTATGGATAAAATTATCCTTCATAATTTCCCATTTATAAACCTCCCAATAAAATTAATCCTTCCTAAATTATTAGGTGAATTTTATGAAATAGTCTGGGGAGCGCGGGGGAAGGGAGCACAGACACGGATGCGGCCCTGAAACCCTTCCCTCTATGGCTACCCCCTTGCTCGATGGAGTCCAGGTCTTGACCTATGAATGGCGAGATCTTGGACATTGGGGCGTGGTGCAGAATGATCCTTAATTTATTGCGTGGTTTGGTGTCTTTACCTTGGTTTTTCATCTTGCGGCTGCCACGCTGACCACTACCCTAAACTGAGCGGATCCTGATTTTTTTTGGAGATTTTGAGCATGCCATGGTGGCATTTCCTCTGGGAGTAGGGGGATATCTTTGCATATTCATGGGTGGAGGGGTTGGGTGGTGGTGGTGACGGTGACGGTTCCAGGTGGAGTCTCTCTATTGGTGGTGTTGTCCTTTCTGGGCAGTGCTTTTTACATAGCGCTTCATGGTGAGATCTTTCATTTTGCATGTTTTTTACTTTGCTTCAGTCTGCTGCATTGTGGATGGAACCCGGGTTGGATTTCTAGCCTAAGTTAGACGGCCATCCAGATCTGGTAAGTGAAGTATTTGTGTTTGTATGGGGGAAACTCGATTTCCTCGGTGGTTGGTGTTTGAGCCATGGTGCCCTGTAATGGGATTAATGGAAAAACCTTAAGCTGTGGAGGAGCCTAGCTCATTAATAGATGGGCAAGGTGGTTCTGCCTCTACCGTTTTGGTGAGGGTTTCAGGTTGTTTGCCTGGTTTTATTTAGGTTTTAGGTCCTTGTAAAACCTGGGGAGATTCAACTGGTTTATCTTGTTGGTTTTAGGTCCCTGTAAAACCTGGTTTAGTTACTGTCTTTTAGTGTTTTTCCTCCTTTGGCAGTTTGTAATGTTTATCTTTCTTGATCTGTACAGGGTTTCGGGGCCCCTTCAAAACCTGTTTTTACCTTAATCTAAAACGAGGGAAAACCACAATTTCAAATTTATTCACCACCATGAGTTATCACACTTCATGAATGCCTCAATTTTATAGGGGGAGTGGCTTCCTTATGAGGGGTATTACATATACCCTTATAAAATCATCATCCTTGATGCACCCAAAAAACACAATAGGTTAAAAAACCACACACTTCTAAAAGAACACTAGGTTACAATAATGTAACCAAAGCTGAAAAACACAACAACATTAACAACACTTATCAATTTTATTTCTTTTTTTTAACAAAATAATTTTTATTAAAGGTTTTTTATGCCCCTTTACTAATCAAATTATTCTCAAGGTTATGTTTTATTTAAGCTTTATAACTCTTAAATGTCAACATTGTATTATTATGTAATTAGACTCTCTTTGAAAAGGAGGTTTTTAAGTTAATAGTTGATATTAACCCATCAAGAAAGTAAGTGTTTTAGTTAAATATTCTATAAAACCACCATATATCGTAGGTTGGGATGATGGTGTCATGAACCAACCCATATGGATTCCCATATCAACCAATAGATATATTCCAATCTACTTATTCTCCCCCATACCCATATAAGGCACTAGTTATGCACATTACAAACATATATGAAACTAGCATGCACAATAAACAAGAGAAAAAAACTCAAAATAAACCAAATGAATATATAAAAATAAATTAGTCTCAAAATAAAAATTTAAATTTAAAACCAGAATTTACAACTTTAAATTTCAAAAAAATAATTCAATGATCAGTTGAGTAATTTATCAATTTTTAAAAAATGGGAAGCAGTATTGGTTTTAAAATAACTTAAATTATCAATCAAATAAAAATAATTTTCAATAAAACAATGTCAAAAATAAATCAGATCATGAGCACTATGTGGCTTACTAAGCCACCTAAGGGGAGAAGAAAATAAGTCTCAGTTACCTCCAAGAGGTAAGAGAAAATAACTTGATTACCTCCTAAAGGTAAGAAAAAAACTTAATTACAATGCAAAGGTAAGAGAAATAATCATAACTCAATTACCTCTTAGAGGTAATAGAAAAAAACTATGATAACATCCTCCATAATAATGCTACCAAAACATCCATCACTTATGTAGTTGAAAGAAGAATAACAAGCAACAACACCCATACATGTCATCCCAAGGCCTCAAAACTATCCCATGAAAATATTCATGTTTCCCATGTCTAACCAATAATTATCTCAATTATTACCAAGTTAATATCCCTTACTAAGAGTATCATTATCTTAACCTAGCCTCTGAAGATATAATGTCGATAGGTAGTCTATTGTTACATCTCTTTATGTGTCTGAGTGCATCATAGGGTAAATCACAAAGGTTTTTCTTACAACAACCACCAAAGGGGTAGGTTGAGGGACACATCACTACATTATATGTTTTTCATGAATGCATGTTACTTCACACAACATTTTCACACATGAGGTCACATACAAGGTCCATCACAAATGCATTTACATCCATAATAGTATAATTTAATTACACAACATCATTGTCACACTTATACCACAACATACACACTACGATCATACAATAATGTTTTTTATTTAGAGGGGATGGATTTTTTAAGAGGTTTAGTACATATAAAAATTATATGAAGGATTACACAATATGTTACAATTACACATGTGCATTGATAAGTAATAAGATTAATGATACATATATTTATCTAAAAATACATTGTTTACATTGTTTCTAGATAATGGGTATACACACATCATAATACAATAGCATAAGATCATTAGTAATACATAAGGTTCAAAGTAATCTAATCATCCCTAATGAGATTTTTGACAATCATCTATCATTATTGTCATCAATGGGATACAATAAGCATTCATTCCACACATACCATCCCATGCGACAAGAGTGTCCCATGAAATTATGTATGGTTTCTATGTCTGAACACTTATGGATCTTGACTTCTATAGTACCTCTATATAAAAATCCTCATGAATCAAACTAACCAAATTAAAAGTACACATTTTATTTTATGTTTATTGTATAGGGTAACTAAACAAATCATATTGATTTTCCTCGAGTTCTCAGTGCTAAACCCATTCTCTAATACCAAATTTTCATGCCCAAAATTTTTGTTCCAAAACCCATGTAAATTTTTTTTGGTTAACTTATTCAAATAATGCTTACTCATTGATTTCAATTGTTTAGTGGTTTAAATATTGTGATTCAGTCAATGAGAAACTAAAGTGTGGCACAGACCATTATTATGTGATTATTTAATTCATTTACTTCACTACAAGGCTTCCCTAGGAAGTGGAATACAAACATATTAGGTGGGGTTAAGATCAAAATTGGATTTATAAATCTTCTACTTATTGTCCTTGATAAGGAAGAGGGACAAGTTGCATTAATATTATGTTTTGAATAGAAGATCTAACTTAATCATAATTTCTTGATTTAACATATCATGTAGACATTCAAACATACCTCTCAAGTTAACACACACATACAAACTAAGGTGATAATTACTCTATACCAAGTTTAGCACCCTAAGGTTCACCAAGAGAGAGTCTCAACTAACACTATAAAAAAACTACTCTCAACGTATGTGAACAAGGAGAGTAAAAAAATTACAATCATCTTGAGTAGTTAATATTAAACTAAAACAAATTAATATAAAGGGATTATCAATTACATAGAGATCACTATAAATTTTATCACATATAAAGTTAACATAACCAATAATGCATAATCCCAACATAAAGAATGATGAAAAAATAGCCTTAACCTAACATATGACCTAGACCCTATACCCCCAGCATAATTTGGGTAGCCTACATATACACTCTATGGAATTAAGGTCTGATGTAGTTATCTTTACACTTGTGATGGCCTCATCTATGAAACATCATCACTGAATCGGTTTGACATTATATACCAAGAAGGGATCTAATAAATCACTCAAGCAATGTTTTAAAGCTATAGACATCTACTAAATATGATACAACACACTCAAAATTCATTTATCTCAAAACATAATCACATCCAAATGTGTGTGTGCTTACCCAAAGTAATCTCACATATTAACCCATAAGAGAATCAAACACAACAATAAGGAACCTATGTTCCTTTGATCAAATGATACCAAATCCTCAATAATCTTTGTCTCACAATTCTTAGATAAGTTCCACTTTTTGAAAGGGTCTCAAATAGTTAACAAGGTCATGATGGAAGAACATAAATTCTCTTACAAATGAAGAAAATAGGTTCATTACCCAATAACAACTATATATTCGAGCATACCACATAATTATAAAATAGAAAGATACACATACATGAAGAAGATCACTATATGATTTACACTAAATTAATACTTTAAAGGTTAGTTACTTAAGCACATGTTACAAGAACACGTTATAATATATAGTAGTAACTCTCACTCTAGTAGAGTATACTAAGGGTTAGTTCGTTATGTTTGTGCCCACTCTCTGAAATGCCTACATATATATGGTGATCCCTTCGCACATAAAATTAGGGTTGGTTGTATTTCACCCATTCCTAAATAAGTGTTAAATTAGTTGTGAAGGCATTTAGCCTTTGTTGATTAGGAATATGACTAAGCTAATGTAGTTACCCCATTACAGGTAACACCATGGCCACTAGTTGGCCCAAGTGTATTTATCCACTATCAAAATATTATAAAGAACATCCACCAAAATAAAATTATAGGCATTCATAATTTTCATTCTAAACATGATAAATGTTCCTTACTCCAAAATTGCACTCTAATTCAAATATTAAAAGGATCCTTTTTGAGTTGACAAGGTATGACTATGACCTTTGATAAATAAAAGAGTTTATGGTTCAAAACCTGATCTAAGGTCATAACAACTTTATAAGGCTAATAACATGCATGAAAGACACTAAATTTATTAATAAATAAAAATTATATACTTAAACATCATTTCATGACCAACGATGCCTTAAAAAGGCTACAGAACAAACCAACTCCAAGTTAGATAAATTGGGTATAGAACACACCTATTTTAATTTATAACAAGACAAATAAATTTTTATGACAATAAAACATATTATTTAAGCTATAATTATTGTGTTTAAGGCATAATAATATTCTTATTATGAATAAAACTACAAATTTGTTTACTATTTCAAAGTGAATTTATCTACCTAAAATTATCTTATAAAAATTATTCATAAACTGGCCTCAAAATCAAATTTTATTTTATTATTGTACTGACAATTTTATGCTATTATGAATTGATTACAACTTTTAGTTTTGATAAATTTCAATTTTTGATATTTTATTTACATCAATTCCAAATCAACTTTGGAAACAACAAGAAGAAAAAGGGGTTTTGCCACTGCAATTATCTCCCAAAATCAGTCAAAAATGATGATTCTTGATGGGAGTAAAAATTATATAATTACTGATTCCCTATTTCATATCCCAAAATAATTGTCTAAGTCTCAAATTTTAGATTTAAATATTTATTTTGTATTAGATTTGAAATGACTTTGGAGGTGAGAAAAGAATAATTGAAAATTTGAGTCTTGCAAATGCCATACAAAAATGGGCAATAAAGATATTTTTTGATAGGATTAAAAATTGTCTAAATAATGTGTACATATCACGCAGTGTAATAAAATCAGTTTTAGGTCTTAGTTTCTATAAATTCTTAGTCAAGACATTTATTTTCCTTTGATTCTGAAAGGGTTTTAACCAAATTATGAAGTCATTAGAGTAAATTACTTGATTCACACTTATAACTTATTTTTCTTGAAATGATTATTTTGTTATTTAAAATTGTAGAAATAGTTCTTAGAGAAACAAACCTAATAATAAAAATTTAAATGTAATTAATTCATAGCTCAATTTAATGGTAATATTTGTAAAATTTAAATACAAGGTGACTTAAAAGAGGAGGGATAGGTATTTATTTATTTAATCAAAAATATCAAAAAAATCACTTGACTTTAAGTGGTAGTGGGTCAATTCCCCACTCTTGGATTGGATGAATTACCACCACTTGATTTAGGTTTTAAAAGTTGCCCTAATCTTCTTTTTAGTAAGGTAAAAATTCAAACTCTTTTATTTTTTTTTTCATTTCCTCTCTTTTATTTTTATTTTTTCATTTCCTCTCTTTAATTTTGTAGCTGAGAAGAGTTTTAAAAACCCATATTCATAATATTATTTGCCTATTTATTTATACTCAACCCTAAATGTCAGATGTATATACACTAAGTTTATTATATATAATAATTTATTTTACCAACTTGTATATGTATGTGTGTGTGTGTATGTATGTATGTATGTATGTATATACATTCATAACAATGAAGGTTAAAAATATAAAAATTAATAGTAATGTTGAATTTGGGTGGTGGCTTGTACAACCGTCACCCTCCTTTGGGAACAATCAATGTGGTTGATCCTACCCTCATGTTTTAACAAGTGGGGGTGGTTGCATCATCCCTTATTCATTTTCATAAGGATAGGAATGGTGGATATGTTGTCCCCCTTCCATTTTTTCTAATTTAGTTTAATTTAATTATTAAAATATATTCATAAAAAAACTGCAATTCTATTTTTATTTTTATTTTTATTTTTTCATATTATGTTTTATAACAAAGATTCATGGTTTTATAAATATAAATTATTTATCATTGATATCATTCTATTGTGTGTGAGAGAGTGTGAGTGTGAGGGTGATTGTGTGTGTGTGTGTGTGTGTGTGTGTGTGTGTGTGTGTGTGTGTGTGTGTGTGTGTGTGTGTGTGTGTGTGTGTGTGTGTGTGTGTGTGTGTGTTTGTGTGTGTGTGTGTGTGTGTGTGTGTGTGTGTGTGTGTGTGTGTGTGTGTGTGTGTGTTTGAGAGAGAGAGAGAGAGAGAGAGATTAAAATACACATATAGTTATATAAAATACTCATTTGTATTTTTATTTTCTAATGAATTATATGGAATTCAAACATAACCATTGTCATAAATTTTCTTTTATAATAAAAAGATTCAAAATATACCACTTCTTTGTTTTTCCTTTGAAGTTTAAATAAATCATTTGCTTTTACTCTTTTAAATTTTAAACTCAAATAAAGACTTTCAGAGCAAGGTAGGGATATGCACAATTTTCTATTAGTAAAGTGATAATAACACATTAACTTATAAATTTTTTAAGATATTTAACTTTAAATTTTCCCTTTTTACAATATATGAATTGATAAATAGACAAAATTCACATTCTACTCATTTTCACATGAGGGAGAGTGTTTACAACCATGACCCTATTATAATTTTACTAAATTTATCAAGTCATATAGGGGAAGAGAGAGTTCACAATGAAATCATATTTTCTTTCCACATGTGAGAGATACAAAGGAAGAGGAAACAAAGAATACCTACCTCTTTTCCACCATTTTTCATATGCACCATAAGCTCTAAAGCTTCTAATACTCCAACAAGCTCCTCCCAAGCTCTATAAAGATCTCCTCTTCCTTTCAACAAGCTCTTCCTCCCACTCCAAATAATAAATCCAACTAAGACCAAGAATTTTCAATAAAAAGATAATCAAATTCCTCTCCCAAAACTCATTAAATGAAGGCAAGTACCTTCCTTACAAGCGTCAAATCCATGTCATAGAGGATTCATACTTTTATTGCACACTTGAGGCTTTATTACAAACAATAAGCCTTACATAATAATAAATTCACTTCCATTCCCACATGGGATTATTACAAACAATTAATTTTATTACACGTCTTCCAAAACACTCAATCTAGTGGGTCAAGCCTACCACTAGGCTAAGACCCTAATGGTTGTGGGTTTTATAGAAAGCCTATTATATAGGGTTCATAGCCTTTATAAGAGGCCTATAACCTTTTTAAATCTATTTAAAATATTATTAATTTTAATAAAATATAAATATATGTTTAAGGTGTGAAATTTTAATTTAATTAATCCTTCCTAAATTATTAGTAACATTAATCCATTAGCAACAAGGAGGGAAAACCACATATTTAAAATTCTTCTTCATCATGAGTTATCATGCTTCAGAAACACCTCAATTTGGTAGGGGATAAGAGTTTCCTTATGAGAGTTATTACATACCCCCTTATAAAAAAAGCATCCTCGATGTGCCAAACAAACACAATGGGTAGAAAAACCACACATTTCCAAAAGACACACCACGTTACAATAATACAACCCAAGTTGACATAAACACAACAAAAAAATTATCAATTTTATTTCTTTTTTTAAACCATGTAATTTAGATTAGAGGTTTTTAATGTTATTTTATCAGTTAAATTATTATCAAGGTTTTATCTTATTCAAGTTTTAGAACTCTTAAATGTCAATTTCTTATTATTGTGTAATTGGACTCTCATTGAAAAGAAGAAGGTTTTTAAGTTAATAGTTGATAATAATTTTCTATAGTTAGTTCTCATGGTGTCATATTGTCATCCAAATCTGTCACAAACCAACTAAAACCCAAATAATAAGTAGCATGTACAACAATAATATTTTGATATTGTGATATCATATTGAACAAGTTGAGCACCATCCCATGATGAGATTGCACTGTAAAAAATAAAGTGTCATCTAGATAGAGAAATGCCACTGTTGAAATAAAAGTGCAACCATTGTGCTCTATAAATAACCTCCTTATACCACCCAATAAAACCCTCCTTAGACTTCCCAAGAAATAGGAAAGTAAGTGCTTTAGTTAAATCCTGTATGAAACCACCATGTTTGGTGGGTGAGAAGGATGGTGTCACGAACCCACTCATATGAGTTCTTGTCTCAACCCAATAGCTATATTCTAAGCTACTTCTTCTCCCCCATACCCACATAAGTTACTAGTTATGCACATTACAAACATATACAAAACCATCATGTACAATCAACAAGAGAATAAAAAACTTAAAATTAATTGATCGAATGTATAAAAAAAATTTAAAGACCAAGTAGTCTCAAAAGAAAAATTAATCTTTAAAACCAGAATTTGTAACTTTAAATTTCAACAAAACAAATTAATGATCAGCTAAGTAAGTTATCAATTTTGAAAAACAAGAAAGTGATGGTGGTTTCAAAACAACTTAAATTTTCAATCAAATAGAAATAATTTTACTCAAAATAAAGTTGAAAACATATCACTTTATGAGCATTATGTGGCTTAGTAAGCCACCCAAGGGGAGAAGGAAATAAGTCTTGATTACCTCCCAAAGGTAAGAGAAAAAAAAATCGATTACCTCCTAGAGGTAAGATATAAAAAACTTGATTACCTCCAAGAGGTAAGATAAATAATAATAACTTGATTACCTCTTATATGTAAGAGAAAATAATTGTGATAACATCCTCCACAATAGTACTACCAAAACATCCATCACTACTACATTCAAAAGAAGAAGAAGTGGCAACCCCAATACATGGTATCCCAATGCCTCAAAAGTATCCCATGAAAATATACATGTTTCCCATGTCTAACCAATCATAATCTCAACTGTTACCAAGCTAATATCCCTCACTAAGAAAATCCTTATCTAAACAGTAGTCTCTAAAGATATATTATCAATAGGTAGTCTATTGTGACACCTCTATGAGTGTTTGGGTGAATCATAGGCTAAATCACAAGGGTTATTCTTTCAATAACCACCAAAAGGACATATGGAGGGATACATCACTAAATT
Source organism: Torreya grandis (assembly GCA_037957365.1). Classification (NCBI taxonomy): domain Eukaryota; kingdom Viridiplantae; phylum Streptophyta; class Pinopsida; order Cupressales; family Taxaceae; genus Torreya; species Torreya grandis. The sequence continues at coordinate 702,891 of JARHVA010002904.1, forward strand.
ATATATTTTCATGAATGGATGTATATCACACAACATGTACACACATCAGGTCATATACAAGGTCCATCATAAACACATTTATATCCATAATAGGAAAATTTAGTTACACAACATAATTTTCACACTTACACCACAACATACATGTTATGATCATACAACAATGTTATTTATTTGGAGAAGATGAATTGTTTAAGAGGTTTACTATATAAATAATATGATTGATTACATAATATCTTATAATTACACATGTGCATTGATAACTAACAGGGGTAATGATATATATATATATATATATATATTATATATATATATATATATATATATATATATATATATATATATATATATATTTAGCTCAAAATACATTATTTACATTGGTTCTCAATAATGGGTACGCACACATCACAATACAATAACATAAGTTTATTAGTAATACACAAGGGTCAAAGTGGTCTCATCAACCCAACTGATGTATATATGTCATCTCTGATGACATTGATGACAATAATCTACCAATATTATTGTTAATGTAGTACAATAAGCAGTCATTCCACACATATCACCCCATGCCACAAGAGTGTCTGATGGAATTATTTATATTTTATATGTTTGACCACTTATGAATCTTTATTGTTATAGTATCTTTGTATAAAAATACTCATGAACCAAACTAACCAAACTAAAAGTACACATTTTATTTTTTGTCTACTATAGAGGGTAACCAGACCAATCATATTGATTTTCAAAAAGTTTCCATTGTTGAACCCATACTCTAATACAAATTTGTCATGCCAAAAAAAATTGTCCCAAAACCCATGTAATTTTTTATTATTTTTTGGTTGACTTAATCAAATGATGCTTACTTATTAACTGTATTTGCTTAGTGGTTTAACTATTATGATTTGGTGAATGAGCAATTGAAGTGTGACACACATAGTTATTATGTGATTGTTTCATTTATTTACTTTCCACCACAAAGCTTCCCTAGGAAGCTGAATACAAACATATTATGGTGGGGTTAAGATCAAAAGTGGTTTCATAAATATTTTACCTAATGTCCTTAGTAAGGAAGAGGGACAAGTCACGTTAATATGATGTCCTGAATAGAAGATCTAACTCAATTATAAATTCTTGGTTTAACATATCATGTAAACATTCAAACACACCTCTCGAGTCAACACATATAAGTGAAATAAGGTAAAAATTACTTTATACCAAGTTTACCACCCTAAGGCTCACCAAGAGAGAGTCTCGAATAACACTATACAAACTCTTCTCTTAATATACACTAAAAAACAAAGTTACAAAAGTACATTCATTCTTAAATAGTTAATATTAAACCAAAACAACTTAATATTTATGGATTATCAATTACACAAAGATCATTCTCAATTTTATCACATATAAAGTTAATCCAATGAATAATGCATTAGCCTAACATGAATAATAATGACAAAACACCCCTAACCTAGCCTATGACCTAGACCTAATGCCCCCACCATAACTTAGGAAGCCTACATATTCTCTCCATGGAATCAGGTTCTATTATAGTTATCTTTACACTTGAGATGGCCTCCTCCATGAGAAGTCATCACTAAAGTTGAGTTAGCATTCTAAGCCAAAAAGGGATCTAATACATCACTCAAGTGAGAATCTAAAGTTCTAGATGTCTACTCAAAATGACATGACACACTCAAAGGTCACTTATCTCAAAACACAATAACATTCAAAGGTGCATGTGTTTACCCCAAGAACTATCACATGTTAACACATAATATAATTAACATAACAATATAAAAACCTACATTCTTTTTATTAGACAAGACCAAAGTCTCAGAAATCTTTGGCTCGCACTGCTCGTAGAAGCTCTATCTCTTGAGCAAGTCTCAAATGGTGACCAAAGTCATGATGGAAGAACATAAGTTCTCTTAGAAATGAAGAAAATAAGATCACTACCCAGTAACAACTACATATTTGAGCATACCATAGCTAGAAACTATTAAGATACATATACATGAAGAACCTTAAATAATGTGTGATAAAGTAAGTGATCTAAGGGTTAGTTACTTAAGCAGTATTACAAGAACATCCAAAATTAGCTAGTCATAATATTCACTCTAGGAGAGTGTCCTAATGATTAGTTCATTATTCTTGCATCCATTCCCCAAACTACCTACATATCTTTGGTGATCCCTTTATACGTAAAATCAAGATTGGTTGTAGTTCACATTTTCCTAAACAAGGGTTAAATCAATTTTGAAGGCATCCATCCTTGGTTGATTAGGCATATTACTAAGCTAACATAATTACCCTCTTACAATTAACACCATGACCGTTATTTGGCATAAGTGCATCTAGGCACTACCAAGATATTACAAAGAGTGTCCACCAAAATAAAAGTACGTTCATTTAGAATTTTTAGTCTAAACATGAGAAGTGAGCCTTACTCCAAGATTACACTCCAATTAAAATATTAAAAGGACCCATTTTGACCTAACAAGGTGTGACTAGTGCCTTAGATAGATAAAAGAGTTTACAGCTCAAAACATGACCTAAGGTCATAACAACTATAAAACGTTAATAGCATGCATGAATGCCATTAAATTTATTAAGAAATGGAAAGGACATACTTAAAAAATGTTTCATGACCAACAATACTTTGAAGTGTTACATAAAATACCAACTCTAAGTTGGATAAACTGGGTACATAAACACCCTTGCTTTAATTTATAACAAGACAAATAATTTTTTAACTCTTAAAAAAATAGAATTATCCTATTTAAGGCATAATAAAAAAAATTATTTTGAATAAAACTACTATTTTTTTCACCATTTCAAAGGGAATTTATCTTCTTAAAATTGTCTAAAATTCTCTGAAAACTAGCCATGAAATCAACTTGCTAAAAATAACAAAACTTGTGGTACAATTTATTTTATTATTATACTAATAATTATGAATTGATACAACTTTTAGTTTTGAGAAAATCCATTTCTTGATATATTATTTGCTTCAATTCCAAATATATTGATTATTGAATCCATATTTCATATCCTAAAATAATTATGTCTAATTCTTAGATTTTGGAAATTTAAGATTTAAGGATTTATTTTGTGTCAGATCCAAAATGACTTTGGAGGTGAGAAAAGTGTAATTAAAAGTATGTATAAAACCATGAATATCTATTATAAAACATAATATAATAAATAAAATCATATTTTTTAATGAGCATGTATTAATAATAAAATTAACAAATTAACAAATTTAAAAAATGGAAGGGGGGAAACATAGCCATTCCCCATATACATATATATATATATATATATATATTTGTCTTTTACACACACACACACATATTTTCAAGATAAAAAATATTAGGTTTATCCTAAAGGGTGATTAATTCACCATTTAAAATAAATGTAATTAAGTAATATTTTATTACTCAAAGTAGTTAAGTTTATTAATATATTTGTTTCATCGAACTTTCTATAGTTCATTTGGAATATGTTTATCTCGAAGGTTGCATATCTTTTTCATCAGGATAAGATAATGCCTACCCTATTATATAGAAAATATTTTTGGAATTAAAATTTGTATAAATATATGTATGTAAACATTTCCCATTGGTATAAAATAATAATAATAATTCTCTATAATATATGATATCAGAGCTAGACATTCTGAACCTGTGAAGAATCTAGGAGAAGCCTGTACACTGCAAGGACATTTGAATCAAATTTAAAAAGGAACAGCATATTTTTTTAGAGCCACACTCTATAAATTTTGTTGTGTAAGTTATATTTCACTTGTAGAGATTTTTGGCTCATTCGAGTGCAAAATAGCTCTTATTTTCTCTCTTAATCATACAATTTTATAATGGTGTAGGTCATACATGCATGTGTGGGAGGTAATTTAATTATAGCATATTTTATGTTTAATTTTTTACCATCACAAATTTATTTGAGTCATTTTTATTGAGGCTATATATCCTTTTGAGTCTCTACAAATTGATTGGTTTTTCTCTATCCTGCATCACCTACATAACGACCTACAGGTTGGTTTTTTACCTTGTCTTGAATTATATGCATCATTAGGACCTAAAAGTTTTACCACATGTTTATAAATCCTCCCTAAATCCACCCATAACTAGCCATACACTTTTAGAGTAGTTTGCATCACTCTATTGATACCTGCAAATTGTCTATTATGAATCTATACCTATAGATCAGTTTTCTATAATTCTGAGTCATATAGGTTGAATTTTTGGGTGTCATTTTGACATAATATTATTGAATCCATAATGTTCATTCCCAAAAAAAATTACAATTATGTATTCTTATGTACAATGTTTTGGAATGTTGGAAGTCATTGCAGTGATCTAAATCAACATTTTGACTAATAGATCGGTTTTTTGCTATATATGTTTGCATAGAACAAATTTTATTGATCTAATTTATAGAGTGTGTTTTTTGATTCATTTACTTAAACCTTTAAACCTAACATATGCTTGAAATAACTATCATATAGTTTTTGGGTGGCATCCAAGTTGGTGGATCAGTCAAAGCATGCAAAGTGGAATAAAAAAGAGGTGTCTGATCTATTTTTTCCTACCACCTAAGAAAATCCACTTAGGTTTTCACATTTTAGGGTGTGAGTTTATTATTTTTATATAATTTTTTTCCTTTATATACCTAAATTTATACATAAGAGGATTGGTCAATTACTTTTTTCTAAAACCTAGGCAATTTTTTGGCAATTTTACAATTTTACAAAAAAACAAAACAAGAAAAAGAAAAAAGGATTGTATCATTTATTTCTCCTAACATAATTTTACATTTTATGTAATTTAAAATTGAAATTTTATTATTAAATTGCAAAAAATCATGAGTTTTCTAAAATTCTTTCATAATGTTCAGTTCAAGTGATGCCTCTGAGTCACATTTATAGGTAAATCCATCATGATTTAATTAAAACATAGATGGCCTAAAATAGACACAACAATTATGTCTAGGCATTGACCCTATAAAATCATTAGGGAAAAATAAGGTACATGCACTCATAAGCCTTCCCTTTGTTTACTCATTCATTACAATCAAAAGGCATAAATCTTGAAGGTGGAAATTCCAAGTATATAGAAAATTTAAGTGTACATATGAGGAATTCCATATAAGTGATAATGATTTGAAAATCCCTTTTTATTACTATCAATGTACCACGTATCAGACTCTTTCACATACGATAATGCCTCTTTCACATACCGATAAGTATATAGTAAGGGCGAGCTTCTTCCACATATCAATGGGTATATAGGAAGGGCATGTATATATAAAGGTCATATATATATATATCAATCTGATGATATACAAAAATGGATACCTATATACCTAGAGTGATAAGGAACCAATCTATCACCTATAATTTTAATAATGGTTGCATAGGCTCCAAAAAAAATTATGTCAAATTCTCAGTTACTCAAAGGCAAAAAATAATTTGCTTAGAAGATAAAGATCAGAATTCAACTAGAATTTGAATAAATTTAGTCTAATATAGATGTAACTTACACCTAACATTCAGTAGATTTTGACCATCAACATAAATATGTTAAATCTAATCACCGATGAGATGTGGGTGAGTTGGTAAAATAACTTGGTTGCTATAAGAACCACCTAGGTTCAAATATTAGATGGTATTAGAGGTAGGATGTGGATGATCATTGGTATTATAGGGTTAGTTGTGGTTGTTGATGGTATTCTCAGCTAGTTATGGTCATTTATTGGTATTCTTGAGCTAGTTGCGATTGTTGTTAGAAATTTTAGTACTTATGTACTTGGAGATATGAGCTCCCAATTGTGTTGTTGGACCCCTTTTTGTACCAAATACATAGAGCATACCAACTAGAACTATCTCAATGAAAGGAAATATTTTTAGTGTTTTTTCCCTTTTTGTACCTTTTGGCACCATTTGGAGGAGCCCTCAAGGATCCCACACCAGTTGGTAGGCAGTTACGTGTTGTTAACCTTCAAAGGACATCCCTATCAAAATTTGTACATGGTGGCTCAAGAATCATGGATGTCATAAGAGTGGAGTAGGTGAGATTGTGATTTCCCAAAGATAGCTCAGTATATGGCATGCACTCATCCAATCTAGGTAGCATAGTGGAGCTGGTAGACTCATGAAAGCTCATCATTTGTCACGTGCCCATCTAACCTAGAAAGGAGATGCCCAATTTCCTATAAAAGAAGGCTTGCTTTTGAAGATGAAAGAGGCAACAAAGGTAGAAAATTTTTGGTGAAATACTGAGACACCATTAGTATTTCATAGTCTACATAAGATATATTAGGCATTCGAATGTATAATCCAAGCTCGCCTATGAGCCTTTAGGCATGAATAGCGATAGGGAATATCATATGCTCTATTTTATATCTTGAACCTTATATGTTAAACTATAAAATTAATGAATAATGTCATTGAAACATTAAAGAATTGATTCTTATAGTATAGATAATGTAGTATTATATTTATGACTTAGTTTATAATAGCAATGATTTAGTTCTTTACATGAATGTATTGTAATATAGAGGTTTATCCTTGGTTATTAATGGCATCCTTGTGCCATATAGTGAATTTAGCCTACCTATAAATAAACTATGTGTTAGAACCTGAATGCACCAAGAATATAAGACCCATGCCTAGAGTGCCACCCTAAAGATGAGTATTTTAACCCAAGTCATCCCTATGACTTGTCTAATTAACTGAACAACCTTATACTAGATATTCTCCTAGCTTACACCACTAAGACCCCTACCTAAGCTAGTTATGGACTTTACCCTAAAGACTTATGCCATCGAGAAGGTTCATGCCTATTTAACTCCCCTTAAATAACCAAGCACAAGAAGGCCACTTGAGACCCTCTTGCCAATGTTTAAACCCCATTGAACCCAAGTTGTGCCATGTTCCAACTAGCCCAACATGAGCCCAGTCCCTTTGTTTTTGTGCTTAGAGTGAGTACACAAGGCTTGCACCTTCTGTGAAAATGATTCTAGTGTAATAGTGTGATAAATGTTGTGTACTAAACCTTACTATGCTTATACCTAGCTCCATCAAGCCTAAAACTAACCTTATTTGATAGCTAAGTACATGACCAAGCACAAAAGCTAAACCTAGTGAACTTTTCTACAATATTTTGGTTTCATTTCCAAGACCCATATTGAATTTAATTATTATAATGGTGCAATAGAGTGATGCTCTGACAATCACTTGAGAACATCGAGCACTAGCTAGAGTAAGTGGAATATAGTTTCATGCAAAATCATCTTACATGCAAAGGGTAGGAGTTGAGAAAATAGGTGTAAGCCAACTTGTACAATGCTCTATATGAGGTGTTCTTTTGTGAGCTACTTGAGCATGTGTACCAATGGTTGGTTACCTATACTACCTCTAGAAGGAAAATCCATAGTCAACACATCAAGTGGATAATAGAGCACATAGAGAGGCTTGAGATCCTAAATGAAGTTTGGACACACATTGTAGATAAGTGGTGGAGTGGTGCATTAAATAATTATGTGCTGGAGTTCACAATGTCAACCTTTTTATGCTTAGAAGAAGTAGAATATGAGTTTTTTTGTAAACAAAGGGGTGCATTATAAGAGGACTCAACACCAAAATAAAGAATCTTTTGGTGTATTATGGTATATAAATCATAATAATGGAAGGCTAAAATATTTGTGCATATGATCAAGTGTAGAAGGTGAGAATGGGAAGTATAGATGAGGCACGAGGGTAGAGGATGAGAAACCTAACACCTAAGATCTCTGAAGGTTGAACTATAATAAGTGAAGGTATAGGCTAATAGAGGATATGGAACTTTGAAGTGCCAAAGAGACCCATAGCAAGCAAGAAGTGCATGGGGAAGGATCCCTTGATTTGGATCAATCTGAAGAGAGAGAAGAAGAAATAAGAAACTAGGCTCAGTAGTTGGGTATAAGATGTAATCATTTCCTAAAATATGTGGTAATAGAGGATGTTCTAGAAGCACCTATCCCCTTTGAATGTGAATTACAAGCTCATGTACTATATTCCCCATTATAAGATAGAAGAATAATAATTGAACCTGTTATCGATGTCAACTTTGATAGGATTAAACATTTGGATCAAGAGTTTATTATTGAGAAAGTGATTCCATATAAGTAACTAAGGATATGGTGAACCTAGTAAGCACCAATCCAAGAACCATTAACACAAGTGAAAGTATTCCCATGTAGAGGATGTCAGCTTCATCGACTAGGTAATAGCCCATAGGAAGCAGCATGGTGTCACAAGTGAGTGGTACTATGTCAACAAGTTTGATAGTGTAACCAATAATGATAGGGTCAATGCCCCAACCTATAATTATCATTGGAGGGCCACCTCCAACATAGATGTAAGGGGGATAGGTGCCTCATAACCTGACACCACCCCCTCATTAGATCTACTATGAGATGGTAATGCACTTGCCTGAGTACATAGCATTGAGAATGTCATGGAGCATATGCTAATGTGTGAGTTATAATGGTGTAATTGAGGCATCACTCAACCTGAGTGCAAAGTAACCTAGTTTGTGACCACTTTGTTAGATCACACCCATACTTGATATTAGAAATTTGATCCAAACCAGGCTATGGTTGACTATAATATACTAAAGGAAGCCTTCTTGAAAGAGTTTGATATCCCTAAATTTGAGCAACAAAGCATTATGACACTTAAGTAAATCAGCTAAGGGTTATTCGAGAGCATGTGCCTATATGACATGGTTTAAAACTCTTCTCTTTAAGCTTATATATGACATTCACCCCTCCTAGCATGTGTAATGGTTTGTTTGAGGCTTGTTAGTACCCTTGAGAATAGTGTTATCAATGAAGACCTTCATAGAACCCTATGAAGTGCTTGAAGCTGCACTCTGGACCAAGGTAGTAGGTAGTGCCGATACTAGGATCAGCCCATTTATGGAAGCATAGATTGTATCAATGGCCTCCTAGATAGATAAATTGATCATAGGTTTGACACATGACACTCACATTGGGTTATGGTGTACCGATTATGAGATGGAGGGGCATAACAAGAACAATTGCCCATGAAGAAATATCCATGCCCTACTTCTCAACTATGAGGTTTGTCATGGGCCACATGACTCTTGGAACTACCCTCTACTATATCATATCAGTCAAGTGAATACTACCATTTATTTTAAGATATGTAATGCTTATATGCACTCAATAGTAGACTATCTAGTCATCGATGAGATATGCTAAAACATGGAGAGAGGCATGAGGTAGTGATAACATCATTTGGAGGTTAGGTAGGTTAAGGAAATGAGGGATATGGCTAGCATAATATGGGTTATGGTAACTAATAAGGTGTATTTGGGTAAGGAGGAGGATGTGTTGGAGGAATATTCATACAATTATCATGTTACAAGTATCGGTCGACTGAGAATTAGTAGTGTGACTATCTAATGCACCCAACATGTAGGTATTTTTGAGGACCACATGTAGTTGAAGAATGCCTAGACTTATACAAAATGCTGACCCAAGGTTAGCCTGACAAGGTACATGAATCTAAAGAAGAAAGGTGGGTCTTCAAGCCATAAAATACTCACAATGAGTCACCTAAAGTGTAGGCCACAACCTAGAGTGGGTTCACCACTTAGTCGATCACTATATCGACCTAGGAACTATGCTTGAAGTATGGTGAATTAAACTACACTGAGCACATAATGTGACCTTAGCCAAAATTTTCAACCTATCCTAACCCTACGTGATAAAAGGACATCTTACAATAAACCATAAGCATGATATAGAATTTATAGGGTGAGCTCCAACTGGCTAGAGATTTAGAGGTAGAAGCCACTACTTCATTCAAAAGATAAGATAACTAGGAGTCTAAATTATAGGAGTTGATAAATATCTTGCACCTCCTATAAACTGAAGGGATGTTTCCCCTATTAAAGGATTTGTTGTTGAAGCATGTCGATAATAAACTAGAAGAATAGGCTACACCTCAAATTATTAAGGTTATTGCACCGTACATGGAGAGGGCACATGAAGTAAGGCATACTCAAAACATAGAGTATGACCAAGAATTATTGATAGATGCCACCATCAATGGGTGGTCGATTTGTGAAGTACTAGTTGATATGGGTGAAGAGGTCAATATTCTAGCCCAAACCACTTAGGAAAAGATGGGGCAGCCACCCTTGAAGCCTTCACCTCACATGTTATTCATGGATAACAAAACTAGATCATAACCTATCGGTATCTTGAAGGCAACCATTATAGATATCATGGGCATCAATTTTGAAGCTGACTTAGAGGTCATCAAATTGGTAAAATAGGACAATTATCTAGAGTTCTTGGGTAGGCCATGGTGTTATGTGAATAACACATACATACACTTTAAGAAGCATTACATAACTTTTGAGAATGGAAAAGAAAGGGTGGTGATCCCTCTATCAAGTGACAAAGGGCCCCCATATGTGGAAAGTGTTGATCTCGAGGATGAGATCAACCATATTTATAACATCATAGTGCAGGTTGCCAAAAAGCTCAAACCTAGTAACCAAGGCATGCTCAAATAGAAGGATGGATAATTATCCTCTGATACAACTAACATAGCCTATGAATGATGGGTAGAAGAGGATTATTAGGTCACTGGTTGAAGGTTTCACCTAGTGCACATAGTTGAGCCAAGGCCAACCAAAATGGGACTGATTAGGATTGAGCGTAAATAGAAGAGATGGGTTCCCCATGCCAAAAAAGTTAGAAAAAGGGTGTTTTGGTTAAGTAAATGGAAGCTTGAAATGCTTCCAAAATATGAATGGAACTAACCTATATAGAGGTATATCCATGATATTGAATCTTTCATCCCTAAAGAAATAGATAGAATGGGCACACTAGTGCATATCTTGAAGTGCATTCTTGTTTGTTGGTGGGCAATGCAAAGACCTAAATTTATAACTTGGCAAGATGTAAGGCCAAAATATGAACTAGTTTTGGTAAGAGTAATGAAAACTTGGACATACCTACTTACTCAAGTGATTATGACCCAATCACGTATGTATAATTATGTGAAAAAACCTAGACTGTCTACGATGAGAATGTGCCAAAAGGCCTAAGGGTGAACACTTTTTATATGACCTTAAAGACATGGTCATGATCATGTTATATTGTAAATGATATGTGATATGAGATAGGTAAATAGAAGATACTCAAGGAGAGGTTCGTGCACACCTCTTTTTCTTCATAGAACTTAGAGATACTAGAGCCACTACAAGTCATTCATAGGGTAGTTTTTGAGGACACCACCATCTTAGAAGAGCACCTTAGTGAAATGTTTAGGGAGAAAGGACTAGCACTCCTAACATTCTTTGAAGAGTGGGAACTCAACAATGACTCTAGTGAATAAGATGATGAAACCTAAATGGAACGTAATTGGAAGGCTCTAACAAGAAGGCAAAAACTTATGCACCTTGTGGATGACAATACCTTAGATGAAGATGATCTAATGAATATTTGAATTAAAATAATTGAGTGGATCTAAAAAGTTGAATAATCTCATCAGGATAAGAATGATCCCTACTTAGCACCACTTAAGACCACTTAAGTAGACATCAGTGTAGAAGGTGAGCCAAAGATTGCCACTATAGGCACTTAATGGTCTGAAGTGAAGATGATGTGAATCATATACCTCCTAAAAAAATTATAGGACTTGTTCTCACATAGCTATTAGGACATGAAGGTCACTCACCCTTCCCTTAACAAGATGAGCATTAAGTTGGTGGACGGTGTGTGGCTAGTCAAGAAGCATCTATACCAAATGACTAGACTATGTATGGTCTTATAAAAGAACACTATGACAATTTGTGCCTCATGTTTTAGAGGTACAAGCATCTCTAGATATATTTAAATCTAAATAATTGCATCTATATAACTCCATTTAGGACATTTCTCGATCACATCATCTACAAATATAGTTTTCTTATTAATTCGATGAAGATAGTCATCGTAATCTATCTCCAAACTCCCTCAACATAGAAAGACATTCACACCTTTGTAGGCTATTATGGCTACTATCGTAAGTTCATTTAGAGCTATGCAAATATCATAGTGCCTCTAGATGAGTTCTTGCATAAAGATGACCCATTCTATTGGGGAAACATGCAAAAGGAGGTATTTAAAACGCTAAAATTAAATATGGTTAGCCCGCCAATTTTATAATTTCTAGACTAGACTAATCCTTTCCACATCCATGTCGATGCTTCAGGCTCTGCCATTGGCACCATATTATGACAACTAGGAAAGGGTAAGATGGACCACCCCATCTCATTCATAAGTAGGAAATTGATGTAGATAAATTATAATTACACCACCATCGAGTGTGAGGCACTGACAATGATCTATACCTTACAAAAATTTAGGAAATACCTATTTACAACCCCTTCATCTTTTTCATAAATCATGAGGCACTCAAGTACCTTATGAATAAGCCTATTTTTCATGGGTGCATATGTAGGTGGATTTTTCTCTTCCAAGAGTTCTAGTTATTTGTTATCATTAAACTTAGAAAGCAAAACTTGGGGCCAAACCATTTGTCCTGCATCAATTTTGGTGATGTGGAAGTGTTGATTGAGGATGACATGCCAGATGTGTAGCTATACAGAGTCTAGCATGTCTTATAAGATATATTGGAGATTTTTGCTTTCCTAATATATGAGTTTGTACCCCAAACCTTATCAACCAAGGAGAAGAAATAACTTTTAGTTCATGTCACTCCCTTACAACTCATTGGGGGGAGTTATACAAATTAATTAGGGATGAGTCCTACACTGATGTGTTTTAGAACATGAATGAGACTCCATCCTATGGGAATCACATGAAGGGATTACAAGAGGCCATTATGTTGAAGACACAATGGTGTGTAAGGTATTACAATTAGGCTTGTGGTGGCCAAGCCCGTTTCAAGATGTAAAGGAGTATGATAAGGCATGTGACATATGCTAGTGCACCAAACAACCTAACCATCAGGATGAAATTCCTCTCATTCCCATTCTTTCCTAAGCACCATTTTAGAAATGGGCCATTAACTTCATTGGTCCAATCACTCCTATAGCATGACACACAAGTTTTAGATATTTTTTAATGGCCACTGACTATTTCACCAAGTGGGCCAAATCCACACCGACCAAAGATTGGATAGTCATGATACCCACACACTTTATATAAGAGAACATCACAAGTTGATATGGGTGCCTATTTATTCTAACTAGTGATTAGGTCACTCATTTCATCAATGAAAAAGTTTGCATCTTTTTGACTGAATACATGGTGGCACACCACAAAACCACCCCTATCATCCCCAGGCTAATGGCACAGCTGAAGCATTCAATAAAATATTAGCAACATGCCTAACAAAGATATGTAATGTTGGTCACAAGTATTAAGATGATCATGTATTAGTAGTATTATGGGCACATCACATGACTTACAAGCACCTAAATAAGGTTACACCATTTTAATTGGTATTTGGTATTGAATTAGTTCTACCAATGGAATCCATGGTGCCCTCTTTATGCATTATATGGATTGGTCACCTAAATGACCAAGAATATTTAAGCACAAGGTTGGAAGACTTAGATCACTTGGATGAGAATCATGGCCAAGCTAAGTGGAGTCATCAAATTAAGAAGGCACAGAAAAATCATTAGCATGACAAGCATATCAAGCACAAGGAGCTGACTGAAGGAGCATTGGTGCTACTCTATGATTCCAAGTATTTTAAGCACCCAATAAAGTTGCAAATATGGTATATGGGCCACTACATCATCCATCACATATTAGAGATAGGAGCATGCAAGTTATGCACATTAACTAGTAAAATACTCCTTGGGCATTTCAATGACAACTGATTAAAGCCATATAGGCAATATGATGGTTCTCACACCATAGAAACATCAACTTCTTGGTCACAAGTTGGTTGGGATTAAGTAGACTAGGATATCATTTGGTGTAAGCCAAACCATTCTTTTAATTATTTTGTTCATCCTGTGTATAGTGTATAGAGGTAGTAAGTGGCACATGGTGGCTATAAGAACTTATGTGTTAGCACTTCATGTATAATTCTAATCGAGTGAGTCAATCACTTGCACCCACAAGCACATGAGTCCAGACATCTAAGTAGTGGGTACATGAGGCTTAACAGGTTCAAATAAAAGTAGAAAAGAGACATGTGCACCTAATGAGTAGTGCATGGCACTTAAAATCCCAAGAAAAAACCACTATGGCACTAATTTTGTGCTAGAGTTATAATAAGGTGCATCGATTGATCCAGTGTCATAGACCTCAAAAATTAACAAGTTAAGATGCTTAACATGGTTGATTACAAGAAAGAAGTGAAGACACACAATCCAATAGTACACAAGAGAACATAAAGAGAAACAAAGCACTAGAGGGCTAATGTAAGGGATTTTTATGGGGTAGGACAGGCCAAGGAAAGATGATGCACAAGAAATCAACCAAGGTAGAGAAGTGTGCTTGAAATAGGATCACAGCTAGAAAACAAAGTGGAATTGAGGAGGCTAAATCATGTGCATGTGAGTCATTGTGCCTAGGTTTCCATAAGGAAGGTGAAGGTCATCCCAAAGTATACAATCGTAGAAGGAGAACATGTAAGATAGCTAGCATCCACTTAGAAATGACCGAGAAGTGACCATTTGAACCACATATCACTTTGCCAAAAAAAAAGTTAGGAGCATTCAATGAGGTGATGATGGTAGCACAAAAATATGCATTTAATGCATATAAGATGAGATTTTTTAGGATTTCATTATTTTTTGTGGTTTCTAAGAAATTAAGGTGCCTACGCCATTAAGCTTGTATTAATGATGGTAGTTAACAAGATAAGGGTATAAAATGATCAATAACAAACTTGATTAGGTTACAAAGTTTATGGTAACTTAGACTTACAGTAAAGCTAAGAAAGAACCAGAGATTCAAAGAGAGAAAGAACCTTGTCATAGTGATATTTTGAGTGATTTAGGCACGTAAAATGAATGGAAGCATAGTGAGAAAGAGTATGTTTATAATGGGACCAATGTGAGGGGTTGGAGAGATAAATTTGAATAGAGAATAAAGTTGAAGTAAGAAGCTATTGCCCAGGCCACCATTAATGGCTAGAAAATCTTGGAGATAAAAGTACAATCATAGATCCTATGATAGCTAAAGCATTAGCTAGCATTTGAGGCTTTGATAAGTCACATCTCCCTAGGTTCAACACAAATTGCTTCAAGATGGTGAAAAAGAGGAAGGCAACAAGCTCTACACTGGTATAGTTAGAACCCAAGAGGGTGAATATCATTGAAGAAGCATCTTCCACCAAATCTAAGGCACAATCGATCAAAGTTATTAGCATCAGTGAGGTAGATATCGATGTGCTAATAGACATGTTGTACCAGTATATGTAGTTCCCCCCAGAGGTTCAAGTGGGTAAAATTTGGTGCTCATTTTCACATAATTTTCAACTCAAATAGTACAACCAATAGATGTCTATTCATTTCCAAGACTTGGCATAGGATTAGATGGTAGATATAGGGTGCAATATATTGGAAGGTGATGCCCTATTTGATGTTTCAATTCAAGACAAGTTGACCACTTTTGGTATAACTCAGCTCTATTAGTTACCTTTCTTTATAAATCTAGAGGAACTTGTCTAGTTCCTTCTCTTGTATGTCCATGAGGATAGCATATATTTTTTAGGATGGCGCATGAAGATCTCTATGTATATGATAAAAAGGATAACCAAGCTCCCAAATACTAGGAGAGACAACCATCAACTGATAGATGATGATGAATAATTGGAGTGCATCATAAATATCCTCAACTACTTCAAGGGGGTTTTGCATTCCCTATTATCAAGTGTGAGGACCTTGGCATGAGGTTGGTGATGCACCTCATGAGTTCTAAGTTGTGTCCAAGCAATCGATAAACAAATGTGTCAAAGGCATACCTCTATATTGCATATCACATGGCACAGGGCATATAATTCAATATCACCAAGTTCATTATAGAAGAGTTGATTAAGAATGTAGTAGAATGTCCTAGCACCAAGGAGAGATTCAAGTAGAGGTCCATCCTCATCTTGATCATGATGGAAGAATTAGGACCCTGAATGGGAGTGAAGATAATCTCTGGGTCTTCTTAAAACACCAAGAATCCCCTGCATAAAAGTATAAGGACTATACTTGCCCCACCACTTTTAGCCCCTAATATAAGATGTGTGTAATACACTAGTGCAAAATTTATATTGAAGCCTTTGGATTTGAGTGTTACACCCCCTAGGGGTTCCCCCAAAGTATGTTTGGGATGGCAACTTTTTCCATAATGCAACACTACTATGTCATATGCTTGGCATTAAAGGGTGGAAATAGGTCAGGATAGTTGAAGCTCCCATTCACCTTCTCGATAGATTAATTTAAGGATGTGCTACATCAAATTTTGAATGTGTAGCATATGGAAATTTTAGTTAAGGAACTGGATGTAAAAAGGTGAAGGTTGAAGTGCAGGTTACCCGATGCAAATGGAAGAGCTATAGAATATGAGGAAGATGCATCATATCACATGCACATCAATTAGATTCAAGAGGTCACCATTCTTAGCTTCATCCATATATTTTATTATGAGATAAAGACACAAAAGAAGGATTATAGCACCGAATCTAGCATCAAGCAAAGAAAAGACCCCCTAGTATAGATCAGGGATGAAGGAACCCCAGTACCCATCAAAAATAAAAAGTCTCTAAAGAAGAAGAAAGGGGAGACTTTAGAGGAAATAGAAGAGAAGATCAAGCTAAATATCACTTCAGAAGGAGAAGCATCTCCTTTAAACTCTGTACTAAATCACGTGTGCTTCACACCAAAGAACTCCCCTAACATACAAAAGAAGAAGAAGAAGAAGAAGAAGGCCCCTCCTGTGGTGCAAAGGATAATCCTATCTAAGGAAGAGGAAGAAGAGAGTGGGAGGAGAAATTATATAGTACCTAAGGATGAAGAGTCCTCATCAAGTGAATGGTACCCCTCCCTATCACCTCAGCCTAAGATAGAGAAGTGAAGGTGGAGATTGAGAAAACTTGGCTTCAGTGAAGCCAAAATACAGACGGTGCAGGAGCTATGGGAACAAAATGAAGAAATGAAAAAGGTAGGGGTGCTGAAAGAAGTCATTAAAATGGTGGATGCCAAATAATAAATAAAAGAGGAGGAGCATAAGGTACAAATGGGAGAAGGAAGTAAGGAAGGAGAAATAGGAAAAGAGCCTGAGGAGGAAACCCATTTAGGCATGTCATTAGAAGAATAATTATAATGCTAGTGAAAGGACATGGGCTTAGACTAAGGGCATATTGGTGTGACACTAAGGTTACACTGCAAGCATGAGGAGATGAAGGCCAAGGGCATGCCCCAAGCTAAGATCAATTAGTTAGAGTCTAAGGAAATAAGATCAGGAGAAAAGAAGTGTAAAGCCTAAACAACATAGAGGAAGGCCAAAAAGGAAAAGGCCAAGAAATAGGATGTAGAAAAAATGCCAAGGAAGAAAAGGCTAGGAGAAAGGAAAGATAAGAAGAGGTGACCCAGGCAAAAAGGGCCAAGATGTTAAAAGAGCAAGAAGAGAAAAATGTTACCACAAGCATAGAACCAAGACAGTAAAGAACACCAAAGAAGGCACTGAGTGACCCCACTAAAATAGAATAATAAGCTACATAGCAATCATACCCTAGCTCCAAAGGGGTGCATAGAGATAAGGAAGGTGATACTGGTACCTTGGAGAAGAAAATAGTGAAGGAGGTAGAGGCCCCATTAGGGCAAGAAGAGGAAGTGGACAAGGGGGAAACGTCCACTAGATAACCCCCATAGGAGGAAGAACATGATGGTGAGGTGAATGCCAAAGAAAGAGGAGAAACAAACATAGGGGAAAATTTTGAAGAACCCCAAGAAGAAGAAGAAGGAGAAGGAGAAGAAGAAGGCACTGGCACAAGCACTAGTGCTAGTAAAGAAGAGGATTTGGGTAAGGATGAGGAATATGAGCCAAGAAATAGGGAAAGAGTGTAGTAAGAGTTTAAGGAGTATGAGGACTTCTACATGATGGAGTGTATGCCACCAAAGACTGTCATGACCCTTACATGCCACCAATTTTATTGGGAACTATATTTCTACATGGATGAGATTGAATTTGAGGTTTAGACAAAAGCAATTCAGAGCACCAAGAATCTAAAAGAAGGGCATGACTATCAACTCCTCAATCCTCATGACATAAACCCTATGTACTCAGCCAATGCCCTGATCAATATGGCCTCCGTAGTAGAATGAAAGAACATCATCAATGATATTTGCACATATAGATGGAAGAATATAGAAAAAAAGGCTAAGAAAGAGATTAAGGCAACAAATCTCAAGCTCTAATAGCTAGTTGAGTGCATATAAGAGGTAGAGCCATCCATCCTAGAAGGTGTGGATACCTAAGAGATAAAGTAAGTTAACCAAGTCTATGCACTTATGGAATAGATGCACCCTCAACTAAGGTCGGTGCTCAAGGAGCAAATGGACCCCTAGGAGGCCTTAACAAGGGAGTTAAACAAAAAGTTAGATGTGATGGAAAACCTCTTCAGCAAACTTGAAGAAAGCATAGAATAAATAGATGTTATATTTTACAACTTTGCCAACCAGGCAGCAATCATTGATGCACACCTTAAGAAATAAAAATAGGAAAAGGATGCTTTGTCCCAACACTCCTTCATGATAAGCAAGACCAAGCACATTCAATTAATGGAAAAAATCAACTCCTTAAGCACCCAACTGAAGAATCAGGAGTAAGACTTGGAGGTGTTCTTTCATGCCTTCCAAACAAAGGCCAGTGAGTAGCGATAGATCTTGGATGGTATGGAAAAGCATGCAAAAGAAAGGCTTGAGGCCTTTAGAAAGGAACTAAAAAGCACAAATGTGCTTGCTCTCGAGGCTGCATCCACTGAAGTAAACGGTGTCATGGAAGAAATAAATGGTGTTATTTAGGGTTTTAAGAACTTTAAGGTAGAATTAGAGTAGGTAACTTGAGTTTTACACACCTAAGGTGTTAAAAGACTAGTCCAGGGTGGACTAGCAATTTTATATGGGGTAATGTTAGGCCCCCTTTTATACCAACTATGTGGACCATGCTAACTAGACCTATCTTAGTGTGAGGTAATATTTGTAGTGGTTTCTCCTTTTTTATAACTTTTGGTGCCAATTAGAGGATCCCTCAAGGATCTTACATCAATTGTTACATGGTGACAACCTTCAAAGGACATCCCTACTATAACTTGTACATGGCATCTTGAGAAGCACATATGTCAAAATAAAGGACTAGGTGGGATTATGACTTCATAACAATAGCTTAGCATATAGTATGTACTCGTCTAACCTGGGTAGTGTAGTAGAACTGGCAGATTAGTGATAACTTGTCATTTGGCATGTACCCATCTAACCTAATAAGGAGATACCTAGTTGCCTATAAAATAAGGCTTGCATTTAAAGATTAGAGAGGTAATCAAGGCAACAAAGCTTTGGAAAAATAGTGAGTCACCATTAGTATTTCATATTCTGCATAAGATAGATTAGGGATTCAAATGTATAACCCAAGTTCACATGTGAGCCTATAGGCATGAGTAGTGATAGGGAAGAGCATATTCTCTATTTTATATCTTGAACCTTATATTTTGAACTATGAAATTAATGAATAATGTCATCGAAACATTAAAGTGATGATTCTTGCATATTTATAACTTAGTTTATAATAGTAATGATTTAGTTATACATGAATGTATTATAATATGGAGGTTTATCCCTAGTCTCTAATGGCATTCTTTTACTATATAGCACTTTGGCCTACCTATAAATAGACTAAGTGTTGGAACTTCAAAGCACTAAGGCTCTAAGACACATGCTTAGAGCACTACACTGAGGATGAGCATTTGAACCCAAGCCATCCCTATGACTTTTTTAATTAATTGAATGACCTTATACTAGTTATCCTCCCATCTTGCACCACTAATAGCACTCCCTAAGCAAGTTATGGACTTATACCTAAGGACTTTTGCCATCGAAAAGGTTTGTTCATATTGAACCCCCCTCAAATAACCAAGCAAAGGAAGGTCACCTAATACCCTCTTGCCAATGTTTAAACCCTATTAAACCCAAGTTGTGTCATGTTCCAACTAACCTAATGCAGGCCCAGTCCATTTGTTGTTGTGCTTTAGGTGAGTGCACAAGGCTTGCATCTTATGTGAAAATGATACCAATGTAATAGTTAGTTAAATGTTGTGCATCATACCTTATTATGATCATGCCTAGCTCCATCAAGTGTAGAACTAACTTGGTTTGATATTTAAGTGTATGACCAAGCACAAAAGCTAAACCTAGTGAACTTTTCTACAACATGTGTCCTAGACTAGTTGGAGTGCTAGTCAAAATCATATAGAGTAATGATCCTACCAAAACCGTATCAATCCCAAAAAAAATGATAAAGCTGATTAGAAGGAAAAATTGATCATAATGTTTTGGGTATTGAATGAAGTGCAACCACACATCCATGAAGCCAAAACCACCAAAGAAACTTGGGACAAGCTACAAATAGTATATGAGTCTAAAAATGAGAGCACTATTCTACACCTATAGAGTTAACTTCACTCACTAAAATTAAGATCAGGTGAAAAGGTTGAGGCCTTTCTTAGACACATTGTAACACTAAAGGAATCACTATAATCCTTGGGTGAGACAATTTTAAATGACACTCTTGTACCCATTATCTTGAAAGATCTACCACCCTCATATAGGATTTTTGTGACCACTTTGACTATTATAGAATAAAAACCAAGTTTTGAAAGATTGGTGAACATGTTGCAATAAAAAGAGATTTTCATTACTCAAGAAGAAGGAGAGGAACATGTTCTCATTTCACAAAAAGGCAAGAAACCCATCAAGTCTTCAAATCCATCACCAAAATAGAATCCTAGATAGAATCCACAAGGAGTAAATCATAAAAATAATGTCTCATTTGTGATCATAATGGATATGAGTTAAAATATTATTGGTATAATACTTTATAGAAGGGATATTATAGTAGCCAAAATCCCACTACCCAACAATCATCCCCTTCATCTCAAAGTAAACCACAAGGATATAAAAAAGGCATTTAGTAGAAGAAATAAAAGCAACAAGGTAACTTCTCTAAATAGGAAGAATATGATGAGGATGAAGACTTCTTGTATTATGCCAATTTTTAGAAAGAATCCACATCACAAAGTGACATATGGTATGTTGATTCAAGTGTAACCTAACACATGATAGGTAAAAAAGATTATTTTTTCACTTTGAAAGACACACCCAATAAAAATTATATTTTTTGGGTGACGATACTTTATATAGTGTGCAATGCATTGGCAACATTGCCTTACCCCTAGGAAGATAAAAATATAAAAGCATAGATGTTCTCTATGTACCTGGTTTAAGTAAGAATCTATTATCATTTAGTCAACTCTTCGACCATAATTTAAAAATTGACTTTGACTGTAAAGGTGGAAAGAAAATATGTTTAATCATAGACAAATCCAAAAATTCAAAACTTGTTGCACAAGTATCCAATGTGAACAGTATGTTTTAACTTGGTTTCATTCAGAAAAATAATTAGGCACTCATAGTAAAGGATGCAAACTCAGTATAATTATGGCATAAAAGATTTATCCACATCAATTTTTCATATCTCGACACACTCCACTGTTATAACATGGTAATAGGATTGCCACCTCTTAAAAAGGGTACAAATAAATGTCAATATTGTTTAGTAGGAAAACAACATAGAGTTCCATTTTAGAAAAGTACATATTGGGCCCATGGAAAACTTAATCTAGTGAAAATTGATCTGTGTAGATCAATGACACCTAGTCATCTTAGGTTTAAGTACTTCATGTCTTTGTTGATAATTATTCTAGAAAAATGTGGATCTACTATGTGAAAATAAAGATTCAAGCCTTCAAAACTTTTACTAAATTTAAAATTAGTTATTGAAATAAAATTTGGTTGAAAAATAAAGACCCTCCACTCAGATCATTAGGGGAATTCACCAATAAGGAGTTTAACAAATGACATTCATTTTCAAATGGCACCTCTATATACACCACAACAAAATATAGTTTATGAATGGAGGAATCATACTATTATGGAAATGGTGTAATATATGTTACATGATTCAAGCTTAAAAAATGCACCTTGGGTAGAAGCAGTCAAAAATATTGTATATCTACTCAATAGGGTTCCCATTGTAGTTGTTGATGGAATAACTCCACATGAAGCTTGGTCAGGGAAAAATCCATCTATAACACATCTTCAAGTTTTTGTATGTCAAGCAAGAATGCACATTGCCAAATCAGAGCAGACTAAACTCAATATTAAAGAAAAAATTATGTGTTTTTAGGATATATTGAATAAGCACTTGCCTATAGGCTCATGGATCTAAAAACTAGATAAGTCTACACTAGCAGGGATGTTGAGTTCTTTAAGTTAAAAGAAGAATAATCTCCTTCTATAGGCTCACAAAATAAATAAATTAGTCCCATAGATAATTTAGAAGATGGCAATGTTAATGATGATGGGAACAATGGTGTAGCTCCACCACCCACAAGAACCACTCAATGTATGTCTAAATGGTATACAAGTACACTAAGAGATGCTAAATTGAACAATATTCTAGATACATCCAACACTATACCAATGACTCATAGTATGGCTTGAGGAGAACTCAATTTTTATTTAATGAGTATAGTTATTAAATCTATTGAGCCCTCTTTAGTCTAGGAAGCAATACAATCTAAGCCTTAGAAATATGCAATGAATGTAGATATAATTCACTAATAAAGAATAAAACATGGTAGTTTATAGACCTTCCACCAGGGAATAATCTAATTAGATTCATATGTATTTTTAAGACAAATTACAAAGTAGGTCGCACTCTTGAAAATCACAAGGAAAGGTTAGTTGTAAAGGGATATTCTCAGAAAGAAGTCATTTACTATAAGGAGACATTTGCTCCCACAGCAAAGATCAAAACTATCAGGATAATTTTTGATCTAGCCACATAGATTAGATGGAAAGTCCATCAAATGGATGTGAAAAGTGCCTTATTTAATGGAGACTTATAGGAAGAAGTCTACATGACTCAACCAAAAGGTTTTGTCATTCTAAGAAAAGAAGATAAAGTTTGTAGGCTTGTCAAATCACTGTATGGACTTAAATAGGCTCTTAGAGCATGGAACATCAAAATTGATGAGCATCTCTTAAAACATGGATTCAAAATGAGTCCATGTGATCCAAATATCTACCTCAAAAAATAAGGGGGGGATGGTTATCATGGTTGCATGTGTCAATAATTTATTCATCAGTGGAAGTCCAGTGAAGATGACTGGGTCAACAAAGAAAGATCTAAATCAATCATTCAACATGACAGATCTTGGGATTCTACATTATTATATTGGCTTAGAAGTTTGGCAGAGATAAACTCACATATTTATATCTCAACTCAAATATTCCAAGACAACACTCAAGAAGTTTCACATGATGGGTAATAAACTAATTTCCACACCTATGGAGACAAAAATCTAGTTATCTCTAGCATATCCATCACCACAGGTAAATGCAACTCTATACTAGCAGTTGATAGGTAGTCTTATTTACTTGAGTTTTGTTAATGGTTAAAATTGTTCTTTGATTCTAACACCAATAATGGGAAGTTTCAAGAATGTGTGACTTCCAACTTGAAACAACCTCCAAATTTTTAAGAAGCTGGTCTCTTCTTTATATTGAGCATATAATGGGAAAAGGGCTAGGAATTTCAACAGAAACACAAATGCAAAGAAATAAAATCTAACTATGGTGATGCACCTGAATGCAATTCAACCCTTAATCTGAGCACAGTGAAACTATATGTAATATTTAATTACATTTAAGAGCAAACAAGGCATGATCAATGTAAAAGATGAAAACAATAGAAAATAGATGCTCACAGCTTAGACTGCTTTTGCAGTGACACAAAAAATATAAACAAAGGCACAAGATTCAATCTTATTATTAATTCTCCAGTCACATAAGAGACATAGAAACATGCACATTTACATAAACTTTCCAACTCAAGAAAATAAAACAAAGGCAAATGACATTCCTAATCATAGCTCTAGAAAGTCAAACTCTTGACAACACAACTTAGACTAATTTTTTGCAATGACACAAAAAATATCAACAAAGGCACAGGATTCAATCTTCTTATTAATTCTCCAGTCACATAAGAGGCACATAAACATGCACAGTTACATAAACTTTCCAACTCAAGAAAATAGAACAAAGGCAAATGATATTCCTAGTCACAGCTCTAAAAAATTCTAAAACTCTTGACAATTTCTCTCAAAAAATTCTCTCTAAGTCTGATTATTCTTCTAGTGATCTCTACACCTCTATTTATAGCCTTGTATTCGCTCTAGATTGTCTGTATGTTCCCAATCTAATGGCCCAACTGAAATCTAACCAAATTGGAAGTGTCTAACAAAAGATATTTCTTAGATTTTGAAATGCTCTATCTTTTGATAGTTTATTGGCTGAAACAGATTGCAGGACGCTTCCTTCCTTTAAATGGAAGAGGACACTTGGCCAATTCCTTGAAAACCTTCTTATTACCAGAGAATGACACTTAGTGTGTTTTGCAACACTTACCAAAGACATGTGGCACTTTTCGTGTAACTTATACTTCTTTTGTATCTTTGCTTAGGAGTGTTCCACCTTTGACACCTATCGCAATCCGCTACTTTGAAACTTTAACAACTTAACAAAAAATAAGACCCACACCATTTCTTACCCGATCAACTTTAAAAGGAACATAGGGACAGGTGGCAATTTTTTCTTGCCTCAACAAAGGACACGTGGCAATCTCCACTTTACTTAACAAGGGATATGTGGCAATCTCTATTGCTTTTAGCCACCTTTTTAAGAAACTTGTGGAAGGTGACACGTGCTGGTCTCTGCATCACTCTATTTATATTATAGAAAAAATTGGGCCTCATTTCATATTTACATGGACAGCGACACTTGGTGGCTTCCACTTGCTTTAGAAACAAAACCTGAGACCCACCGCAGTCTTTGTTATATTGGTGAAGCAAAATGAAGATAATTCAGATCTCAACACATGGTGGCTTTCACTCTCTTCATCTGGGATATGTGTTGTCTTCCGTCACTTTTAGAAAAGCAAATTTAAACCTTTCGCAATTGCCACTTGGCATTTTCAACCTGATCTTGATACTTAGCTTGTTGAAACCTTCCACTGAAAAGAGATTTGAAATGCAGATGTCGATATGAAATATGGATGTCGACACTTATCACATTCTGCTGAGTTGCTATGAGATACATGGCACGTCTCAACCAACTTATAAAATTAATGAAAGGTGCCTCGGCCGTTGACACTTGGCAGCTTCCACTCAATTTTGACACTTAGATAAAAATGAATCAAAAGGAAATCAAGCCTGAACTCTATTTAAAAATTTCACCGTCATGAACCAAAGTATGCGGGAACAAAATTATGTAGTGCGCAACTGAAAATTAGAATGAAACGTAGAGTATTTTTTACTCTACAAGTTTTAATAAGCTAGACATTAGCTATGCCATTAGTTATCTATCTCAAATCATGCAAGAGCCCAAAGTATCTCACTGGAAATTAGTAAAGTGGGTATTAAGATACATCATAGGAACCATGAATTTTAGCCTAGAGTATAAGAAGAATGATAATCTCTTCTTAATAAGATATTTAGATTCAGATCATATAAGGAACATTGATGACAAGAAATCTACCTCAAGATTTGTATTCTTTTTGGGATTTAGACCAATATCATTGGGGATCAAAAATCAAACTTGTGTTTTGAGATCCTCCATAGAATCAAAATATCATGTCGTAGGAGGACCTATTTGTAAAGTGATTTGGCTCAGACATATACTTGAAGGATTTGGATTACCACAAAATCAGCCAATAATTATTCATATGGACAATGAAGGAGTAGTGAAGCATGTTTGCAATCCATTATTTCATGATTTCACTAAACACATTGAGATGCAACTTCATTTCATTCACAAACATTTTTAGAATAACAACATCCAGCTCTAGTACTACCCAACAGATCAACAATGTGTAGATGTTTTCACTAAAGCACTTGTGCAAGAAAAATTTGAGGCATTTAGATAATCTCTCTCTTGTTTACTTGAGATAATGTTGAATTAAAGGGGACATATTAGGTTTAGCTTAAGGGCTAATTAATTCACCAATTAAAATAAATGTAATTGAGTAATGTTCTATTACGTTGGGTAATTAAGATTATTAATAAGTTTGTTTAATCAAACTTTCTATAGTTTGTTTGTAATATTCTTATCTCTGAGGTTGCATAAGTTTTGGATTGGGATAAGATAATGCCTACCCTATTATATAGGGAATATTTTTGGCATTAATATTTTTATAAATATATGTCTGTAAACATTTCCCGTTGGTATGAAATAAGAATTTTATTATTTCTTCATAATAAAAAATACATATATAATTATATAACATATTTTTTTTCCAATGAATTAAATGGAATTCAAATATAACCACTATCATAAATTTTCTATTCTAATAAAAGGATTAAAAATAGAGAGCTTATTTGTTTTCCCTTTTTTTTACTCTTTTAATTTTTAAACTCAAATAAATACTTTTGAAGGAAGGTAAGGGGATGCATAATTTTCAATTAGCAAAATGATAATAACATATTAATTCATAATTTCCTTAAGATATTTAACTTTCAATTTTCCATTTTTATAATATATGAATTCATAAACAAAAAAACTTCACATTTTACTCATTTTTATAGCAGAGAGAAGGAGAGAGTTTACAACCAAACCCCTATTCTAATTTGACTAACTTTATCAAGAGAGATAGGGGAGAAAGAGTTCTCAATGCGATATTTTTTATTTCCACATGCAAGAAACATAAAGGAAGAGGTAATAAATAAGATGTAGTTATCCACCATTTTCTATGTGTGTCATAAGCTCCCAAGCTTCCAAAATTCCAATAAGCTCCTCCCAAGCTCCATGAAGATCTCCTCATCCTTACAACAAGCTCTTCCTCCCACTCTAAATAATGAATCCAACCAAGACTAAGAATTTGAAATAAAAGGAGAGTCAAATTCCTCTTCACCAAAACTCATTGAGTAAAGGGAGGTACATTCCTTATAATGGTCATATCCATGTGATGGAGGACCCACATGATTCTTTCGCACTTGAGGATTTCTTATAAGCAACAAACCTTACACAATAATAAATTCACTTGCATACCCACATCGGCTTATTACACACAATTAATTATCTTACACATCTTCTAAAACACTCAATCTAATGGATCAATTCTACCACTAAGTTAAGACTCTAAGGGTTGTAAGTTGTCTAGAAAGCCTATTAGATAGGGTTATGTTTAACCTTAAATTTTTAATATAAGGTGATATTATTGTTAACACTAGATTTTGCATTAAAGGGGTATATATAAATGAAATGGCACAAGGGTGACCATCAAATCTATAGTAGGCCAATCAGATGCTAAATTCATATATAAGCATACACTGAATTTATTGTGTTGAGATAGTCTAAATATGGAAATTAAAAATATGCTAGATATAAAAACAAGAAAGAATTGATGTACTTAGCTTGTTTTGATGATAATATAGTTATAGATCTAGAACATGATGAAATTAGGTTAGAAGGAGATTCTAGAATAATTATTAGATTTTGGCTCTGAGACTTATGGCATTCAAGATAATAATGTCATCTTGGGATGGTTGCATTGATGTTATTATCTAGGTTTGATGTAAGTGTCATGTATGAAATATCTATTGAAATAGGATGTGACCACCTAAATGTTTTTGGGTTTTACTTCACCTTCACTCTATAGCATTCAGATTTAGGTCATGGGTTGTTACTCCTTATGAAATGGCAAAACCTTAATTCTCCATCTTTTTAAAGACCTTGTGGGAAAATGGGTTAGCGTGCACATGGTGTCAAACTAACCCCAAAGACCCTGATGTTATAGGTCAGTACCTACATATCTAATACTCTAGAAGAGCGCTTGAGACTCATGTAATTCTCCCATATGTGTTGGCATGTGTGTGAATCATATAATATATTCAAATCAAGTACAATAGTGACTTAGTTTGTAACATACAAAATCATGATCTTTGGATGCTCCTTTAGTACTTCAAACATGTATATGTGCAGTCCTTATGACTAGTATGGAAATAAGAATAAATAGGGAAGATTTGTTCAATTAAATGCTCTTTTATCTGAATATTAGGTGAGAAATGAATGAAGGTTGATCTTTATTTATATCAATCCCTTAATAGTAATAACTTTCATTAAAGCACTTAATATGACCATAAGGATATATTTTATTTACAAATTGGATGACTTTGTGGTAATGGACACTTACATCAGGATAAGATAGTAGCGTTGATGTTATTATTTGTCTTAGATGTTAGAGTCTAGGGAATAGAAAAATGATACTTTTTGTCCTAGATATTAGTGTTTAAGGAGTAGAAAAGTAGGTACATATTCAGATCTTGTAGAGATGGAATATAAGCACATTTTAAGCATTCTAGGAAAGATAGAAGACTTGAATCATCAAAATAAAATTGGTCTAACTAAGAGATATAGGCCAAGGGTCAGAAAGATAGAATAGATGCAACACTTATAGAATCAGGAAAGGTATACAACTAAGAGGAACAACTAAGGTCTAAATTTTCCAAGTGTACAAGACTAAGGTGATATATAATCATAAAATATCATCTGCATTTCCCCCTTTAATCTAGTAATTCAATTACTAGTTTAAAGGAAATGAATGTGTACCTAGGTGTATATGCAGACCTTGTCTTTGTGTGTTCCCAACATGAGTGCTTTTCTGGTGATTGGCCTATAACCTATTATAGTATAAAATCAATGCATATAATTTTGGTTAAAATTACTTGAAATTGAAAGAGCAAGTTTAATACTACACTTATGTGTGGATGTAACCACCTTCTCTATAGGCAAATTGTTTTGAAAAAGACTTATCATTGTAAGGCTCTAAAACTAAGATTAGGACAAGTATAGATAAATCTTGAAAGTGCATATATCCAAGGAGATAGATAGATAGAGAGAGAGAGAGAGAGAGAGAGAGAGATCAAATGGGTTTTAAATCTCATGCCCCTAACTTTGGAGTAAAAGTGAGTTACCACCTACCAGTTGAGATTAGCTCAATCATGCAACCCAATCTTGCTTATAACTTGGTAAGGCTATATAATCAATTCCAACCTAAAAACTTGGAAATATTGAGTGATTTGATCACCTCAACCATACCAAAATGTGACCAACTACTCTAGTATATTATCTCAATAAATTTTGTAAAAGTCTATGGGGTATTAGTATGAAAAAGTCCATGATACGGTAATAATCCATAAAAAAGTTTTAGAATATGAAACTGAATTAGATTTTATAATATTAGGCACATATTTCATAGCATATACACTTTAGATATGTCTCATTATAAAAATATGTATAACAATAGTACCAATGTATATAATTATGTCACAACTACGAATCTAAATCATATAACTATGTGTTTTGGCCAATTCGGATAACTATGTAATTTTAAAGAACATGCTTCCAAAGCATGTCCCCATTATATATAGACAAATATAAAAACTTATATAAGTATCAATGTGGAGTACATGTTTCTAAAACATGCCCCCACTATAAACTAGAGACACTTAATACTGAATAGGTGTGGAGAACAAGCTTCCAAAACATGCCCCCACTAAATGTGATAACTATGAATGTGTGGAAGCCATACCTATATGACATGCCCCCACTAAATCTAAAAATTGTTTCAAGTGTGGAGAACATGCCCCCACTAATATGACCCCCTTTTAGGTTATGGAAAGATAGGAACTAGTAATTACCTCACCTTAAAAGGATAAGACAACTATATGATTTGAGAATGTAACCATGTAGCATATAGAAGGAACATGTCTAGGTAAATGTATCTTTGAAACACATAGACCAATGTGATCACATGTAGGCCTAAGGTGGATGACAAATATCATGGCAACATCTAGATATTAACAATACAACCTCAACAAGAAAATCAAGCACACACATAAGAGCACTCAAAAGAAATTCAAATGGTAATGGTCCAAGGATATCACAAACAAGGGGCATGTTCAAATTCCACACTATCAAATGGACATGACTTAGTCAAATGTTCATAAAGGTAAATATGACATATTCAAATTCTTGAGGACTGTAATAAAAGGAAAATATTCAAATGCTCGAACAAGGAATACAATATCAAGGAAAGACACTCAAGAAAGTGTGTAAAGTAAAACATAAACATGTCATAGTAACACATGGATAAAATGTATTAGGAAAAAATGTCGAGTGTATATCATATGAAATACCCTATGTAAGATATAATCATGGATAAATACATGTGTAAGTATAGATTTAAGCTCAAACATGATAATGAAAAGTAATCATTGAACCATATAACTTGTATATATCAAGATCAAATAAGTGGATGCCCCCAATGTCTATATGACATGAGTAGAGGGAAAGCCCAACATATAAAATAGGAATGTATCATTTATATGTGTATGCTTGTATCACACTCAAGTAGAATTATGATACATGTGTGTATGTAGGAGTAACTAAGTATGTCATCCATTAACACGGAACTAACATATTGATGTCAAGTAGCCTATAGAACATGTATATGTCAAAAGTGTTTTTAGATTTTTTTGATTGTTTTTTATTTTTTAATATTTTTGGAATATATGAATATGAGAGATCATCCTATGATGCCATCAAATGTATGATCATAAATATCTCCCCATATGAATCCAATATAATACCCTATTTATGTTATCAATGAGCATGTATATGTGTAATATCTCAGAATTTGGTATCAATGGTGTGTAGGGTATGTAAAATAAGACTCTGTGATTGTGAAGTAATAGTAGGAGTAATAGGAGTAGTGGTTTTTGGAACCCATCATTGAGTGTTTGTTTGTTTTTTTGTGAAAGAAATAATATATACGTTTTGAGGTGTTATATATATTTGGTTATGGTGTGTAATGGATAAGGATTCAATGGAATCCACCGTGTGTCTCTGGTGTAATGGTCTCTCAAGTATCAGTCACCTAGTAAAGGGGATTGCCTATTTCTTACCCTTTTATGGTGAGTTAGACTTAGTAGGCTTGGTAATTAATTATCTATGTATAAGTTTAATTTTTTTTAAGAGGATGCTCATATGGAACTTTGGAAACTATAATTACCTAATTGGCATGAATTTATTTTACACACCCATGCAATGTAGGCAATACTAGTCAAACAGTGTGTATCCAAGGTCTTCCCAATAACATATCAAAGATTCATGTGGAAGGGATAACTTAAAAGGTGGTAACCACTTATGTGAAACTAACCTATAAAGGTAAGTCAATCTTACTAAGAACCTTTTGGGAGGTCCCATCAAATGCACTAACCGATCTGGTAGAGGGTTGTAAATCATGATGAGTATAACCAAAGTGTATAAGTAATTTCATTATGTAAACATTTTTGCTTACACCATTATCAATCATAACAATGTGTAAAGGGTGTTTATCAAGGTATGCTTAAATGAATAAATAATGAAGATCAAAGTCATCATTCTTAATCTCACTATCATCAAAATAAATAGAGGGTCTCTGAACCATAGGAGGAATATGACATGTGTAAGTACCCATAATCCCATCTAGTGGGTACTCATAATGTGAGGGAGGAGGATGCATGTTATATGTCATTTTCACTTTGGGTTCCTTCTTATAATGGTCTTGCAAAGGATTGTTAATATTTTTTGTTGATGGTGATCTCTAAGTTATGAGCCTGATTCTTTTGGAGGATCCTCAAATGTAAGTTTTTGGTCATTGATAAGATCTTGGATCTTGTGATTCAAGGTAAATAATTTGCTTGTATAATGTTCTAATCCTTTATGATGATCACAATAATCATTCACATCATATGATTTGTGTATAGGTCAACTCATATCAACCTCGATAAGATGAGGGAGAGATATAAATTGACACTCTAGTAACCACAAGAGTAATGAAGTTATGGAAATCCCAATGCCACAAAAGTATCCCATGAAAATATTCATGTTTCCCATGTCTAACCAATCATAATCTCAAGTGTTACTAAGATAATATCTCTCACTAAGAATATCCTTGTCTAAACATTGGTATTTAAATATATATTGTCAATAGGTAGTCTATTATGACATATCTCTATGTATATAAGTGCATCATAGGGTAGATCACAAGGGTTTTTATTACAACAACCACCAAAGGTATGGGTGGAGGGACACATCACTATATTATATGTTTCATGTATGGATGTTACTTCACATAACATTTACACACGTGAAGTCACATATGAGGTCCATAACAAACACATTTACATCCATAATAGTACATTTTAAATACACGACATCATTTTCACACTTGTACCACAGTATACACACTATGATCAGAAAATAATGTTGTTTATTTAGAGAAGATGAATTGTTTAAGAGTTTTACTACATATAAAACTGATACGATTGATTACATAATATGTTACAATTAAATGTGCATTGATAACTACTATGATTAACGACACATATATTTAGCTCAAAATACATTGTTTATATTGGTTCTCAACAATGGGTACACTCACATCATAATACAATAGCAAAAATTCACTAGTAATATAGAAGGATCAAACTAGTTTCATCGGCCTAACAGATGTACATATGTCATCCCTGATGACATCATTGATAACCATCTATCATTGTTGTCAATGTAGTACAATAAGAATTAATTTTGCACATAGCACCCCATGCCACAAGAGTGTCCCATGGAATTATTTATGTTTTACTTGTACCAATTATTAATATTGATTGCTAAAATGCCTATGTATAAAGATCCTCATGAATCAAACCGATCAAACTAAAAGTAGACATTTTATTTTTTGTCTATTGTAGAGGGTAACTAAACCAATCATATTAATCTCACCATAGTTTCCAATATTGAACCCGTGCTTTAATACCAAAATGTCATGCCTAAAAAAGTTGTCCTAAAATCCATGTAATTTTTTTGCTAACTTAACCAAATAATGCTTACTTATTAACTATAGTTTCTTAGTAGTTTAATTGTTGTGATTTGGTCAGTAAGCAACTAAAGTGTGACACACAATCATTATGTGATTATTTAATTCATTTACTTTACACCACAAGGCTTCCCTAGGAAGTGGAATACAAATGCTAGGGTGGATTTAAAATCAAGTGTTTTTAAAAATATTCTACTTAATGTCCGTGATAAGAAAGAAGGATAAGTCGCATTAATATGATGTCTTGAATTGAAGGTATAGGTCAATTACAATTTATTGATTTAACATATCATGTAAACATTTAAATATTCCTCTCAATTTAACACACAAGTGAAATAATGTAATAATCATTTTATATTAGGGTTACCTCCCTAAGGCTCACCAAGAGAGAGTCTCAACTAACACTATACAAACTCTAATCTCAATATACATAAATAAAGAGAGTTATAAAAGTATATTCATCTTGATGTAGTCAATATTAAAACTAAACAACTTAATATAAATGGATTATCAATTACACATAGATCATTCTAAATTTTATCACATATAAAGTAAATCTAACCAACAAAACACAAGCCTAACATGAAGAATGATAAAAAACCACCCTTGACCTAGCTTATGACCTAGACCGGTTAGCTATGACCTAGACCCAATGTACCCACCATAACTTGGGCAGCCTACATATCCAATCCATGGAATCGGGTTCTAATGTAGTTCTCCTTGTACTTACAATGCCTTCCTCTATAAAATGTAATCATTGAAAATGGGTTGGCATTCTAATCTAAAAAGAGATATAATATGTCACTCAAGTGAGCTTCTACAGCTCTAAATATCTACTTAAGATCATACAACAAACATAAAGGTCGATTATCGCAAAATAAAATAACATCCCAAGGTGCATGTACTTTCCCCTAGCACTCTCATGCATTAACACATAAGATAATTAAATTCAAAAACAAGGAAACTATATTCCTTTGATCAAATGAGATGAAAGTCTTAACAATATTTGGCCCACACTACTTAGATAAACTTTGTGTTATGTACCTAAGGATATGATATATTAATATATATGATTTTATGGAGATGTCAACATGTGGCACACATCCACCTTAGTTATTTATATGGGTCCAAAGTATTAGGATAAATGAGTAACTTGTGGAATTAGTGCATTGGATAATGGTCGGCTTACATTGGGATTAGGAGGTTACCCATCCATTGTTAGTTATATCAAGGTCTATATAAAATAGGAGAATATAATTGTAAATCAACCAATCAAGTGTTGAGTCTTATATTCAGTAGAAGGATATTAGAGGTTGTCCCCTCGAATTGGCTTTGTGACTTTATTTCTTCTGAAAGGAGTAATGAATGGTGTTTCCTTATCTTCAAGGTATTATTTTATTTCTACATATATCAAATATTTGGGCATTTTGGCCCACCAATATCTTTTATAATGTGTTAATCTACATTATATTTTTCATATTCCAATTATTGTAAGTGTGGACCATAAAAAGTGGTATCAAAGCACCAATTTGGGCAAATATTGTGGGTGAAACCCTAAGTTTAGAAAATTGCTTATATCTTGTAATTTGTTACAACTTTTTCTACAAAATTTTTTTTGGTGTTGAAGACTTTTTCAAGGAAGTTATAGTAAAAGAATCAAGTTTTTATGATTAACTTTGAAGGATTTATTGAAATTTTAGGGTTTGTAGTAAATTTGTTATATATGTCAAATTTTCATGAATTTTATAGTGAAAATGTTATTGATTTAGTATCAGTATACAAGAGATCTACAGTCAAAAATTTTGATTTTTTGGAAAAAATTTGGACATCACCCTTGAGTCCTTCCCAAAAAAATATCTCTTGATTTAATGATATGTTTTCAAAAATCCTGAGTGACCTCCCAGTGGAGATACATGAAGTTCATGAAGGATTTTATGTTTGAGGAGAAAATTCTTACAGAAGTATAGTCTATCTTTATACCATAATTTTTTCCCCTTCCATATAATTTTTTTATCTCCAATAGAACCTTACTAAATATTTTGAATCAAATCATGGGTATAACTGTCATTATCCCATTCTGATCTTGTTTTCTCTAGATAATATGCCTATCAAATAGTCATTGTACATTACAATGCCTCAATTGATTGATCCCTCTGGGATAATTCATCTGCCACCACATTCTCTTTTCATTTTTTATAGACCATTTCAAAATTATATCCTAATATTTTATTCACCCATTTTTGTTGTTCTTCAAAGGATAATCATTATTCCAAAAAATATTTGAGGTGATCATGATCAGTTGTTAGATTTTAGATACTCTTGGTTTGAACTAATAACCAGACTATTCATTCCACATGATCAAGTATCATCATTAAGGATCAATTCATGATTAAAAAAAGTTTTATAAATGTATAATTAGGCTCAAACATCAAAACTTAGTCATGTTATGTGTGTTTTGACTCATTCACTGATTGCCATAGTATTTAGAGAACAACTTCCATACTTCATGGCTTTAATCATTAACATTGACTTATGACATATTTAGGTGTTCATTAAGAATCATAATTTATGAAAAAAAAAGGCTTGGGCATTACTTTGTTGCTAATAAATCATCCATAGCCCTGACAGAGATACCTTTAACTCCACTCAAGGCCTTGTTCTACTTCTAGTTAGATGTCTATAGCCTCGATGGAGGTTACTAGAATCACCTTTGCTTAGAAAGCTTTTGAATTTTCAATAAGACTCTTATTTTTTGTATATTTTAGATATATTTTTCTTTCAAAAAAAATTGGGAGCCAAAATTAACTAGGTTTTAATATTTTTTCAAATGTTTGATCTTCAGACAATCATCCTTGGTCATAAACTTCATCCTAGGCAATAATGTTATTTAAGTTCTAACATGAATTTATGTTAATATTTCAAACTTTCATTCTACAAGTGCAATATTTATTAGAATCAAACTTAGATCAAAATAAGGTTTAAGATTTTAAGGAACAATTAACCTATATATCAATCCTCACCAATTTTTCAAAACTATAATATCAAGTTCTGATTCCTAGAATTCATAATCAACCAATGTCTAAGGTTCATACATG
This sequence comes from Torreya grandis, assembly GCA_037957365.1. Classification (NCBI taxonomy): domain Eukaryota; kingdom Viridiplantae; phylum Streptophyta; class Pinopsida; order Cupressales; family Taxaceae; genus Torreya; species Torreya grandis. The sequence continues at coordinate 739,295 of JARHVA010002904.1, forward strand.
CATTATTGATTTGAGAAGCTCCTTTGAACAACATGTACTGGAGATTGAAAATTATCTTGAAAAAGACTTATTGAAAGCAAGGACAAAGCAAATAAAAAGAAACACACAACAAATAAAACATAAAACAAACAAATAAATATGTACAAATACTATTTACAAACAAGGAACCTGAAAGAAACTAATATAAGCCCATCTACGCTAACTCTAACTAGTCTCACAAGTTACTCCATACTAAAATAATAATCTTCCCTCTAGAATCAAATAGAAATCTATTTAATCTATCATAGAATCTTGGAACATGATTACTTCTTTTTGATATCGTCTTCTTACAAATAGGAGCACTTATATGTCTATATCTTCTAGATGATGCAGCTTAGCTTCCTATCTCCATTCTTAATTACATGCATTAAAGATATGGATCTAATACCCAATCATCTTCTTCCCAAATTCTTCTTTCTTGTATTAAGAATGTTAATTCTAATTTATTCATAGACTGATCATTCAATAACTGTATTGACAACATAGCTAGTATGTTTAGATTGATGTCTTGATTAGGCTCCATTTGAGGTGAGGTTGGATTATCAATCTTTACACAAAAACTCTCCAAGTCATCCCAAAAGTTTTCTTCATCATAATCAACTAAAATGCCATGAAACTTATTACATCCTGATTTTTCATTAGATAAACTTGCTAGATTATCCATGGATATCCGCAATTAACAAATTTAGATTTGGTTATATTTTTTACTAAGCTTAAAATTTATGCTATTTCAGGAAAATAGAATGTTGCTTAGTTAGATTAAAGTACATGATTTCTTATTATGAACTGGTTATGTATGTATTTACATTTTAAGCATATTAATGAGTTGTTTCAGTTATATATTCTTGCTTATGATTATCATATGAAAAGATTTAATTACATGTGTGTTGTGAGGTGAATGTAGGATAATTTTGTCCTCAAGCATACCAAAGGGAGAGCATCATCAGAGAGGATGATGTAGATAGATACATCATAGGTCAATAAAGAACTAACGATACCCTACCCACACCATGATAATTAGTCATGGTCGAAAATGCATTTAAAAATGATTATTTTGGTGTCTATTTAAATTTTTTTTTTATGATTGTCCGTGTAAGTAAACTAAAAAATAAATTCTATGTGTGTTTAACCTAATGTGTCATTAATACATGTAAAATCAAATTTAATAAATGTAAAATTTATATGGGTTATTATTTTATCATTAAATTGCTATAGCATAATTAAATGTTAAGTGGGTTTAATATGAAATTAGAATTTCATATTAAAATAATTAAAAAGGGGATTGTTTTTTTTTTAAACAAAAAAATAATGAAATTATAAAAATGTGAGAAATAAATTAAAATTATCAGAAAATAAGATAAGAATTAAAATATCTTAAAATTAGTAAACACAAAAAGATAAAACAAAATTTGGAAAAAAAATTTATCATTTATTTTCTATTTAAGAGAAAGAATGAAAGAGATTTTGGATAGCCTATGCATTGGAGAGGAAAAAAAGAAACAAAAGGGAGGATTTTTAACCAGGAGAAAATTGGCAAGAGAGATACAGCGCAGCAGAGGAGGAGCAAAGATAGTTTACCATCAAACCCAAAAGATAAGAGATGTTTTAAATCATTGAGTGATGAATTTATATTATTGTTAGTCATTGTATGTTAAATCCCTATTTTTTTTAAGCTTGTTGTTTCAAGACTTTGGACAATGACATAGACACTCTAGTTTAAATCTAGCTGAGATAAATATTGTTTTTTCTAAACTATTTTTGAAACATGCTACACTATATTAAGGTCTACCAAAAATATGATTGGGTCACTGGACTCAGCTATGGTGTCATATATTAGTTGGTCCTTCTATGTATCTATGGCATCATTCTTTTATTTTACCTTCTTTCCATTAAACTGAGTAACATGGACAACTAGAAAATATATATATATATATATATATATATATATATATATATATATATATATATATATATATATATATATATTAAATGCTCTTAATTTGTTATATAGTTACATGACATCACCCAACCTTGGCTTATCTAGCCACATAACTGGTAGTTGGTTGTTGTTGGAAAAAAAATTACTCCATCTATGGCATCGCTTCATTTTGGCTTGCCTAGCTATATAACTAACAATTCTTTTAATTGATCTTGCTAATTATCTAGTCATGTTAGCTTACCTGGGAATCATACTTTATTTTATTTTCTCAGCCATAATAATGGCATCACACTTAAGCAAGTTTTTTTATTCCTCTATGGTATTGTACTATGTTATATTTTCCAACCATATTGATGTGTCACTTTTTAATCGGTCATTCTATTTACCTTTGGCACAATTCTATTATATGATTTATCTTCAGAAAACTAAATATTGTGGTTAAATATTAATATATCTCCTTGTTGTTTTAATGATGGCATCACCCTATATCATCTAACTGGCATTTAATTTTTGATCTTTCTATTTCCTTAAGGTGTCACCCCCTTACCTTGAAGCTAGAATTTGGAATAATTAAATCCTTTCTCAAATTATATTTATTAGTACTACGATAAAATGATAGCTAGGCATCTTAAATAATGGGTAATGCAAATATCAAAAACTATATAATTTTATTGACGAACTAAAATTTATATTAGTTTCCTAGCTAGATATATAGATCAAGTTTATTTTACTCTAAGTCGTCCTATGCTTTAATTTCAGCCAGATATAATTGTTAAAATACTCATACATTATGTATTTATTAAAATATTTGTGCAATTGTATTTATTAAAATATCCATACAATTAAGAATATATGGACTTTAAACAAATATAGAGTACAACAAACTAATTTCAGTAAATAATAGAGATACCATAATTAGTTAAATCCTTGATAAATAATTTTCTTATTGACCCAAGTCTGAACCATGAACATAGTTTATTTAATGAGAAATAAATATGTTTTATTTTATCCAAATATCCGGTAATGTTAAGGGATGTATTTAAATATAATGAGGATATTTTGACTTATTTATCTATTGGAGTAGAAAATAAATGAGTTTTATAAATAATTCAAAAATATAAAACTGGTGTTTAAACCTTTCAAAAATTTCTCAAAAAATCATAGTTAAATGCACATGGTGAAGAATACATGTTATATATCTGATTTAATAACAAGTTATGGAATATTAGAAATGGGTGTAAACTTGTTTATTAGTTTAAGTTTGAACCCTGAGAGGTTAGATGTGTTATTGTCTTAAAAATAATATTTAGGAAGTATATATATCTTGAGCTTTACGTGAGTATATTTGATATGACTCTTGAAATGTATCAATATGTATTTTATAAATTCAAGTGTGTTTGCTTATATCTAAATGGTTGAATAAAATCTTAGGATTCTCTAAATTGATTGGTTATGGATTATCATTAGATTGGAAGTTGATTAATTAAATAGTTTATTGTCAAACATAAAGTGGATTAATCTTAGAGTTGAACAGTCAAACATAATTATCCTCTATGGAGAGTTAAACTTGAAAGAGTTTTAAAATCTCTTATTTATTGAAAAATCATTATACAAAAGTTTGACAATATATCAAGTTATATGTTTATGACTTATAGTGTAGTCAAAACTTGAGGTAGATTCTTTAAAATAATATTCTTGAGTCAAATATTAAAAGATTAATTAAATCTAGTTTAGCAAATGATTGCTCGTAGACCCCCAATATAGACTAATTGTGAAACTAGATTACTTGTATTTTAAGAAAATGAAGTTCTAAGTTTCTCTAACTATAGTATGCAAAAGTGTGTTTCCATGTATTTTATAACTACTTCATTAGTTAACTTTCTATGCTTAGTAGTTACAATTAAAAACACTAAACCATGGTTTAGAAATTACATCACATTAGAATACTTACTTGTGGTGCACATTAGGATGTGCTAGAGCTTGTATGCAGAGGTTATACATGTAGTTCATTTGATGATTTGAATAAGTCATTAAGTTTCTTAAGAATTGAGAACCATAACCTTTGAAAAAATCTCCTAACAGTAAATGAGTCAATAGGAAAATGGGTTTATCTAACTCATTATTAGAAATGTGAATATATGTTTGTCATATGTATTCAGTATGGAATACTTGTGTGAATTTACATATTATGAATGTGTTAATTATATAGTTATACTTAGTGCATAATGTTGTATAATGATGCATGTTTTTCTATTGAGATACCTTGGTATGTTTGTCTGTATATTATACCTGAGTGGTATAATACTTTACCATTTGCTTGTTATTATCTACTTGAATTAGTTGAGTCTTAAAATTCATAAATTTAGTTTATGTGTTGTTATGTAATGGGTAACCTATGATAGTATAGGATATCATAGAGTGCTATAGTATAAAAGTATATTGTACATGAGTGGTACTTACTGTAGCTATTATATCTAACTTATATCTACATTTATCGGTATACTATATACATACTAGTTATTACAGTGGATAGTGTGTGTTATTACAGTTGGTAGACTTATGTATGTGTGCATGCAAACTCTATGAATTTATTAAATGTGGTGTTGGAATGTTATTGTGTTATATGAGAATGATGACTTACTTTGTTATATGTAGTTACTTATATAATGCTTATATTTTTATGTGTTTGAGACTACTTCATATGATTGATTCTGAAAAAATGATAGTTAAGTCTTAGAATGTTAGACTATGGTAAAATAAGTTACTATAGGGTTTAGATAACTAGAAACCAATTATAGTGTTTAAATTGTATAGTTAAATTGTATGTTTACCTAGATGGTATATTTTTAATCATTATTTCTAGTATGGGATAGAATATAATGAAAGACTCATGCATATGTTTGATGGACTAAACGTATGTTGTTATTACTCTTTTATACAACATATTGTATGATGTATTTGCTATTAGGATGTAAGTTGATGAATCTTGTGGTTGAATTGTATTTGACCAATCTGCATTGCTAATGTGGAGTAAGCAGTGAGATAGACTTCACTGACTTACTAACATTGCAATGTTAAATGAAGGTAGTTCGATCAAATGGTGTGTATGAAATTGATTGATCTAGATCATTATTATTTATTATTTATAAAACTTTAGGCTAAAATATGTTTAGTGAGACATTATCATTTCATGAGTGTGGTTCACATGTTAGTGCAACATCTTGTAATAGAATAGATTTTTATAATACATTGCATGTTTAGTTTAGAATCATACAACACACAGGTACTTGCTCGTCTGTTTAGATTCCCACGTCATCACTATCTACTCATCTATGAAGGAAGGACCATTCTTTGATGAGATAGTGCAGGGGATAGTTAGTATGTGGTTGGATGGAAAAGCACTTGAATGATTTTCTCCTTCCCCATAGCAATACTACTTATCGAGATGAACACTTGAGATTATGACAGATACTAGAGAGTCCGAAAACTCATACTTCAGGAAACTAGGTATCTAAATTATGTACGTTATATTAGATTGAATAATATTATTGAGTATTGTCATAAAGAATTATAATTACTTATTATTATATATTGATAGAGATGATTGTAGAATTATATCAGCTATGGTTGAGTTGTTGCATTACTTTCTATATCCACTTTATTAAAACTTTGTTAAACTCTCGAGTTGTAGTCTACTTGTATACATGTGCTTTATTTATTAAAAAAATTGTTTATATATTTCTATTTCTAACCTAACAAGGTTGTTACATGTGGTATCATAACTGTGGATCGAACTCTAGGACTTAATGAGTCCATTAACATTTTTGTGACTTAAATATTGCATTGGTATTTGGACTTGTGGTAACTTAGTGTGAAATCATGATTGAAGTTTTGTGATATTTATAAAATGTGTGTGAAACATTGATTGTGTACCCTTAAGAGTACTCATACTCCTTTGAGTTATTTAAAAAATTAGTTTATCGAGTGTCCCAATGGTGATGGTTATATTTGAGGCTTAGATAGACGAGTATATAGCATAGTTCATAAGTTATGAATAAAAGCTTTCTACCATAGTTTGATCACTTAAATCAAACACCTCAATTGTGTTACATCCTTCTTGTTAATTAGGTCACCTTATCCATTTGTGTTTTCTGTTTGTGAGTATTTTATATGCATGGGATACTTCTCACTTAAAATTATGTGTTTAGTTTGTGTCTGTATTCATAGATCTTGGGAGAGTAAAATCTCGTAATACCATTTTCTTTAGTACCACTTAAGGCAATGGAAATCTTCTTACTAGAGTGTTGTTGTATTGTTGGATATTTCCTTTGTGTTAGGAGTTTGTTTATGAAATTTTCACTCTTAAGATATGTGGTGTCATCCCTCTTAGATGGCTTAGAGATGAGTTATTATTATCTTATTCTCTTTTGACATTATTGTGATGTTGTTGAAAGGAGTCATATATGGTTAATGTTGATTTAGTATTCTCTTAAATGAGAATTGTTTTTTAACGTTGTTTGACTATTCTCCCTTGAAAATTTGTGAGAGAATGTTTTCTACTCTTGGTGAGAGAAAAGTTTAAAGATTGGATGGACAGACACATCTTTATGTTGGCATATCTCTCTTGATTGTGGAGGTAGATTGAGATACCATACTTACAAGATTGGGTAAGTAGGTAGTGTTTTGGCAACATTAAGTTGTGGTGTGTTTTCCTTTACCCAATGAAGATATGTAGGATTTTTTAAGATGGTATCTCTTTATTTCTTACTTATAACTCTTTAGAGTAATTAATTAATCTAACTTATGATTTTAAGACCACGTGAGGTGTTGAACCTTGATTTATATATTAAATTTTATACTAAAGATTATAAGTTGATTAGAGTTAGTATAATATTATTCACCCTTGCTTAGATTGATATTGATATCTTTTGTTGAATGCATGTTGTTTTAAAGAGATATTTTATACCTTTCATTGGAAGTAAGTAGGGTATAGGAGTTTCAGAATATCTTAACAATCTATAGGTTGAAATAAACTTTTAACTTGTTGTGTGTAAGTAAGGAGATATTGTTTTCTTTATTTCCCTATAAGGTTGAAAGAATGGTGTGATTCTTGACCTATATATGTTATATTAATTTTAGAATTAATTTATTTTAACTATGAATATAACTCTATAAGTTAAGACTATGAAATATGATACTAGTTATGTGTGGCTAGTAGTATCTTAATATAATTACAGATTGATTATATGATTTATTTTGTATGTATGAGGATACATCTAGAATCATTTAGCATATAATTTGTTTTCATTGATCTGTTAGTATAAAATTATGAATTTTTGAAAATTATTGTACATATTAGAGATCATTAGGTCATGAGAACCTAAGGGAAGAGTGGTGAATTAGGAACATGAGTTCTAAGCAATGGGATGGTATCCTAGTTAGTATCACATTAACTTGGATTATTGATATTAATTTAGAATGATAGATGAACTTTTCAAATCTAGTATTTGACAGGTGTAACTTATCAAATTCATTTGTATGGTCATACACATGTATACAGTATATAGAGATTACATATGAATGAGTATTCCATAATTTTTATATACTTTATATTTATCATTCATATTCATCATCATACTTATCAGGAGCTCCATGGAGTGACAATAGTATTGACATGTTATACTCATCTGAAGCTACGTGGAGTAGCAATAGTATTAACATATAGACATTATTTTTACTAGGTTCCCTAATTACTTTTATTTGGGATGAAAAAACACTCTTTAGGATAGAGAGATGTGTTGAGGGCTAAAATATTTTTATGAAACTCTCCTTGGTAATTTATTTTAGCTTGCATGATGGTCTTGTGTTCTCTCAAAAAATCTCTAAAATTTTCACTAAGATATACAAGACCCTTCAAGGTAACAGAAGTGGACAGTCTTATAGCATATAGGTTTATCTTGATGATTCTAGACCATGGAGAGGTCATGACATAATCATTAAAAGTAAATATTACTCACAACCATGGTTGATTAATTTTAGATGATATTGAGTAGGGTTTTATGGGACAAATACTCTAGAAATAGTGCAACTTGGAGAAACTACGGTGAGTTTTATAGGTAATTTTCAATTTATTTACTTAGTTTAACATTGTATATCATGTTACTGCCTTACTAAAAAATATTTTTGATTGATAACTTATCTTTGAATAAACATCATCAGGGACGATGACTAAATTTAGGGGGGAAAGGATGTTACATCCAGATTTTTCACCAGACAAACTTGCTAGATTATCCATGGATATCTATAATTAACAAATTCATATTTCATTTTTTTTTTATTGAACTTAAAATTTATGCTATTTTAGGAAAATAGAATATTTCTTACTTAGATGATAGTACATGATTGCTTATTATGAATTGGTTATGTATACGTTTACATTTTAAGCATATTAATGAGTTATTTCAGTTATATATTTTGCTTATAATTATCATGTGAAAAGATTTAATTACTTGTGTGTTATGAAGTAAATATAGAAAAATTCTATCCTATAGCATACCAAAGAGAACTAATAATACCCTACACACACCATGATAATTAGTCATGGTAGAAAATATATTTAAAAATGATTGTTTTGGTATTTATTTAAATTGTTGTTTTTATGTGATTATCTGAGTAAGTAAATTAAAAAAATAAAGTATTTATGTGCTTAACCTAATGTATCATTAATACATTTAAAATCAAATTTAATAAAAGTAAAATTAATATGGGTTATTATTTTATCATTAAATTACTAAATCATAATTAAATGTAAAGTGATTTTAATATGAAATTGGAATTTCATATTAAAATATTAAAAAGGGAATTGTTTTTAGAAAAAAATAAATAAATAATAAAATTAGAAAAATATAAAAAATAACTTAAAATTAGTATAAAATAAGAAAAGAATTAATATATATTAAAATTAGTAAACACAAAAATATAAAATTTGGAAAAAGAATTTAGCATTTATTTTCTATTTAAGAGAAAGAATGAAAGAGATTTTGGATACATTATGCATTACAAAGGGGAAAAATAAAGAAATGGGAGGATTCTAGATAAGGAGGGAATTGGCAAGGGAGATACAATTGAGCAAAAGAGGAGCAGAGATAGTTTACCAGCAAACCCAAGAGGTAGGAGATGTTTTAAATCATTGAGTGATGGATTTATATTACTTGCTAGTCATTGTATGTTAAATCCCTATTTTTTTTAACCTTGTTATTTCAAGACTTTGGGCAATGACATAGATAATCTGTTTTAAATCTAGCTAAGATAAATATTGTTTTTTATGAACTATTTTAGAAACATATTGCACTATATTAAGGTATGTTAAAAATCTGATTGGATCACTAGACTCAACTATGGCATCACATATTAGCTAATCTTTATATGTATCTATGGTGTCACTCTTTTATTTTACCTTCTTTCCATTAAACTGAGTAACATTGACAACCAGAAATGTATCTTTTTTTAATTAAATGCTCTTAATTTGCTATATAGTTGCATGGCATCACCCAACTTTGGCTTATCTAGCCACATAATTGGCAATTGACTATTGTCAAAAAATAATTTTACTTTTTGTATGGCATCTCTTCATTTTAGCTTGCCCAACCATATAACTGGCAATTTTTTTAACTGATATTGCTAATTATCTAGTCATGTTAGCTTACCTGGGCATCGTACTTTATTTTATTTTCCTAGTCATAATAATGGCATTACACTTAAGCAAGTTTTTCTATTCTTATATGGTGTCATACTATGTTATATTTTCCAACTATATTGATGCGTCACTTTTTAACCGATCATTTTATTTACCTTTGGCACAATTCTATTATATGATTTATCTCCAACAAACTAAATATTATGGTTAAATATTAATATATCTCCTTACTATTTTGATGATGGTGTTACCCTATATCATCTAATTGGCATTTAATTTCTAGTGTTTCTATTTCCTTAAGGTGTCACCCCCTTATCTTGAAGCTAGAATTTGGAACAATTAAATATTTTCTTAAATTATATTTATTAGTGCTAGGGTAAAATGATAGTTGAGCATCTTAAATAATGGATAATGCAAATATCAGAAACTATATAATTTTATTGATGAGTTAGAATTTATATTAGTTTCCTAACTATATATATACATCAGGTTTATTTTACTCTAAGTCACCCTATGCTTTAATTCCAATCAGATATATTTATTAAAATACTCATACATTATATATTTGTTAAAATATTCATGCAATTGTAGTTATTAAAATATCCATGCAATTAAGAATATATGAACTTTAAACAAATATAGAGTATAACAAACTAATTTTGATAAATAATGGAGATACCGTAATTAGTTAAATCCTCAATAAATAATTTTATTACTGACTCATGTCTGAACCATGAACATAGTTTATTTAGTGAGAAGCAAATATGTTTTATTTTATCCAAGCTTTGAGTATTGTTAAGGGATGCATTTATATGTAACGAGGATATTTTGATTTATTTATCTATTGGAGTAGAAAATGAATGAGTTTTTTAAATAGTTCAAAAACATAAAACTTGTGTTTAAACTTTTCAAAAATTCTTCAAAAAATCATAATTAAACACACCTGATGGAGAATACATGTTATATATATGATTTAATAAAAAAATTATGGAATATTGGATATGGGTGTAAACTTGTTTAATAGTTTATCTTAGAACCTAGGGAGGGTAAATGTGTTATTAGATTAAAAATAATATTTGCGAAGTATATATATTTTGAGCTTCACATGAGTATATTTGATATGACTCCAAAAACGTAACAATATATATTTTATACATTCAAGTGTATTTACTTATACCTATATGGTTGAATAAAAGCTTAGGATTCTCTAAATTGTTTAGTTATAGATTATCATTAGATTGGAAGTTGATTAATTAAATAGTTTATTGTCAAATATGGGTGGATTAACCTTAGAGTTAAACGGTCGAACATAATTATCCTCTATGGAGATTTAAAATTAAAAGAGCTTTAAAATCTCTTATTTATTGAAAAAGCATTATACAAAAGTTTGACAATATATCAAGTTATATGTTTATGACTTATAGTGCAGTCAAAGCCTGCGATAGATACCTTAAAGTAATATTCTTAGATGAAGTATTAAAGGATTGATCAAAGCTAGTTTAGGAAATGATTTCTCGTAAAGCCCCAATATAGACTTATTATGAAACTAGATTACTTGTATTTTAAGAAAATGAAGTGTTAGGTTTCTCTAACTATAGTATGCAAAAGTGTGTTTTCATGTATTTTATAACTACTTCATCAGTTAACTTTCTATGTTTAGTAGTTATGATTAAAAACATTAAACTATGGTTTAGAAATTGCATAACATTATAATACCTACTTATGGTGCACATTAGGATGTGTCAGAGCTTGTATGTGGGGGTTATACCTATAGTTAATTTGATGATTTAAATAAGTCATTAAGTTTCTTAAGAATTGAGAACTATAACCTTTGAAATAATCTCTTAGAAGCAAATTCATCAATAGGATAATGGGTTTATCTGACTCACTTTTAGAAATGTGAATGTTTGTTTGTCATATCTATTCAGTATGAAAATTTGTGTGAATTTACATACTATGAGTGTGTTAATTATATAGTTATACTTAGTGCATAATGGTGTATCATGATGCATGTTTTTATGTTGAGATACCTTGGGATGTTTATATGTAGATTATACCCAGGTTGTATAATACTTTATTATTTTCTTGTTATTATGTATATAGACTAGTTGAGTCTTGAAATTCATAAATTTGATTTATGTGTTATTATGTAGTTAAGAACCTATGATAATATAGGATATCATAGGGTACTACAGTGTAAAATTATGTTGTATCTGGGTGGTACTTACAGTAGCTATTATATGTAACTCATATCTATATTTATCTGTATATTGTATACATACTAGTTATTGCAGTGGATAGTGTGTGTTGTTACAATTGGTAGACTAGTGTATGTGTGCATGCAAACTCTGAGAATTTATCAAATGTGGTGTTGGAATATTATTGTGTTCCGTGGGAATGATGAATTTCTTTGTTATATATAGTTACTTGTATAACTCTTGTGTTTCCATGTGTTTGAGACTACTTCATATGATTGATTGTGTAAAAATGATAGTTAAGTCTTAGAATATTGGACTATGGTAAAATGGGTTGTCATAGGGTGTAGATAACTAGAAACCAATTATATTGTTTAAATTGTATAGTTACATTATATGTTTACCTAGATGGTATATTTATAATCATTATTTATAGTATGGGATAGAAGATAATGAAATATTTATGTATATATTTGACAGATTAAACATGTGTTGTTATTACTCCTTTATACTACATATTGTATGATGTATTTGCTAGTAGGATGTAAGTTGATGAATCATGTGGTTGAATTGTATTTGACCAATCTGCATTGCTAATGTGGAGTAAGGAGTAAGATGGACTTCACTGGCTTACTAGATTTACAATGTTAGATGAAGGCAGTCTAATCAAGTGGTGTGTATGAAATTGATTGATCTAGATCATTATTATTTATTATTTATAAAACTTTGGGACAAAGTATGTTTAGTGAGACATTATAATTTTATGTTGCGGTTCACAACAAGAATAGATTTCTATGATACACTAAATGTTTAGTTTAGAATCATACAACACATGGGTACTTTCTAGTCTCTCTAGAGTCCTACACCGTCACTATCTACTCATATGTGAAGGGAGGGCCATTCCCTAATGGGATAGTATGGGGGATAATTAGTTCATGGTTGGGTGGAAAAGTGCTCATATGATGCTCTCCTTCCACACAATAGTACTACTTATCAAGATGAGCACATGAGATTGAGATAGATACTAGAGAGTCTGGGGAACTCATGCTCTGAGGAGCTAGGTATCTAAATTATGTACATTATATTAGATTTAATATTATTATTGAGTACTGTCATGAAGAATTATAATTACTTATTATTATATATTGACAATAGTGATTATAGAGTTGTATTAGCCATGGTTGAGTTGTTACATTACTTTTTATATCCATTTTATGAAGCATTGTCATGACATTAGAGTTTTGTGATATAAAATTTAATGCGTACTTAATTTTATCACTTTAATATATATATGAAATCTGTTAGACTTTTGAGATGTACTCTAGTTGTATATATATGTTGTTTTTTTTAAAGTGTTCACGTATTTTTATGTCTAATCTAATAGGGTTGTTACAAAATTTATTTGCATTCTTCCTATTTAAAACATGTTGATCATATTTTTCTAACCATTTGATGGAATCATATGAAAATTCTTGATCTGTTGCACTTACTTCATCTTCTATAAAGAATGGCTTCTCATCCACCCAACTAATCTCTAACTCATCTTATTTTGGGGTCTCTAGAATAACATTACCTTTTTGAAACTTTTCAATTTCATTCAAAAAATCATGGTATAATTGCTATCAATGATCATCTTCTTCAAGAATATTATCTATTTCAACAATGATCTTATATGAATTATTCTCGCAGTTGTCTTTTGAGGAAAGATCAACTTGTGCTTGGTTCATATCAACTACTGCAAGTTCTTGAGAAAGCTCTTGCAACTCATCTTCTTTGATAGTTTCATAATGAATAGGTTCTTTCTCCTTAAGATATTTAAAAAAATGATAAAATTCCATAGATAACTCATTTTGTTCATCGGGTTGTTCATCTTGAACAACTATCATTTCCTTTCTTTACATTATTTCTTGAATGAATTTCCATGAAGGAAAGGATTTAAACCTTTGAAGAGGAAGGACCAGAGGTTGAATGATCTCTGACTTGTTTAATGGCTAAGTGGGAATCTCTTCTAGAGTATCTTCAGGTTAATTTTCATGTTGAAATGGGAAATTAAAGGTTTCACACATAAGGGTTGTTTTGGAAGATTTGGATGTCTTCGAAGATCCAAATGTCCCTACAACATTATCTTTTTTAGGTCCACCTTTGAATGTATCTAATCCATCCTAAAATAATTAAAAAGCATTACAAAATTCTATACAATCCAACTCGCCATACTTTGAAGTATTATGAACCCTGTAATATTCAAATAAAACTACATCACACATGTTTATTATAGGATTGTTCTCATTAGCAAATGACTCATTATTGTAGTTATTGTTTTCATTTTGAAACCTGTTTGTAGGTCTATTGAACCTCTGGTAAGAATAATTTCTATTAGAATTTTCTCCAGTACCACCTACATATTTTTACAACTAAAAGAAATCCATGTTCAGTTTTTGAACCATTTTGAGTATGGAGTCATTCTCATTTTTTGGTGCCTCTAAGTTGTGAACTTAGGAACTGTTATTAACTATTATTGCCAAATCTCCTTGATCTTGTGAATGAAATATATTTTTAGTATTATTCAATAATCTTAGGTTTTGACTAGGATGAGCATGACTCAAGGGTAATATTTTCAACACTAGTGTTTGGTTCAAAGGAGGCATGTTTTGATTAGCATTGGGAAAGACATTAAGTATAGTTATATTATGATTAACATTGGGAATGGTGTATGCTAGTTGACCTTGATGTTGTATTTGATCATTGATTATCATAGCTTCAACATAGGCCAAGGCTTATGTGTTTATAACTCTAATAGACCTTTTCAAGAAAACAAAAGTCATGGGATCTGAAGCATCCTTATAAATCTCTAGAGCCAAAGATTCATTAGGTCTATAGGGAGATATGCTTTTGCAAAACATCTTCTAAAATCTGGCATTAAAAGCTCTAATGGTTTCACTTGAATCTCTTTTCATCATGGTAAATTGTTCATAAAGGATATAAGGACTGATGATCTTTCCAAATTGATCGATGAAAATATTACTAAAACCATTCCAACTGGTAATGTAATTCGTAGGAACGCTGAGGAACCAATCATATTCAGCATCTTTGAAAGTAAAAGGAAACAATCTACATACAACATCTTCATGAAAAACATTTAAAAGTCTTAAATTAACCTTGAAAGATTTGATGTGTGCTTCAGAAATAACCACATCATTAAGACTGAAAGATGGTATATATTTCTTAGGAATTCTAGGTAAGTCATGTACCTGACTAGGCACATTAATGGAAGAGCCACCTAACCAAGCCATACCTTGATAAAGATTGAACATATGAGTACCACGAATAGGTGAAGTACATTAGGATTTGGAAACCCTTCACTTACGTTTATTCACTCTTGCTTTCCTATGAACTTCTAATGAAACGAGAGGTAGCCTTGATTCAGACTGTGACCTAGTCCTAATTCTTGGTAGTTCCATCTTGTAAACTTTGAATCTTGTTCAAAATATGATGTGTAAACCTTATCTTTGCAAAGATAATGACCAAACTTGCATGTTAAATAAATTTTTCAAAAATTCTTACAAAGAACAATTATCTTTAATTGAATTAGCTCAAAGATATGTCTAAATTGATGAATGTGAATGATATTTACACTTCTAAGCTCAAATAAACCTAAAATTTTAAATAATTAACCAATATTTGAATAAAATTGCTATCATTAACCTTGAACATGACAAATTTATAAATATTAAACTACCTTTGCAATAATTTATCATGAATCTTCAAAGAATATCTATCTTCAGCCAAATGAGCCTAAAGATTGGTCTGAAACATTGAATATCATTGATATTTACACAATTGAGCTAATAACAACACAATTATTCAAATAATTCACTAATATTTAAATATAATTCACCAAAATTAGCAAAGACACTACAAATTTACAAATTTTTAGCTAATGCCCTCTTTCTAGTGCCAATGAAACTCACTTATTGATGCTTGAAAGTGTATCATAGGGGTTCATAGTGTTTAATAAATGATTCTCATTTTGGATTCAAATAATCCATTACATGAGTTATATATTTTGATATTCTTGATATCTTTTGTGGAATAGCAATAAAGCAAATGACTTATTTCACAAAATTTATAATGTAATTATTTGGTTGTTGGAGGTAACTACGGCCTAATAGCTTGCTTGTGAAAGATGAAGATGATCTGAACTAAGTAGAGTGAATTATGATCATAGCCTAATTCTAAATTCTAAAATAGCATGCATATTTATAATGGAAGCTAAACTAAATTGAGTTGATCAAAAATAGGCAAAAGAAAGGGTAGGGCAGAAAGAAGGTATTCTGATTTTCAATCTAGACATTATGACAGAGCTTAAATTTCATAAAGACATGCACTAAACTAATATATGACATGAAATTGAAAACTCAAAAATCCTATCATATATCAGGGAAATGTCTAAGGAAAAGTGAAATAATGTAAATAAAAAATCAAGTTCACTTTAGAGATTTACTTTCACAAATAAATTGCATTAACACATCTATAAAGAAATCATGGAAAATGAAATGAACTTAAAATACTTCAATCAACCTAGATTAAGCACATATTGACAACTCTAAATTTATATGAACACATCAATAATCCATAAAAACAATTCAAATCTAGACATTCAAACAGATAATTGAGAGAGCAGCCATAATAGCAAACACACAAATAAATACTAGACAATCTTTGTAGATTTCCTTGTTTGTATTAATTACTTAAAATCTACACAATTTTTTTTCTCAAAAACTCCCCCCTTCTCTTTATAACTAACAATACCCCTTTATTATAAGACTAAGGAGGTATGTCAATCAATCATGTGAAATGATAATTGTACAAGTATCATGGACAGTTGTCCCTTTACAACATTCTAAAACTAAACACTTTCTAAATGGACTGACCTATAAGAAATGTGCTTTTACAAGTTGCACATGCTTTTACAAAAAGAATATTCTCAATTCAACAAATTTTACTTTGAGAGGCTCCTTATTGCTTTGGTTACTTTATCTTCATTGAATTATCATGTTGATCATCAATTAGCTTGAAGTTGATGATGAGCTCCATGAAAAGTTCTTCTTCTTGATAAATCAAGGCTTTGAGATCATCTTCAAAACTCTCCAAATATTCTTTGATGCTCCTTTCATCTCCAATCTTCTCTTCTATATACATGATCATATCCAAGATCCTTTTATTGTCTCCTCTTATTTTTTTTTGGCTTTGATTCTTCACTTCCTACATGAAGTGAGTAGCTCTATGTTTGAAATTTTCATCTGTGATCAAGCCCACAAGACTGAGCATAGTTAGATCTTTGATTATGCTCCCCAATATATGTATTATCCTATATTCCAATTACTTGAGATCATTAGAAAGATCTCCCATTTCTTAGGACCATTTTCTCAAATCCCTGATCTTTTTTGTTGATATTTCCATAGCCATATTCAAATGGGCTAGGCTGACTATTTTGAAACTAAGAATTTGGTCCTCTATTAAATCATTGATAAAATCCTCCACTTTGTTTCTTGAAGCTTATCATTGGCCAACTTAGCTTGAAGCCAAAGTACCTTGTTTGCCAGCCAAATCTTGCTTGGACTTTACTAACTTGATTTATCATATCTCCTGGGATAGATAAAGTGGATTTCTCCTATAAGTTATTCCTTTGCTACTTTATCCCTTTGATAATAGATTATAGCTATTTTGTCTATCCTTGATCTAATTCAAGAACATCTTCCTCAAAAATAGGATCTTCACCGGGCCTTTATCCTTGTTTTTGAGTTAAATTGGTCAATGGTTCCACCTTTTGATACACAGTTTATTCTCCTCCTATCATGACTCTTTTCTCTATCACTCTTTTCAAACCAAAAGTTATTAGATCAAACTTGACTCCAACTAAGGATTGGGTCACATGTGGCATAGGGATCTCAACTTGTGATTGGGTTGGTGACTAGCTTGGAGTGTCCAACATATTTGCCTCCTCCTCTTGTAAATTAACAATCCATGGTTTCATTTCTTCCTCCATATGGATGCTAATGGATTTCACCATAGGCCATGGATGGTAGGTAGGCAACTTCTCCAATATAGGTTCATAAATGAACCATTCAAGAATAGGAGGTCCATAAAGGAGGTTCTCTTCACTAAAAATTTTGACTTCCTTCAAGGGAGGAGTGATGGTTACCTTTGGTATTTTAGCCTTCAAGATAATGGAAATCTCAGCTTTCCTTTTTGTAGAATCAATGGGTACCAAGTCTAATACCTTTTCCTTCCCCTTATCTTCCTTAGTTTTCTCAACACTTATCTATTATTCATCTAAATATATATATATATATATATATATATATATATATCATCTTTAATACATCCTTAATAGACTCTTGAGGATCTATGGCTATCATATGAACTTCTTCTTGAGGTGACTCTTGCTCGGTTGTCATGGAAGATTCAGGAATTGATGCACTAGAAGTAATTTTGTCTGGGCTTTTATCCTCAATCTTATGCTCTATTTGTGTATTTTATTGTGTACTAGATGATGGAAGTCTATAATATTCACCACTTATTAGATGATATTACCTAAGCCCTAATTTCCACATATCATCCACTTTATGATCTCTTTCTAACCTAGAGTCAAGTCTTATGTTATGCTCTTTTAGTCTTTTAGTCACTTCAAAGTATGAGGATGCTTTTATATATATGAAATCAAATTCATTGGTCTCATGTTCCTAAGGCACATTCCAAATTCCTTTGATTCTTAAATGTTCTTTCACCTTCCCATAAGGATCCCATTGCCTAAAGTCATCCATCTATAGGTTGAAAGATAACCTATGCTTTAATGTTGCCTCTATATGATCCCAGCGTCTGAATGTAGTCTTGTCAATTGTCATTGGGAATCTATGGAGTCCATTTATATTGATTTTACATAGGCCATCTACACCATGGAACAATTGGTAGGCCACCTCTTGCTCTGCTAGCTTATCAGGAACATGGATTGACAATTTGAGAGGAGAATTTTGAGTTCCCTCAATCCTTATGATAATGTAGTTAGGGTAAAACCATATATCCCCCATTTATTTAATATATTTCTTGATCAAAAGAATAATTATTGACATAGGAATACCATTTATAGCTTCACTCAGTGTTGGGCAAACACAATCACAAATGAACTGGATGTGACCCCTATATTTATAAATGTGCAACTTGGAATAATATTGAGAAACAGTTTGGGTTCCATTTGGAGACCATTATCTCTAATTGGGGATCTTGTTTTATGCATATAGGGCATCTAGGAGATAAGACGTCATGAAAAACTCATTCTTCTTCTTATGCTTGATTTCATATATTTATATGCTCAAATAGATGTTAATTATCTCACCCAATGAGGGAAATATCACTTTTTAAACAATGAAATATACCATGGGTACCCACATTGGATCAACATATGTTATGTTTACACATCCATACAATTTATTCAACATTACCATTACCATCCTAACCCCTGGTCTGAATTTACTTATTGGGATGTTCTTATTAAGGTCTAAAAAGACCTAACTACACAACTCTAACCACATATCTAGGGTGTTCATCAAGTTATGTTGCTTGGCCCATGAATTGATAGAGGTTAGGTTAACCTTGGGTTTATGAAGCTTGTAGTTTGATTAAAATGCAATTGGGGAATTTTAAGAAACATTCTTATGATTATGTTCATTATCAACATGCCTTTATCTATTTTAGCATCTTTAAAAATGGGAGCAAGAAGATCAATGCAATAGAGTACCTCTATTTTCATGGTTGCATAATGTAGATCAATCATTTAGATTGCTATAATGTCATCGTATGGCCTATTTGTTGAGAGATTCTTCTCTTCTCCCCTGGTGATAGTCAATTGGTTCTCAATTCTCCAGAACAATTTTGACTAATTATTGCCCCATGTGTTCAAGGTAGTAGAAACAAACTTGGTGTCCTTGAACATATGACCTTCTACATCTGTTGTCAAATATAGCTCAATATCTTCTTTTGAAACATGTTTATGTGTTACCATTGCTATAATCTTGATCAAATTATTCAATTATAGATAATAACTAAACCTTCTCTCAGCTCAATTGTAGTGAAAATAGAGATGATTGGGGCAATTTGTACACTCTAGGGTTTTTCATAGGTTTGTATAGAGCTTCAATGTTGGAAATCAAGTTTAAACTATAAGCTTCATGACTTAGATTTTACATTTAGATTGTACATTTATACCTCTCATGTGTTGGGTTCCATAAGATATCTTAATTTGACATGTTCTGCCTATGTGTCATTCCCATGTCACATTGTTCATTTATTTTTAAAGATGACCATTTTTCACTTTTAGACATGTGTCACCTTTGCATGCCATCTTGAATCTTGATCAATTCACACTGTTGATCTCTTAAAATTCCTCCTATCCTTGACTTCATCATGGGTCATTGATCTTTCATTTGAGTTCCCAAGAGTGTGCCACTTGATAGTTCCATAGGCTCTCTATGTATTTTGCAAACATACTCCATTATTTAACACCTTTGTGCCACATGGCAACTTCTCACTCAATTTGAGCTCTTGACTTCTTGACCTGTTCCATATCATTGATCTCTATCTATAAGTTCAAATGTTATTCATTGATCTCTATCTAGTTCATCACTATTATGACATGTATTACCATCGTGTTCAATTTGGGCCCTTTAAAAAGTCTACATTCATTCATGCTATCGATTTGCTAAATGGATGATCGACCATGGACCGTCAATCTATTTGAGCTTTATTGAGATCTTGACACTTGTCAATCATGAATTCCTTCATGGGTTCTTTGACTTGTTGACTCATAATTACCATTAGATCTATTACAACTTTATTGAGATCTTACCACTTGTCAACCTCACGTTCCTTCATAAGACCTTTGACGCTTTAATTCCTTACTCATCATTAGATATTTGTTTCATGAACAAATATGCATCATCAATCAATCCTTTAGAATTTTTGACTTTCAAATTTACCCACAGATCATCGATCTTTGCTTCTAGCTCTGAGATCTTGACACTCGGCATCTTTGAGTTTAATTAAAACCCGTGGATATAAAATTAAAGACATAAGCTCTCAGGAAATATGTATAAACTTAGTATAAAATTTTGGACTAAGGTCTTAGTTGTATTAATATATAAAATTAGGACTTAGGCTAAAGTTTTAAACTAGGAATAAAATATAAAATGTTCTCGCATAAATATGATCTCGTGTAAATTTGAATCTGTTTCAAAGGAACTTACGCTAACACAATTAGGCTAAGTTTTTTTAACATTATTTAGACATAGATTTAATTAATCAATTATGACCAAAGGTTAATATATAATAATCAATTAAGATCATATTATTTAACCAACTAAGGGTTAATCTGACATTTAAAGCACAAAACCCTGAACAATGATTATTCGAATGGGATTCCATTAAACCTATAACATGTAAACACAAAAGTCAACATTAGCAATATTAGGTGAATTAAAATCATGCCCATGAAATTTGAAGCAAACACGATATTCAATAATAAAATTTTGATCAATTTGAATGTCAATTCATAACACAATTTTCAAAATTGAACGAGGGTCCTCATTTTTCAAAAATGGGGGTATGTTGACCTCAACATTAGTCTTCACCTAAAAGGGATGACCCATCAGATAAGGTCTCAAACGATTGATTTCATGCAAAATATCCATCATCTCTTTCTCATAGATTAGTTTGATCCTATTTTTTCCCTTCTGTTGGAAAATTTTAAATGCCAATGGTCTACCTTCTTGCATGAGTACAACTCCCATGCCATATCTTGATGCATCAAAATCTAGAACAAAAAAATTTAAAAATCAAGAGTAAACAAAATAAGAGTTGTAAACATAGACATTTTTAACTGTTCAAATTCCTTGGTATATAAATTAATCCACTAGAAGGAGTCTTTCTTCAACAAAGAGGTGAGTGGGGATGTAATGCTACCATAATTTTTGAGAAAACTATGATAGTAACTAATTAACCCTAGAAAACCTCAAAGGTTATTGAGGGTCTTAGGAATTTGCCACTCCGTCATCACTTGGATTTTTTTAGGATCAACTTTCAGTCCATGTGAAATAATATGACCTAAGTACTCCACCTCTTGGACATCAAAATCACATTTGAAAGGTTTGGCATAAAATTGATGTTATACCAGAATTGAAAGTAACTTTGGGAAGTAGTTTTTAGACATAGAATAATATATTAGGATAAATGGGTAACTTGTGGAAAATAGGGGCATGTGGCAGAAGAAGAGAGTGGTGATGATAAATGATCTATGCCATGGGGCCCAATACCAAGTGCATGGGGGAAAAACAAGTTTAGTTGTGTAGAGTGAATGCATAGAGATGTATTCAGATGGAATGATCAAACACACATTTAATGGAGCAAAAGTCTTACTTGTAGGAAATGAAACTTATATCCATAAATCAAATAATAGGGAATATTGAGTAAAATGTCAAAAGTGCATTTATATATAGTATATGCACAAATCAATCTAATTGTGTTATGATAGTATAAGATGGCATCGATCTAGCTGTGTTCATAACTCTTGACCAGATGCATATATTACATATTTAACATGTATTATATAAAATCAAGATGACTAACATACATATATCAAGGACAATCTTGATAAGCAAACTAATCTCCTATCAAATGTGGTAGTTGGAAATAGTCTAAACATTTAATGTCCGGGCTATCTTCAATGACCTCATATCTCATGATCATTCATTAGTGGCTAACAGCTAGTTGCGCCACATTTTGAATCATGCAATCAAGGAAGGCCAACATGTGGTCATGCCGAGGTGGGACATGAAGGGGCATGTGAGATTGTGAGTAGGTTCTCATGATGTGCATAGGTATATGAGTTTTGGAGTGTGCAATGAGGTGTATAAGCTATGATCTTAAGAAGTTGTTACATAGAATTCTGCAAGCAGGCACAGGACTTGTGAGTAAGGTTAGGAGAAAGTTTCAAGCAAAGGAATGTGCATGATTGTCTGAGAGGTATGATATATGCATAAAATTATAAATGAGGAGTGTATTCAACTATACAAACAACTACACATATATCATTTAACCTTTCTTAAAGAGAAATAGTCTTCATGGTGTCTATGTGCATCTGAGGAAACTACACTCAAATTTGTGAAGATGTGTAACACTTAACTTGATCAACATGTTGTCCAGCCTTGATAACATAGAAAAGCTAATGTGTACCATGATAGTTGTGTGTGTCTATTATTTTGATGATATGATCCTTGTCTATAGGTCACAAGTGTTCAAGATCTAAACTAGACAAATGTTGTGTCATTATTGGCTCAAAAAGTGGTAGATTCTAAGGCTTAAGAAGTTTCATGTTGAAGACTAGGTGCAATTCCAAGTATAGAGGTGGATCAAGAACAATGCATTCTCACTATATACATGCAGAATGGTATAAGGACCATAGTGTAGAGGCTTAATCTTTCAGTGTGGACCTTTAAAACATTCCTTCTAAGGGTGCAACCCAAGTTCATCGCCAACTCAAAATGCATGAGTTATGTGATGTGTGTCATGGCACTCTTTGTATTTTGCTTTTGTGTGAGAGAGGATCTGCTAAACCTACTAATGAATAAACTAGAAGTGTCACAAAAACTTCTTGGCTTTATCTACTTCTCATTCTTATGTGTAACTTAGTACTAGCTAATACATGGTAGGAAATGTCCTAAGGTGCAGAAGGTTGAAACCAATACATGTCTGGAATGGACTATGACCCATCGAGCTATGAAGGGCTCTGTTGTAGGCATGTTGAATATATAAGAAATTACCATCCCAAGTGTGAGCATGTGTGTGATTATACATTCATATAAGATGAATAAGTGTGTGATTGACCACTTTAGTTTTCCCATCTATTTGTGTATGAAAATATGTATATCAATCCAGTTGCATACCCATCAAGTCCCATAATGCTTTTTAAAAGTGACTTACAATGCACAAATCTTAATCATAGACAATGGATGTTGGAATCCCAAAATGAACCCAAACATGGTTGAAGAAGGCTTGTATAGTACCAACTACATTATTATCTTTCTTGCATGATACCATGATAGCCATCTTAGAAAACTTATCCAATACAACTAACATATCGTCATGTTGTTATCTCATTGCAAGTAACCTAGTCATGAAATCCATGTTGATAAATTCCTATGGTTTCGATGGAACCCATAGAGATGTGTAAAGTCATAGCTTCTTATTCTTGGTTTTGGTACTATAATAAGCAATAGAAAACTTTATGTAGCATTCCATGTGTGTGCACATGTGTGGCTGATATAACTGTGACTACAATGTGGCTATAGTCTTTATCATGCTAAAGTGTCCTAAAATCTTGACATAGTTCACCTCCTAGATGAGTCATTGGTGAGGTGTGCCATTAGGAACACAAAGATGAATAAGCTTATAAATAAGTTGGTCAGATAAGTAGAATCTTAAACTTGTTTAAATTATGTAAGGCTAGAGCAAGTCACTATGAAGTCCTAGTTAGTTAAGTAGAGGGATTCCCAATATGTGAAGCTGTGGCCACACGTGTCCAACACTATGATAAGTATTTGAACTAGTGTTGGCTAATACAATATATTACCTTATTGTCTTTCCCTTTATTGTGTTGATCATGAGATGTAATTTTTGCATGTAAGTCATCCATTTCATGTGTCATGAATTCTCTAACTTGTTTTGCATATACAACAACTAAAGTGTATTGTGATTTGAATGAATAATTGTCTTCTTTCTAAGAATGTAGTAGTGTCATTTCTTGATTACTTGAACAATAGCATATAGTTCTTTTTCACAGGTGGATTACCTTTGCACTATGTTGTTGAATGTCTCTAAATGGTATGCGATTGGAAATCCATGTTGCATGAGCACTGCACTAAGCGCATAATTATATGCATCAGTGTGATATGATTTTCCCAATGTGTTAGAAGTTAATAACTCCAACTTTGCATGGTTATAAGGTGATATTCCAATTATGTACTTTAGCACTATATGTTGTTCACTCAAGTTCTCTTGTAGGCACATAGAGTGGTCATAGAAAGTGTTGGTGTAGTCTTCTATAGATTGATATTTATGATGGCACAATTGTTATAACTTGATGTTTTCATCTTCAAAGTGTTAGAGAGGTTAGTATTTCTCCTTCAATGTATAAATGAAAGTCTTTAATGATTTTATTAGAATGCACTTTTATGCACACTTTGCACTGAAGGTTTCTCACCATTGAACAACTAGAATGGATATATTCAATACTATGAAGGTGATCTTATAAGCATCAGTAAAGTGGTTGACTAAGAAATACACCTTGAGTTGTCAAATCTAGGAATCCAATGCTTTGGCATTGATCTTGACTTCAAAATAAAGGGATGACAATATTGACTTGTACTTTGAAGTGGGTTTGTTGTTGAAACCATTATAGAACATACTATTGATATGGATAAGAAGGCATCCAATTATACTACATCATTAACTCACATAATTGGCCAAAAATTTTAGTGTGTTGTGCCTCTAGTACATCGACAATGAGCCTTCAAACATCGAGGGCTACCTTAGGTTGGTTCTAGGTGTCAACCATCTTAATTTTGTTATGGAATTATTCTGGTGTCTTTGAATAGGAACCAAATATTAAACCTTATCTTTCATATTTTTCTCATATGGTTATAGGCATAAAAATGAGTAGAGAGAAACTTTGATACTAATGATTCATGTCATAGGGCCTAGGACCAAGTGTGTAGGGGATAATTGAGTTTGGTTGTGTAGATTGAATGCATAGAGATGTATTTAGAGGGAACAATCAAACACACATTCAATGTATGGAAAGTCTTACTTGTAGTAAAAGTAAATTTTATTCATAAATCAAAGAATAGTGAATACCGAGTATAATGTCAAAAATTAATGTGTACAAAGTAGATGCATAGAGAAAACTAATTATGTTATGACTATGTAAGATGGCATAAATTTGGTTGTGTTCTTAGCTCTTGACTAGATATGTATATTACATATTTAACATGAATAATACAAAATCAATATGATCATTATAAAACTATCAATGAGGATGTTGGTGGATGAGTCGATCACCTATCAGATGTGGTAGTTGGTAATGGTCTGAATAGTTAATGTCTAAGTTATATTTAACGACCTTTAATCTTGAGATCCTCTATTGGTAGCTAATGGCTAGTCGGGCCACATTTTGAATCACACGATCGAGGTAGCTCGACACATGGTCGTGCTGAGGTGGGTCTCGAAGGGGCAAGCAAGTATATAAAGAAGTGTCCATGAAATGTGTAAGACTTTAAGTTATGGGTTGTAAAGTGAAGTACATAGGTTGTGATATAAGGCAGTTGTTATATAGAAGTTTGAGAGCAAGCATAGGACTCGTGCATAAGGTTGTGAGCAATATTCAGGCAAAAGAGTGTACATGATTATGTGAAAGGTGTGAGCTCTATACAAAAGAACAAATGATGAGTGTATTTGACTTTAAACTAGCTATGCACAGATCAATAGCCAAAAAGAGAGTACAAATAAAGAAGAGCAAGAAGAAAAAGAGGATGAACATAATGATGATGAGGAAGGAGATACATATAATTCAAGAAGAGAGGTTGCAGATCATGATGTGGAAAAAGAGGAAGAAAATAATTTTGATGATGGAAATGAGGAAGAGCATGTAGGTTTTTATGAAGAAGAAGAAACAAAGAAAAATAATGATGATGAAGATGCTAAAAATGGTGCAGAAAGAGAGGTAGAGTACCTCAAAGAGGAGGAAGAAGGATTGGCTGATAAGAGTTCAAATAATTTATCTCCAAAGAAATTAGAGTCAATTATTTAATTTCATAGATGCATTCAAAAGAAGAAGGTCATTGTGTCCATAAATCCTAGAAACAAGTATATCATCAACATGGATGTGGCCCAACATCTATAAGTTCAAGCAAATAATATCAAGTAGGCTCATGTACATGGTGAGAATAATCTAGTTTTTGAAAATTTGAAGCTCACTATAGATAAATATGTTTTGCATTCAAATTTTTATGCTTTGGACATGGGTGGTGTGGATATGGATATTGGATATCCATGGTTAGAAACTTTAGTAATAATCAATATTAATGTTCAGAATAATCAATAATATTAGTTTCAAGTCTTAGTTTTAACGAATTCATAATTTAAATATTTATTTTCCTTTGATTTTGAAAGGGATTTAATCAAGTTAAAAATTTATTAGAGTAATTTAATTTATTCACATTTAGAATTTATTTAACTCAAAATGATTGTTTCAATATTTAAAATTACAAAAATAGTTTTGAAAAAAATAGGGCTATAATAAAAATTTAAAATTAATTAATTCACATCTTATTTTAATGGTAAGATTTGTAAAATTTAAATACAAAGTACCTTAAAAAAGGAGGGTTGTGTATTATTTTATTTAATACAATAAAAAAAATATATCAAATTTTCCCACTTAAGTGGTGGTGGGTCAATTCCTCACCCTTGGATTATATGAATCACCACCACTTGATCTAAGGTTTCAAAATTTGCCCTAGTCTTCTTTATAATAAGGTAAAAAGTTAAGCTATTTTATTTTTATTTTTATTTCCTCTCAGTCAATTTGTAGGTTAGAAGAGGATTGAGAGGAAATATCAAAAAGGAAGGTATATGAGTTATAGTCCATTGTTGGCTTAATATATATACACCTTGTATATACTTCATATTAAATATGAATACATTTCTTTCCAATTTATTTGTTTTAAAAACTCATATTAGTAAATTTATTTGTCTATTTATTTATACTCGACCTTAAATGTTAGATTTTTATACACTAAGCTTATTATATATAATCAGTTATTTACCAACTTGTATATTAAATATATAAATACATCTATGCCTTCATAATAGTGAAGGTTAATAATATAAAATATATATAGTAATGTTGATTTGAGATGGTGGCATGTGTAGCCATCACCCTCCTTTAGGAGTGGTTGGTTGCCCAACCGCCACCCCTCCATACTAATCAGGGTGGGGAAGGGACCGAGGTGGCCAATCCCCCCCACTTGAAGGTGGGGGAGGTTGCATTGACCCCTCTACCTTTCATAAGGAGAGTAATTGTAGAATGGCTACGTCACCCCCCTTCCATTTTTTTAATTTGTTTATTTTTTTATTTTTTATTTTATTATTAAAACATACTCATTAAAAAAATGTGATTCTTTTTTTATTTATTTATTATATTATGTCTTATAAAAGAGATTCATGGTTTTATATATGGAAATTATTTATTATTGTTATTATTATCATTCTATTTTATATATATATATGGTTTTATATATGGAAATTATTTATTATTGTTATTATTATCATTCTATTTTTTATATATATATATATATATATATATATATATATATATATATATATATATATAATAGAATGATAATAATAACAATAATAAATAATTTCCATATATATAACCATGAATATGTGTGTGTGTGTGTGTGTGTGTGTGTGATACACATAAACACATTTACAAGATAAAAATATTAGGTTTACATTAAAGGGTGATTAATTCACCATTTAAAATAAATGTAATTGAGTAATGTTTTATTACTCAGGGTAGTTAAGATTATTAATATGTTTGTTTGATCAAACTTTATATAGTTCATTCGTAATATGCTTATCTCTGAGGTTGCATAGATTTTGCATCGAGATAAGATAATGCCTACCCTATCATATAGGAAATATTTTTGGCATTAAATTTTGTATAAATATATGTCTGTAAATATTTCCCATTGGTATGACATAATAATAATATTATTTCTCTGTAATATCTGATATCAGAGCTAGATGTTCTAAACCTGTGAAGAATTTGGGATAAGCCTATGCACTCCAAGGACATTTGAATCAAATTTCAAAAGGAGTAGCATATTTTTTCAGATCCACACTCTACAAATTTCATTGTGCAAGTTAGACTTCACTTGCATAGATTTTTGGCTCATTTGGGTGCAAAATAGCTCTTATTTTCTCTCTTAGTCGTATGATTTTATGATGGTGTAAGTCATATATGCATGTGTGGGAGGTAATTTTCTTATATTATATTACAAGTTTAATTTTTTACCATCTCCAATTTATTTGAGTCATCTTCATTGAGGTCATATAGCCCTTTGAATCTCTACAAACTAATTCATTTTTCTCTATCCTACATCATCTACATAACGACTTACAGGTTGGTTAATTACCAAATATTGAATTATGTGCATCATTAGGACCTAAAAATTTTACCGTACCCATCCATAACTAGCCATACACTTTTAGAGTAGGCCATACCAATCTACTAATGTTTGCAAGCTATTTATTATGAATCTATACCTGGAGATCAATTTTCTATAATTCTAAGTCATACAGGTCAAATTTTTGGGTGTCATTTTTGAATCAAATTTTTGACTCCATGATGATCCTTCCCAAAAATAAATTTGTAACTATGCATGCTTATGTATAGTGTTTTGGGATGTTAGAAGTCACTATAGTGATCTGAATCTGCATTCTAACTAACAGATCAATTTTTTTCTATTTATGTCTATACAAAAAAAAATTCTAGATCTAATTATTGCAGTGTGTTTTTTGTTTCATTTACTTCAACCTTGAAACCTAACATACACCTAAAGTAACTACCGTATATATTTTGGGTGGCATTCAATTTGGCAGACTAGTCAAAGCATGCAAAGTGGAGCAAAAATGGTGTCTGATCTATTTTTTCTTACCACCTAAGCAAATCCACGTGGGTTTTCACATTTTTAGGTGTGATTTTATTATTTTTATATCATTTTTTTTCCTTTATATACTTGAATTGATACATAAGAGGATTGGTCAAATACTTTTTTCTAAAACCTAGGCACAAGAGGTCTAGTGTTCAAATCTCTAAAAGCAATTTTTTGCCAATTTTGTAATTTTACAAAAAGACAAGACAAGAAAAAGAAAAAATAGAATGATTGTATCATTTATTTCTCCTAACATAATTTTATATTTTATGTAATTTAAAATTGAAAATTATCATTAAAATTGCAAAAAATCATGAGTTTTTTAAAATTCATTCACAATGTTCAATTCAAGTGATACCTCTGAGTCACATTTATAGATAAATCCATCATGCTTTAATTATAACATACATAACCTAACATAGCCACAATAATGACATATGGGCATTGACCCTATAAAATCATCAGGGAAAAATAAGGCACATGCACTCATAATCCTTCCCTTAATTTACCCATTCGTTACAATCAAAAGGCGTAAATCTTGAAGGTGGAATTTCTAAGTATATAGCAAAGTCACGTGCACATATGAGGAATTCCATCTAATCAAGTGATAATTATTAGACAACCCCTTTTTAGGACTATTCATGTACCATGTACTAGACTCTTTCACATACGTTAATGCCTATTTCACATATTGACAAGTATATAGAAAAATTAATCTTCCACATACCAACAAGTATATAAAAAGGGTGTGTATATAGAAAGGTCTTGTATATCAATATGACATAATATAAAAAGGGAGACCAATATACCTAGAGTGATAAGGAACCAATCCATCACCCATAATTTTAATAATGGTTGCACAAGCCCCAAAATTCTTTTTACCAAATTCTTAGTTACTCAAAGGCAAAAAATACTCTAATTGGAAGACAAAGATCAAAACTCAACTAGAATTTGAATAAATTTAGTCTATTGCAGATGGAACTTATACCTGACATATGATAGATTTTGATCATCAATGTAAATATGATAAATCTAATCATCGATGAGATGTGGGTGAGTTGGTAAAGTAACTTGGTTGTTATAAGCACCACCCAAGTTCAAATCTCAGATGGTATTGGAGGTTTATTGTGGCTAATCATTGGTATTTTGGGGTCGGTTGTGGTCATTTATGGTATTCTTAGCTAGTTATGTCCATTCATTGTTATTCTTGGGCTAGTTATGGTCATTGTTAGAAATTTTTGTGCTTATGTACTTGAGATTTAGGCCCCTGATTGTGTCCCAAACTGGTTGGAGCTCTAGTCAAACGCATATAGAGTAAGGATCCCACCAAAACCATATCAAACCAAAAAAAATATATGATAAATCCAATCAAAAGGCAAAATTGATCATAATCTTTGGGGTATCAAATGAAGTGTAACCACACATCCATGAATCCAAAACCACCAAAGAAGCTTGGGACAAGCTCCAAATCGTATAAGAGGCTAAAAATGAGAGCACTATTCTACATGTCTAGAGTTAACTTCACTCTCTAAAATTAAGATCAAGTGAAAAGGTTAAGGACTTTATTAGAAATGTCGCAACACTAAGGGCATCACTACAATCCTTGGGTGAGACAATTTTAGATGGCACTCTTGTACCCATTGTCTTGACAGATCTACCACCCTCATATAAGATTTTTATGACCATTTTGACTATTACAGAACAAAAAACAAGTTTTAAAAAATTGGTGAACATGTTGCAATCATAAGATTCATTCATTACTCAAGAATAAGGAGAATAACATGTTCTCACTTCATATAAAGGCAAGAAACCCATCAAGTCTTCAAATCCATCATCAAAATAGAATCCTAGATAGATTCCACAAGGGGGTAAATCACAAAAATAATTTCTCATTTGTGATCATAAGGGATATGAGTTATAAGATTATTGGTATAATACTTTCTAGAAGGGATATTATAGTGGCCAAAATCCCACTACCCAACAATCATCCCCTTCATCTCAAAGTAAACCACAAGGATATCAAAAAGGTATTTGGTAGAAGAAATCAAAGCAACAAGGTAACATTTCTAAATAGGAAGAACATGATGAGGATGAAGACTTCTTGTATTCTATCGATTTCCATAAAGAATCAACATCAAAAAGTGACATATGGTATATTGATTTGGGTGCAACCTGACACATGACAGGTAGAAAATATTATTTTTTCACTTTGAAGGATACACCCAACAAAAACCATATTTTTTTTGCGATGATACTTCATATAGTATGTAATGCATTGGTAACATTTCTTTACCCCTAGGCACACAAAACTATAAAATCATAGATGTTTTCTATGTACCTGGTTTAACCAAGAATATGTTATCAGTCAGTCAACTCTTGGACCAAAATTTAAAAATTGACTTTGAGTGTAAAGGTGGAAAGAAAATGTGTTAGATCATAGATAAATCCAAAAATTCAAAACTTGTTGCATAAGCATCTAATGTGAATAGTATGTTTCAGCTTGGTTTCATTTAGAAAAATAATGAAGCACTCATAGTAAAAGACACAAACTCAACATAATTATGGCATAAAATATTTGGCCACATTAGTTTTTGATATCTTGACACACTCCACTGCTACAACATGGTAAGAGAATTACCACCTCTTAAAAAGAGTACAAATAAATGTCAAGATTATTTAGTAGGCAAACAACATAGAGATCCATTTTAGAAAAGTACATATTGGATCCATGGAAAACTTGATTTGGTGAAAACTGATCTATGTAGACCGATGACACCTAGTCATGTTGGGTTAAATTACTTCATGCTTTTTATTGATAATTATTCTAGAAAAATGTGGATCTACTATGTGAAAACAAAGAGTCAAGCCTTTGAAACTTTCAATAAATTCAAAGTAATAGTTGAAACAAAATTTAGTAGAAAAATAAAGACCCTCCACTTAGATCATGGGGGGAATTTAACAATAATGAGTTTTAAAAATGGCATTCATCATCAAATGGTACCTCCACTCAGATCATTGGTGGAATTCACCAATAAGGAGTTTAACAAATGATATTCATTTTCAAATGGCACCTCTATATACACCACAACAAAATATAGTTTTTGAATGGAGGAATCATACTATTATGGAAATGGTGTAATGTATGTTACATGATTCAAGGTTGACAAAGGCATTTTGGGAAGAAGCGGTCAAAACTAATATATATCTACTCAATAGGGTTCTCATTGTAGTTCTTAATGGAATAACTCCACATGAATCTTGGTCAAGGAAAAATCCATCTATAACACATCTTTGAGTTTTTGGATGCCAAGCAAGTATGCACATTCCTAAATTAGAATAGACTAAACTTGATATGAAAGCAAAAAAGTATGTGTTTTTAGGGTATAGTGAATAAGCACTTGCCTATAGACTCATGGATCTAAAAACCAAACAAGTCTACACTAGTAGGGATGTTGAGTTCTTTGAGAAAAAAAGAAGCTCCTTTTACAGGATCACCAGATAAAAAAATTAGTCCCATAGATAATACAAAAGATGGCAATGTTAATGATGATGGGAAGAATGGTGTAGATCTACCACCCATAATAACTACTCAATGTATGTCTGAATGGTATATAAATACACTAAGAGATGCTAAATTGAATAGTTTTCCACATACATCCACCATGAGACCAAGGACTCAAAGCATGGCTCGAGGAGAAGTCAATTTGGTTTTAATGAGTATAGTTATTAAATCTATTAAGCCCTATTCAATCTAAGAAGCTGTACAATCTAAAACTTATAAAGATTTCATGAATGTAAAATATAATTCATTAACAAAGAATAAAATATGGTAGCTTGTAGACCTTCCACCAGGGACGAATCCAATCAGATGCAAACGGATTTTTAAGACAAAGTACAAAGTAGATGGTAGTCTTGACAATCACAAGGAAAGGTTGGTTATAAAGGGATATACTCAAAAATAAGGCATTGACTATGAGGAGACATTTGCTCCCCAACAAAGATCAAAACTATCAGGATGATTTTTGCTCTAGCCACATAGATTAGATGGAAAGTATGCCAAATGGATGTGAAAATTGCCTTCTTTAATGGAGACTTATAGGAAGAAGTCTACATGACTCAACCATAAGGTTTTGTCATTCTAAGAAAAGAAGATAAAGTTTATAGGCTTGTTAAATCACTATATGGTCTTAAACACGCTCTCAGGGCATGGTACATCAAAATTGATGAGCATCTCTTAAAACATGGATTCAAAAGGAGTCCATATGATCCAAATATCTACTTCAAAAAACAAGGGGGGGATGGTTATCATGGTTATATATGTCAATGATTTAGTCATCATTGGTAGTTCAGTAGAAATGGCTAAGTCAACAAAGAAAGATCTAAATCAATCATTCAACTTGACAGATCTTGAGCTTCTATATTATTATATTAGTTTAGAAGTTTGGTAGAGAGAAAATCACATCTTTATATTTCAGCTCAAATATGCTAAGACAACGCTCGAGAAGTTTCACATGATGGGTAGTAAACCAATTGCCACACCTATGGAGACAAAAATTTAATTATCTCGAGTAGATCCATCACCACAGGTAAATGCAAATCTATATCAATAATTGATAGGGAGTCTCATTTACTTGACTTTTAATATTCCATACATTAGCTATGTTGTTAGTTATATATCTAAATTCATGCAAGAGCCCAAAGTACCTCATTCAAAAAAAAAAACACTATTCCTAATAGTCACACACTGCACTCTTATGCCATTTTAGTGGACTTGTCCCAGTGAACATAAGATATATTTTATTAAATTCCAAATAGTCACAAGCCTTATACATCAGAGGAACCAAGGATTTTATCCCAGAGTACAAGAAGAATGATAATCTCTTCTTAATAGCATATTCAGATCATGTATGGAACATTGATGATAAGAAACTACCTTAGGATTTGTATTCTTTATGGGATTTAGACCAATATCATGGGGGATCAAAAAGTAAACTTGTGTTTTGAGATCCTCCATAGAATCAAAATATCATGTCCCAGGAGGATTTTTCTGTGAAGTGATGTGGCTTAGACATATACTTGAAGGATTTGGATTACCATAGAATCATCCAACAATTCTTCATGTAGACAATCAAGGAGTAGTGAAGCTTGTTCGTGATATAGTATTTCATGAATTCACTAACACACTAAGGTGCAAGTTCATTTCATTTATGAAGATGTTCATAATAACATCTAGCTCTAGTATTGCCCAATAGATCAAGAATGTGTAGATGTTTTCACTGAATCACTTGTGTAGGAAAAATTTGAGGCATTCAGAGAATCTCTCTCTTGTTCACTTGAGACAATGTTGAATTAAATCAAGAATAATAGGTTTAGTCTAAGGGCTAATTAATTCACCATTTAAAATAAATGTAATTGAGTAATGTTTTATTATTCAGTGTAATTAAGATTATTAATAAGTTTGTTTAATCAAACCTTCTATAGTTTTTTTGTAATATGCTTATCTCCGAGGTTGCATAACTTTCACATTGGGATAAGATAATGCCTAACCTATTACATAAGGAATATTTTTGGCTTTAATATTTGTATAAATTTATGTCTATAAACATTTCTCGTTGGTATGAAATAATAATATTATTATTTCTCCATAATAAAAAATACACATATATTTATATAACATACTCATTTTTATTTTTATTTTCCAATGAATTAAATGGAATTCAAATATAACCACTGTCATACATTTTATATTGTAATAAAAGGATTAAAAATAGAGTGCTTATTTATTTTCCCTTTTTTTTTTTACTCTTTTAATTTTTAAACTCAAATAAATACTTTTGAAGGAAGGTAAGGGGATGCATAATCCTCAATTAGTAAAATGATATTAAGATATTAATTCATAATTTACTTAAGATATTTAACTTTCAATTTTCCATTTTTACAATATATGAATTCATAAACAAAAAACTTAACATTCTACTCATTTTCACAGGAGAGAGAAGGAGAGAATTTACAACCAAACCCCTATTCTAATTTTACTAACTTTATCAAGAGAGATAGGGGAGAGAGAGTTCTTAGTATGATATTTTTTCTTTCCACATATAAGAAACACAAAGGAAGAGGTAATAAATAAGAACTACCTCTTCTCCACTGTTTTCTATGTGTGTCATAAGATCCCAAGCTTTCAAAACTTCAACAAGCTCCTCCCAAGCTTCATGAAGATCTCCTCATCCTTCCAAAAAGCTCTTCCTCCCACTCTAAATAATGAATCCAACCAAGAATAAGACTTTGCAATAAAAGGAGAGTCAAATTATTCTCCCCTAAAACTCATTGATTAAAGGGAGGTACCTTCCTTACAAGGGTCATATCCATGTGATGGAAGATCCACATGATTCTTGCACACTTGAATCTTTCTTGAAAGCAACAAACCTTACACAATATTAAATTCACTTGCATGCCCACATTAGCTTATTACACAATTAATTCTCTTACACATCTTTTAAAACACTCAATCTAATGGATCAATCCTACCACTAGGCTAAGACTCTAAGGGTTGTAAGTTTTATAGAAAGCCTATTAGATAGGGTTATGTTTAAATTTAAATTGTTAATCTAAGGTGATATTATCATCAACCCTAGATTTTACATTAAAGGGGTATAGAGAAATGAAATGGCACAAGGGTGATGATCAGATCTATACCAAGCAATCATATGCTATATTTAGATATAAGCATACACTAAATTTATTATGCTAAGATAGTCTAAATATAGAAATTACAACTATGCTAGATATTATTATGAGAAAGAATTTATGTACTTAGCTTATTTTGATGCTAATATAGATCTAGATATGGAATAGGTTAAAAACAAGTTGGAAGGCGATTCTAGAACAGTTGTAAGATTTTGGCTTTGACATTTATGGCATTCTAGACACTAATGTCATCATGGGATGGTTGCATTAATTTTATTATCTAGGTTCGACGTAAGTTTCATGTACAAAACATCTATTGAAATAAGATGTGACCACCTAAATGCATTTGGGTTTTGCTTCACCTTTGATCTAGTGCATTCAGATTTAGGTCATGGGTTGTTACTCTTTATGAAATGGCAAAACCCTAGTTCTCCATATTCATAGTGACCTTGAGGGAAAATGGGTTAATGTGCACATGGTGTTGAATTGACCCCAAAGACCCTGATATTAGAGGGCATTACCTACATATCCAATACTCTAAAAGAGGGTCTGAGACTCAAGTAGTTCTCTCATATGTGTTAGCTTGTGTGTGAATCATATAATATATGTAAATAAAGTACAATAGTGACCTAGCTTGTAACCTACAAAATGAATCTCTTTGGATGCTCCTTTAGTAATTTAGACCTATAGATGTGTAGCCCTTATGACTGGTATGGAAATAGGAATAAATAGGGAAGTTTGTTCAATTTAATGCTCTTTTATCTAAATATTAAGTGAGGAATGAATGAGGGTTGATCTTTTTTTATATCAATCCCTTTATAATAATAACTTGCATTAAAGCACTTAAGATGACCATTAGGATACATTTCATTTACAAATTGGATGACTTTGTGGCAATGTACACTTGTATTAGGATAAGATAGTAGGATCGATGATATTATATGTCCTAGACATTAGAGTCTAGGGAGCATAAAATATGCTACTTTTTGTCTCAGACATTAGTGTTTAGGGAGTAGAAAAGTAGGTACATATTCAGATCTTGTAGAGATAGAATATAAGTACATTTTAAGCATTCTAGGCAAGATAGAAGACTTGAATCGTCAAAATAAGACTGGCCTAACTAAGAGATATAGGCCAAGGGGCACAAAGATAGAATAGATGCAAGACTTATGGAAGTGGGAAAGGTATATAACTGAGAGGAATAACCAAGGTCTGAATTTTCCAAGTGTACAAAACTGAGGTGCTATATAATCATAAAATATCATCTGCACTTCCCCCTTTTAATCTAGTAATAAAATTACTAGTTTAAAGGAAAGGAATGTGTACTTGGATGTGTATGGATACCTTATCTTTGTGTTTTCCCAACTTGAGTGCTTTTATGGTGACTGACCTATTACCTATTATAGTATAAAATCAATGCATATAATTTGGGTTGAAAGTACTTGAAATAGATTGAAATTGAAAGAGCAAGTTTAGGATTACACTTGCGTGTCGATGTAACCACCTTGTCTATAAGCAAGTTATTTTTAAAAATATGTATCATTGTAAGGCTCTAAAATTTAGATTAGGACAAATATAGATAAATCTTGAAAGTGCATATATCAAAGGAGAGAGAGAGAGAGAGAGAGAGAGAGAGAGAGAGAGAGAGAGAGAGAGAGAGAGAGAGAGAGAGAGAGAGAGAGAGAGAGAGAGAGAGAGAGAACAGGTGGTTTTTAAGGCACATGCCCTCAACTTTAGAGCAAAAGTGAGTTACCACCTGGAAGTTGAGATTATCTCAATCATGAAACAAAAGTATGCTTATAACTTGGTAAGGTTGGATGATCAAGTCCAACCTAAAAAATTGGAAATATTGAGTGATTTGATCACCTCAACCATACCAAAATGTGACCAACTAGTGCAGTAGATTGGCTCGATAAAGTTTGTAAAATTCTATGGGGTATTAGTTAAAAAAAGTACATGATACGGTAATAATTCATAAAAGAGTTTTAGAATCTGAAACTAATTTGACTTTTATAATATTTAGCATATGTTGCATAGCATATGCACTTTAGATATGTCTCATTCTAAAACTATGTATAACAATAGTACCAATGTATAGAATTATGTCACAACTATGAATCTAAATCATATAACTATGTGTTTTGGCCAATTTGGATAACTATGTAAGTTTGAAGAACATGCTTCCAAAGCATGTCCCCACTATATATAGACAAATTTGAAAACTTATATAAGTACCAATGTGGAGTACATGTTTCCAAAACATGCCCCCACTATAAACTAGAGACATTGAATACTGAATAGGTGTGGAGAACATGCTTCTAAAGCATACCCCCACTAAATGTAAGAACTATGAATGTGTGGAATCCATACCCATATGACATGCCCCCACTGAATCTAAAAATTGTGTCAAGTTTGGAGAACATGCGCCCACTAATATTACCCCCATTGAGGTGATGGAAAGATAGGAACTTGTAATTACCTCACCTTAAAAGGATAAGACAACTATATGATTTTTGAATGTAACCATGTAGCATTTAGAAGGAACATGTCTAGGTAAATGTATCTTTAAATCACATAGACCAATTGGATCACATGTAAGCCTATTATGGATGATAAATATCATGGTAACATCTTGATAGTAACAATACAATCTCAATAAGCAAATCAATCACACACAGAAGAGCACTCAAAAGCAAGTCAAATGGTAATGGTCCAAGGAGATCACAAACAAGGGGAATGTTCATATTCAACACTATCAAATGGACATGACTTAGTCAAGTTTACATAAAGGTAAGGATGACATTTTCAAATGTCCACACAACAAACCATTACATATGCAAATGTCAAATAAATCATACATAGGCACAGGGGCTGCAAGCAAAGGAGAATCCTCAAATGCTAAAAAAAATGAATACAATTTCAAGGAAAGACACTCAAAGAAGTGCATAAATTAAAACATAAAAAACTGGCATAAATATGTCATAGTAACCCACAAATAAAATGTATTAGGAAAAAATGTCAAGTGTATAGCATATCAATTACCCTGTGTAAGTTATAATCATCGATAAAGACTTGTGCAAGTATAAATGTAAGCTCCAACATGATAATTAAATGTGATAATTGAACCATATAACCTATATATATCAAGATCAAAGAAGTGGATGCCCCTAATGTATGTATGACATGAGTAGAGGGAAACCCCAACATCTGAAATAGGAATGTATCATGTATATGTGTATGCTTGTATCACACTCAAGTAGAATTATGATACATGTGTGTATGTAAGAGTAACTTAGTATGTCATCCATCAACATGGAACTAACACATAGATGTCAAGGAGCCTATATAACATGTAGGTGTCAAAAGTGTTTTTGGATTTTTTTGAATGTTTTTTTATGTTTTAATATTTTTGGAATATATGAAGATGAAAGATCATCTTATGATGTCATTTAATGTATGGTCATAAATATCTCCCCCTATACATCTAGTTTAATACCCTATTTACATTATTGATGAGTATGTATATGTGTAATATCTAATAATTTGGTATCAATGGTGCTCAACATATGTAAAATAGAACTATGTGATTGTGAAGAATTAGTAGGAGTAATAGGATTAGTGGTTCTTCAAACCCATCGTTGAGTGTTTGATTTTTTATTTGGAAAAGAAATAATATATAAATTTTGAGGTGATTTATACATTTGGTCATGATGTGTAATAGATAGCTATTCTATGGAATCCACCATGTGTCTCTAGTCTAATGGTTTCTCAAGTATCGGTCACCTAGTAAAGGGTATTGCTTGTTGCTTACCCTTTTATGGTGAATTAGAATTAGTAGGCTTGTTAATTAATTATCCAAGTATAATTTTAAGCTATTCAAGAGGATGTTCATATGAAATTTTGGAAACTATAATTACCCAATTGGCGTGAATTTATTTTACACACTCATGCAAATATAGACAATACTACTCAAAGAGTTTGTATCTAAGGTCTTCCCAATAACATATATAAGATTCATGTGGAATGGAAAACTAAAAATGTGGTAACCACATGTGCAAAACCAACCTATAAAGGTAAGTCAATCTTGTCAAGAACCTTCTGGGAGTTCCCATCAAATGCACGAACTGATCTGATAGAGGGGTGTAAATCATGATGAGTATAACCCAAGTGTATAAGTAATTTCATTATGCAAACATTTTTTCTTAAACTATTATCAATCATAACATTATGTATAGGGTTTTTGTCAATGTATGCTTAAATGAATAAATAATGAAGATCAGATTCATCATCCTTAATCTCACCATCATCAAAATAAATAGAGGGTCTTTGAACCATATGAGGTATATGCCATGTGTAAGTACCCATAATCCCATCTAGTGGGTGCTCATAATGTGAGCAAGGAGGATGTGTGTTATATGCCATTTGCACTTTTGGTTCCTTCTTAGAATGGTCTTGCAAAGGATTGTTAATATTTTTTATTTATAGTGATCTCCAAGTTGCGACCCTAATTCCTTTAGAGGATCCTTAAATGTAAATTTTTGGTCATCGATAAGATCTTGGATCTTATGCTTCAAGGTAAATCATTTGTTTATAGAATGTATTAATTCTTCATGATAATCATAATAAGCATTCACATCATATGATTTGGGTAGAGATCAACACATATCAGCCTCAACAAGATGAGCGAGAGATATAAGTTGACACTCTAGTAACCACAAGGGTAATGTTGACGCAGTGGATTGCACCCTGGGTAGGACGCCTAGCTCCTGCCCTTCCACATGCAATAATGGAAACTCCCCTCTCACTTGTGGGACTGGTGAAGCTAGAGGGGAGAGTCTCTAGGTAAGGGCTAGCTCCCTTTGATGCATCTAAGTTGTTCCAATAAGTGCTAATACATACATACATACATATATATATATATATATATATATACATATATATATATATATATGTGTGTGTGTGTGTGTGTGTGTGTGTGTATGTATGTATGTATATAACGGGGGGGTTAAAAGGGAGAAGGATTATAGGTTAACAGAACCTATTCTAAAAGGGGTGATGTACCAAATGATTCGACCTACTCACACTCACACTTGAAACCATAAGACACATACATACACTTTAACTGGTAAAAGCACCAGACTACAGGGAGCTTAATAGAGAGGCTTTAATGGAACACACAGGAGTAGGGACTCACCATAGGTGTTGTAAGAAAAGCACACTGTGTAATGACTTCCTTTTATCTCTACGCTCTAGGTATAGCTCTTCTTGTCACCTGTAGGAAAGGTGCCTTATAGATACCGTATGCGTTGGTGTCAACCCTGTGAAAGCATCAGGAAGAAATGACTAAACACAAGATAAACACTCAGACACACACACAGATATCTAACCAGGATAGAGGTAAAAATGTGTTTTATTGATTCTAGGTGAAAATTTGCCAAGGCTTCGCCTTACAAATGTGAAAGATCCTTTTCCAAATGACAAGTATAAAATATATAGAGGAAGAAAGGGGGCATTTTGGCACCCTTTTTACAAATGACCCATGTGCATTCTGATCATTGGGAAGAGCAAGCCACTTAAACATCATATGAGAAATTATGGGCCGCCCCATTTGTCTGCAAACAAGACCGCTCCTTCAAGATGATTACGTGGCTTATCTTCTCATTAATGCAAAATGAAGAAATTAGGTCATGCCATTAGTCATTTACACCTCTTGATGATCAATTCATAGACACTGTATCACTTGCTGGAATAACTTCTTGAGTCGACGCATTCTTTCACCACTTGGACTGCTTTGTCTGTTTCTGCACTTGGTCCTTCTTCTGCCTTTAAGCCTTTGAATTCCTTCAGGTTCACGCTTAAGTTTGTGAAGATCAACAGCTACTTCACTTCTACAAATTTTACGTCCTCAGGCCCATCATTCTTCTTGACAATTAATTCATGTCTTTCCTACTTGCCTTGGCTATTTTCCACTGATTCCAATAAGTGACACATGGCATGTTTCCCAGCTAAAATAGGCAGGACATGTGGTAGCATCTACTGAATTTATAGAAGCTTCAAACACCTTTGGAGATTTATGTAGAAAAGGATGTGTGGCAGCTTCTGCTCTCTTTAGTAGTTCATCGAGGCCCACCACAGTGCTTGCGAGAGAAAAAGGGAGAGACGACGGGTGTTGACACTTGTTGGCTTCCACTGAGCCTTACAGGGAATACATGACATGTTCTACTTCTTTTAGAGAAAACATGTCAAAGCCTCCTGCAGTTTCCACTTGGCACTTTCCATGCTCTGGCTCCTTTGGCCCTCAGGGGCTACCTTTGGGTGGGTTTCAGGCTCCTTCGGCATTTTTTTTGGTTGGTGCTCAAGCATTTAAAAAATCAAACGGCTATTCTCCTACTGAAAAAATGACGTCTGTGAGCTCGTCACTATTTGAAAATAATGACTAGTCTACTATGCTTGATTTTGACGTCCTCAGGCCCATCACCTCCTGGACCTTCTGTCAGCTTCTCGCTTCGGCCTTTTTTGCAAACTGTTTTCCTTCAAATTTCTTCCTCACGGATTTTTTTTGCAGACAATTATCCCACGAATAAAAAGTCTACGAGAATTGTTTGGTCACCTTTTTTAGAGTTTTCCTCGGGTCCTTTTGAGCTCGCAGCTTCCCAAATTTCTTCAAACTTTTTGTCCGAATGAATTCCTTTAGACAAAAGTCCAAAGAAAATATCTTTCTTTACCTTAGCCTTTATGTGCATTTGGAAATCCTTCAGCTGCCTTCAAAGTGCCCTTCAGTTTTATTGAAAATTAACCCTTTTTAAGGGTGCTTTTGCCGACTAAGTGCCCTCCATAAGGGCACTTGTCCTTTGGGAGGCTCTCTTGACTTTTTGCATTGAACCACTCCTTTGAACCAAGGCATTGAACTGAACGTTGAATCAAGCATTAAACCAAAACATTGAACCGTTTGAATTGAGTCGAGCCTTTGAACTTTGCTGATGAACTTTGCATTGAACTTTGTTGATTGAACCAAGGCGTTGAACCAAAATGTTGAACCAAGCTGATGAACTGACTGAGTGAACCGAGTGATTGAACCATCCAATTAAACCGAAGCATTAAACCAAAATGTTAAACCAATGCATTGAACCAAGCTAATGAATCGTTTGATTGAACCAAAATGATGAACTTCACCGATTGAACTAAGGCCTTGAACTTTGCCAATGAACAAAGGCCTTGAACTTTTCCAATGAACCGAGGCGTTGAACCAAGGCATTGAACTAAGGTATTGAACCAGTTCAATGGTTCAACGGTTCAAAGATGCTAACCTTCCTTGTGAATTTTTTAGATAAGAGTCTGAAGAAACTTTTCAAAACCTTGCACTCTTTGAACTGGTTCTTCATGTGCCAAAAGACTCGCCTACAGAGTTTGTAAAAAAATCTTCTTTACATAATCCATAGAAACTTCACCTGCAGAGTCTGTAGAAATGGACCTGCAGATTTCGTAGAAATTCTTGTGGAGTCCATAGAAAATCCTGGACTCGTGTGAAATCAAAAATGAATTGGCCTAGAATAGTAGGGGAAGAAGGGGACCAATTTTTTTGGCATGTTGGACCAAAAATGGTCAACAAGTAATGAATTTGTGGACATCCCAATGCCAAAAAAGTATCCCATTAAAATATTCATGTTTCCCATGTCTAACCAATCATAATCTCAAGTCTTACTAAGTAAATATCTCTCACTGAGAATATCATTGTCTAAACATTGGTATTTGAAGATATATTGTTAATAGGTAGTCTACTATGACATCTCTATATGTATAGGTGCATCATAAGGTAAATCACAAGGGTTTTTATTTCAACAACCACCAAAGGTACAAGTGGAGGGACACATCACTATATTATATGTTTTCATGTATAGATGTTACTTCACACAACATTTACACATGTGAGGCCACATATGAGGTCCATAACAAGCACATTTACATCCATAATAGTACACTTTAAATACACATCATTATCACGCTTGTACCATAACATACACACTATGATCATACAATAATGTTTTTTATTTAGAGAGGATGAATTGTTTAAGAGGTTTAGTACATATAAAAATGATACGATTGATTACACAATATGTTAGAATTAAATGTGCATTGATAACTACTATGATTAATGACACGTATATTTAGATCAAAATACATTGTTACATTGGTTGTCAATAATGGGTACACTCACATCATAATACAATAGCATAAATTCACTGGTACTATAGAAGGGTCAAAATGTTTTCATTGGCCCAACTGATGTACATATGTCATCCCTGATGGCATCGTTGATAACCATCTATCATCATTGTTATCAATGTAGTACAATAAGCATTCATTTTGCACATATCACTCCATGCCACAAGAGTGTCCCATGGAATTATTTATGTTTTTTATGTTTGAAAACTTATGAATCTTGATTTTTATAGTACCTATGTATAAATAGCCTCATGAATCAAACTGATCAAACTAAAAGTAGACATTTTATATTATGTTTATTGTAAAGGGTAACTAAACTAATCATACTGATCTTACCATAGTTCCCAGTACTAAACCCATGATTTAATACCAAAATATCATGCCCAA
Source organism: Torreya grandis (assembly GCA_037957365.1). Lineage (NCBI taxonomy): Eukaryota > Viridiplantae > Streptophyta > Pinopsida > Cupressales > Taxaceae > Torreya > Torreya grandis. Next base: position 784,286 of record JARHVA010002904.1, read on the forward strand.
AAAAATTGTCTTAAAATCCATGTAAATTTTTTGCTAACTTAATCAAATAATGCTTACTTATTAACTATAGTTTCTTAGTGGTTTAATTGTTGTGATTCAGTCAATGAGCAACTAAAGTGTGACACACACAATCATTATGTGATTATTTAATTCATTTACTTTCCACTAAAAGGCTTACCTAGGAAGTGGAATACAAACATGTTAGGGTGGAGTTAAAATCAAAAGTGTTTTCAGAAATATTCTACTTAATATCCTTGATAAGAAAGAGGGACAAGTCGCATTAATATGATTTATTAAATAAAAGGTATAACTCAACTACAATTTATTAATTTAACATATCATGTAAACATTTAAATATGCCTCTCGAGTCAACACGCAAGTGAACTAAGGTGATAATTATTGTATACTAGGGTTACCTCCCTAAGGCTCACCAAGTGAGAGTCTCGACTAACACTATACAAACTCTAATCTCAATGTATATAAATAAAGAGAGTTATAAAAGTATATTTATCTTGAGGTAGTTAATATTAAACCAAAACAAATTAATATAAAAGGATTAAAAATTACACATAGATCATTCTCAATTTTATCACATATAAATTTAATCTAACCAACACACAAGCCCAACATGAAGAATGGTAAGAAACCTCCCTTGACCTATCTTATGACCTAGACCCAGTACACCCACCATAACTTGGGAAGCCTACATATCCACTCTATAGAATCAGTTTTTGAAGTAGTTCTCCTTATACTTATGATGGCCTCCTCCATAATATGTTATCACTAAAAATGGGTTGGCATTTTAAGCCAAATAGAGATCTAATATGTCACTCAAGTGAGCTTCTATAGCTCTAGACATCTACTCAAGATCATATAATAAACTCAAAGGTCAACTATCATAAAATAAAATAACATCCCAAGGTGCATGTGCTTTCCCTAAACACTCTCATGCATTAATAGATAAGATAATTAAATGCAACAACAAGGAACCTACATTCCTATAATTATATGAGACCAAAGTCTTAGCAATATTTATCCCACACTACCTATAGAACCTTTGTGCTATGTACCTAGGGATATGATATATTAATAAATATGATTTTATGGAGATGTTAACATGTGGCACACATCCCCCTTAGTTTGTTATATGGGTCCAAAGTATTAGGACAAATGACTAACTTGTGGAATTAGTGCATTGGGTAATGGTCGGCCTACATTGGGATTAGGAGGTTACCTATCTATTGTTAGTAATATATAGGTCTATATAAAAGAGGAGAATATCATTGTAAATCAACCAATCAAGTGTTGAGTCTTCTATTCAGTAGAAGGATATTGGAGGTTGTCCCCTTGAAATGGATTTGTGAATTTATTTCTTCCTAAAGGAGTAATGTATGGTGTTTCCTTATCTTAAGGGTATTATTCTATTTCTACATTTATTAAATATTTGGGCATTTTGGCCCACCAATATCTTTTGTGTTGTGTTGATCTACATTATATTTTGCATATTTCAATTATTATAAGTGTGGATTATAACAAGTAGTATCAAAGCCCCGATTTGGGCAAATATTGTGGGTGAAACCCTAAGTTTAGATAATTGCTTATATCTTGTAATTTATTATGATTTTTTCTATGAAAATTTTTCTAGTGTTGAAGAATATTTCAAGGAAGTTATAGTAAAAAAATTGTGTTTTTATGATTAAATTTGAAGGACAAATTGAATTTTTAGGGTTTGTAATAAATTTGTCATATCTGTCAAAATTCATAAATTTTATGGTGAAATTGTTATTGATTTAGTATCAGCATACAATAGATCTATAGTAAAAAATTTGATTTTTTGGAAAAATTTTGGACATCCCCCTTGAGTCCTTCCCAAAAAAAAAATCTTGATTTTATGATATGTTTTCAAAAATCCTGAGTGACCTCCCAATGGAGATACATGAAGTTCTTTAAAGATTTTATGTTTCAGGAGAAAATGCTTACATGTATATAGTCTATCTTTATACCAAAATTCATTCCCCTTCCATGTAAATTTTTTAGCTCCCCTAGAACCCTGCTAAATATTTAGATGGCTAGCACTATCATTATCCCATTCTAATCTTGCTTCCTCTAGCCAATCTACCTATCAAATAGTCATTATAGGTTACAATGCCTCAATTGATTCATCCCTCTAGGATAATTCATCTGCTACCACATTTTATTTTCATTTTTTATAGCATATGTCAAAAAATAACCTAATATTTTAGTCACCATTTTTGTTGTTTTTCAGAGTACAATCATTGTTACAAAAAATATTTGAGGCTATCATGATTAGTTGTTAGAACTTATATACTCTTGGTTTGAACTAATAACTAAACTATTCATTCCACATGATCAAGTACCATCATTAAGATCATTTCATGATTAAAACAAGTTTTACAAATGTATAATTAGGCTTAAACACCAAAACTTAGTCATGTTGTGTGTGTGCTTTGATTCATTCACTTATTGCCATAGGATTTAGAGAACAACTTCCAGACTTCATGACCTTAATCATTAACATTAACTTATGGCATATTTAGATGTTCAATAAGAATCATGCTTTATGAAAAAGGAAGGCTTGGGCATTGTTCTACTGTTAGTCATACATCCATAACCCTGAAATAGATACCTTTAGCTCCACTCAAGACCTTTCTCCACTGCCAACCAAGCATGCATAGCCCCAGTGGAGGTTACCAAAATCACCTTTGCTTAAAAAGCTTTTGAATTTTTAATAAGACTCTTATTTTTTTATTTTTCATATATATTTAGCTTTAAGCAAAGGCTGGGAACCATAATTAGCTAGGTTTTAGGATTTTGATAAATGTTTGATCTTCAAACAATCATCCTTGGTCATAAACTTCATCCCAAGAAATAATGTTCTTTAAGTACTAACATGACTTTGTCTTAATAATCCAAACTTTCATCCTACAAGTTTAATACTTATTAGAATCAAACTTAGATCATAAAAAGGTTTAAGATTTTAAATAACAATTAACCTAGATATCAATCCTCACCAATTTCTCAAAATGATAACATCAAGTTCTAATTTCTAGAATCCATAATCATCCAATGTCTAAGGTTCATACCTGCATTCTTGATTTGAGAAGCTCCTTTGAGCAAAAACATGTATTGGAGCTTGAAAACTATCTTGAAAAAGACTTATTGAAAGCAGGGGACAAAGCAAAGAAAAAGAAACACACAACAAACAAAATAAACAAAAAAATAGATAAATATGTACAAATACTATTTACAAAAAAGGAACATGAAATAAACTAATCTAAGCCCATCTACACTAACTTTAACTAGTCTCACAAGTTACTACTTACTAAAATAACAATCCTCCCTCTAGGATCAAATGGAAATCTATTTAATCTATCATATAATCTTTAAACATGGTTACTTCCCTTTGATGGTATCTTATGACAAATAGGAACACTTGTATGTTTATATCTTCTAGATGATGCAACCTGTCTTCCTATCTCCATTATTAAGTACATGGATTAAATATATTGATCTAAGACCCAATTATCTTCTTCCCAAATTTTTCTTTCTTGCATTAAGAGTGTTAATTCTACTTTATTTATAGACTGATAATTCAATAATTATATTGGAAACTCGGTATGTTTGGACTGATGTCTTCATTAGGTTCCATTTGAGGTGAGGTTGGACTATCAATCTTTGCACAAAAACTCTCCAATTCATCCCAAAAGCATTAGTCATCATTATCAACTGAAAGAACATGAAATTCATTTTAATTCTTCCTATTTAAAACATGTTGATCATATTTTTCTAACCTTTCGATGGAATAATATGAAAATTCTTGATCTATTACACTTACTTCATCTTCATCTTCTAAACAATGGCATCTCATCTACCTAACTAAGCTCTAACTCATCTTACTTTGGGGTCTCTATAATAGCATTACCTTCTAGAAAATTTTCAATTTCATTCAAAAAATCATGTTATAATTGTTGTTAATGACCATCTTCTTCAATAATATTTTCTATTTCAATAATGATCATATATGAATTATCCTCATATCTATCTTCTTAAGAAAGATCAACTTGTGCCTGGTCCATATCAACTAAGCTCTAACTCATCTTACTTTGGGGTCTCTATAATAGCATTACCTTCTAGAAAATTTTCAGTTTCATTCAAAAAATCATGGTATAATTGTTGTTAATGACCATCTTCTTCAATAATATTTTCTATTTCAATAATGATCCTATATGAATTATCATCATATCTATCTTCTTAAGAAAGATCAACTTGTGCTTGGTCCATATCAACTACTGCAAGTTCTTTAGAAATCTCTTACAACTCATCTTCTTTGATTGGTTGACAAAGAATATGTTCATTCTCCTAAAGATATTCAACAAAATGAAAAAACTCCATAGATACCTGATTTTGTTCATGGGGTTGCTCATCATGAACAACTATCACTTCCTTTCTTTGCATTATTTCTTGAATGACATTCCATAAAAGAAAGGATTTGTAACTTTGAGGAGGAAGGACCAGAGACTGAACGATCTCTGACTTGTTCAATGGGTAAGTGTGAATCTCTTCTAGAGTATCTTCAAGTTCATTTTCATCTTGAAATAAGAAATCAAAGGTTCCCCCATAAGGGTTGTTTCATAAGATTTAAATGTCTTTGAAGAGCCAAATGTCCCTACAGCATTATCTTTGTTAGGTACACCTTAAAATGTATCTAATTCATTCTAAAAAAAATTTAAAAGCATTACAGAATTCTATACAATCCAACTCACCATGCTTTGAAGTATTATGAACCCTTCAATATTCAGTTAAAACTACATCACACATGTTTATTTCAGGATTGTTCTTATTTGAGGATGACTCATTATCGTTATTGCTGTTATTTTCAAACTTTTTTGTAGGTCTATTAAACCTTTGGTAATAATAATTTTTGTTAGAATTTTCTCTATTATTACCTAGTTATTTTTATATCTGAAGGAAATCAGTGTTCAGTTTTTTAACCATTTTGAGTATGGAGTCATTCTCATTTTTTAGTGCCTCTCAGTTGTGAACTTGGGTATTGCTATTAGCTATTGGCACTAAATCTCCTTGATCTAACGAATGAAATATATTTTCAATGTTATTCAAGAATCTTAGGTTTTGACTAGGATGAGCATGACTCAAGGGTAATTGATTCAACACTAGTGTTTGGTTTAAAGCAGACATGTTTTGATTAGCATTGGGAAATATATTCAACATAGGAAGATTAGGATTGAAATTAGGAATGGTGTATGCTAGTTGACCTTGAGTTTGCATTTGATCATTGATTGTCACAAATTTAGCATAGGCCAAGACTAATGTGTTTATGACTCCAATAGACCTTTTCAAGAAAATAAAAGCCATGAGATCTAAAGCATCCTTATAAATCTCTAGAGCCAAAGCTTCATCACGTCTATAGGAATATATGGTTCTGATAAACATATTCATGAACAACATTTAAAAGTCTTAAAGTAGACTTGAAATATTTGATGTGTTCTTCAATAGTAATCACATAATTAAGACTGGAAGATGGTAAATATTTCTTAGGATTTTTAGTTAAGTCATGTCCCTGACCAAGCACATTGATGGAAGATCCACCTAACCAAGCCATACCTTGATAAGGATTGAACACAAGAGCACCAAGAATACGTGAATTAGGTTGGGATTTGGAAACTCTTTGCTTACCTTTATTTTCTTTTGATTTCCAATGAACTTCTAATGAAAAGAGAGGTAGCCTTGATTTGAACCATGACCTAGTCCTGATTATTGGTAGTTATAGCTTTTAATCATAAAATATTGTTCAAAATATGATGTGTAAACCTTATCTTTGCAAAGACAATGACCAGACTTGTATGTTAAGTAAATTTCTCCAAAATTCTTACAAAGAACAATGATCTTTAACTGAATTAGCTCAAATATATGTATAAAGTGATGAATGTGAATGATATTTACACTTATAAGTTCAAATAAACATAAATTTTCAAAGAATCAACCAATATTTGAAGAAAATTGCTATCACTAACCTTGAATGTGGCAGATTTAGAAAGCTTAAACTACATTTGCAACAATCTATCATGAATCTTCAAAGAATATCTATCTTCAACTAAATGATCCTAAATATTGGTCTAAAATAATGAATATCAATTATCTTTACATAATTGAGCTAATAATAACACAAATATACAAAGAATTCACTAATCTTTGAACAAAATTAGCAAAAACACTACAAATTTACAAAGTCTTAGCTAATGCCCTCCTTCTAGCGCTAGTGAAACTCACTTGTTGATGCTTGAAAGTGTATCATAGGGGTTGAGACTGTTTAAGAAACACTTATCATTTATGGACTCAAGTAATCCATTACATGTGTTTCAGGTTGTGATATTCTTGATATCTTTGATGGAATAGTGGCAAAGCAAATGAACTGTTTCACAAAATTTATAATGTAATTGTTTGGTTATTGGGATCAATAGTGGCCTAATATCTTGCTTTTGAAAGATGAAGATTATATAAACTAAGTAGAGTGAATTATGATCAAAGCCTAAGTCTAAATTCTAAGCTAGCATGAATATTTACAATGGAAGCTAAGCTAAAGTGAGTTGATCAAAAATATGCAAAAGGAAGGGTAGGACAGCAAGAAGGTGTTCTGATTTTCAATCCAGATATTATGACAGAGCTTAAATTTCATCAAGACATGTACTAAACCAATATATGACATGAAATTTCAGAGGCACAAATCCTACCGTATATTAGGAAAATGTCTAAGGAAAAGTGAAATAATGCAAAAAAGAAACCAAGTTCACTTTAGAGATTTACTTCCACAAACAAATTGCATTAGCACATCTGTAAAGAAAACATCGAAAATGAAATGAACTTTAAATATATCAATAAACCTAGCTTAAGCACAAAATGACAACTCTTCATTCATATGAACATATCAAGAATCCATAACAACAATTCAAATCTGGACATCCAAACATATAATTGAGAGAACAACCATAATAGTAAACACACAAACAAATATTGGACTATCTTTATAGAATTCCTTGCTTGTATTAATTACTCAAAATGTACATAAAGTTTTTACTCAAAAATTCTCCCTTCTCTTTAAAAATGACAATACCCCTTTTATAGAAAACTAAGGAGGTATGTCAATCGATCATGTCAAATGATAAATGTACAAGTGTCATGGACAATTGTCCCTTTACAACCTTCTAGAACTAAACACTTTCTAAATGAACTGGCCTATAAGTAATGTGCTTTTACAAGTTACACATGCTTTTACAAAAATTATATGCTTAAGTCAACAAATTTGACTTTGATAGGCTCCTTGTTGATGTGGCTGCTTCATCTTCATTGCTTTATCATGTCGATCACCAATCAGCTTAAAGTTGATAATGGGCTCCATGAAACATTATTTGTATTCATTAGTCAGGCCTTTAAGATCCTTGTCAAAACTCTCCAAAGTATATTTGATGCTCCTTACATCTCTAATCTTCTCTTCTGTAGACATGATCATATCCAAGGTCCTTTGTCTCCTATTTTTCCTTGTCTTTGATTCTTCACTTCCTACATTAACTAAGTAACTCTATGTTTGAACTCCTTATCTATGATCAAGCCCATAGGACTGAGCATAGTTGGATCTTTGATTAGGCTCCCCAATATATGTATTATCTTATCTTCTAATTGTTTGGGATCATGAGAAATATCTTTGATTTCTTTGGACCATTTTCTCAAAGCCATGATCTTTTATATTAATATTTCCATAGCCATATTCAAATAGGCTAGGTTGACTATCTTGAACCCAGGAATTTGGTCTTCTATTAAAAAATTGATCAAATCTTCCACTTTGTTGCTTTAATCTCACCATTGGCCAAATTGGATTAAAGACAAAGTACCTTGTTTTCCAACCAAATCCTACTTTCACTTTACTACCTTTATTTATCATATCTCTTGGGATAGATAAAATGGATTGCTCCTATAATTTCTTCCTTTACTACTTTAGCCCTTTGATATTAGCTTACAATTATTTTGTCTGTGATTGAGCTAATTAAAGAACATCATCCTCAAAAATAGGATATTCACCAGGCCTTTATCCTTGTTTTTGAGTCAAATTGGTCAATGGTTCCACCTTTTGATACCCAATTTCTTATCTTCCTACCATGACCCTTTTCTCTGTCACTCTTTGCAAGCCAGCAGTTGTTGGATCAAACTTGACTCCAACTGAGGATTGGGTCATATGTTGGATAGGTATCTCTACTTTTGATTAGGCTAGTGACTAGCATGGAGTGGCCAACCTCTTTGTCTCCTTCTCTTGTAAAGTAATAATTAATGGTTTCATTTCTTGTACCATAGGGATGTTAATGGATTTCACCATAGCCCATGGATGGTAGGTAGGTAGTTTCTCCAATATAGGTTCATAAATGAACCATTCAAGAATAGGAGGTCCATAAAGGAGGTTCTCTTTACTAAACAAATTTAATTCCTTCAAAGGAGGAATGATTGTTACCTTTGGTCTTTTAGCCTTTGAGACAATGGAAGTCTCGAATTTCCTTTTTGGAGCATCAATGGGTACCAAGTCTAATAGCTTTTCCTTCCCCTTATCTTCCTTATTTTTCTCAATACTTGTCTCTTCTTCATCTGAATATGTATATGTCATAGATAACATCTTTAATACATCCTAAATAGACTCTTGAGGATCTATGGCTATAATATGAACTTCTTCTTGAGGTGACTCCTGCTTGGTTGCTATGGAAGATTTAGGAATTGATTCACTAGAATTAATTTCATCTAGCCTTTCCTCCTTCAGCTTACGCTTTATTTGTGTCTCTGTTTGTGTATTGGATGATGGAGGTCTAGAAGATTCACCACTTATTAGATGATACTACCTTGGGCCTAATTGCCACCTATCATCCACCTTCTGATCTCTTTGTAACCTAGAGTTGGGTCTTATGTTGTGCTCTTTTAATCTTCCAGTCACTTCAAAGAAGTAGGATGCTTTAATGTATATGAAATCAAAGGCACTAGTCTCATGTTCCTAAGGCACATTCAAAATGACTTTGATTCTTAAATTCTCTTTCACCTTCCCATAAGGGTCCCATTGCCTAAAATCATCCATTTGTAGGTTAAAAGACAACCTATGCTTTGATGTTGCCTCTATATGATCCTATTGTCTTAATGTATTCTTGCCAATTGTCATTGGGAAGCTATGAAAGAGTCCCTTTATCTTGCTTTTACACAGGCCATCAACACCATGGAACAACTAATAGGCCACCTCTTGCTCTGCTACCTTATCAGGATCATGGACTAGCAATTTGAGAGGAGAATTTTGAGTTCCCTCAATCCTTATGATAATGCAGTCAGGGTACAACCATATATCCCCCATTGCTTCAATAGATTTCTTGATCAAATGACTAATTATTGACATAGGGATACCATTTATAGCTTCACTCAGTGTTGGGTAGACACAATCATAAATGAACTCGATGTGATCCCTATATTTATAAATGTGCAACTTAGAATAATATTGAGAAATAGTATAGGTTCCATTTGGAGACCATTCTCTTTGATTGGGGATCTTTGTCATTACACATAGGGCATCTAGGAGATAAGGCATCTTGAAAAACTCATTCTTCTTATGCCTAATTGCATATATTTTTCTACTCAAAAAGATGCTTATTATCTCACCCAATGGGGGAACTATCACTTTTTCAACAATGAAATATACCATGGGTACCCACATTGGATCAACATATGTTGTGGTTTCACATCCATATAATTTATTAAACATTACCATTACCATCCTAACCCTTAGTCTTAATTGACTTATTGGGATGTTCTTATTAAGGTCTAAAAATACTTGGCTAGCAAACTCTAACCACATAACCAGTGTGTTCATTAAGTTGTGTTGTTTGGCCCATGAATTGAATAAGGTTAGGTTAATATGGGGTTTAGGGAGCTTTTAGTATGATTCAAATTCAATTGGGGAAATGTAAGCAATAATCATGTGATTGTGCTTATTAATCAACATGCCTTTATCTATTTTTTCATCCTTAAAAAAGGGAGTAAGAACATCAATACAATGGAGTACCTCTAGTTTCATGGCTACATAATGTAGACTAGTCATTTGGATTTTTATAATGTCATTGTATAGCCTATTTACCAAGATATTATTCTCTTCTCCCTTGGTGATAGCTGGTTGGTTCTCGATTCTCTAAAATAATCTTGACCCATTATTGTCCCCTGTGTTCAAGGCAGTAACAATGAACTCATGTCCCTAAACATATAACCTTCTATGTTTGTTGTCAAATATATCTCAACATATTCTTTTGAAATATGCTTATGTACCACCATTACTATAATCTTGATCAAATTATTCAATTGAAGATAATAATTCAACCTTATCTCAACTCAATTATAGTGAAAATAGAGATAATTGGGGAAATTCGTACACTTTAGGGTTTTTTGAAGGTATATACAGAGCTTCAATGATGGCAATCATGTTATAAATATGAGCTTTGTGACTTAGATTTTACATTTAGATTACACATTTATACCTTTCATGTGTTGTTTTCCACAAGATCTCCCAATTTGACATGTTTTTCCTATGTGGCATGACCATGTCATGTTCATTTATTTTTAAAAATGACCGTGTATCACTTTTGGACATGTGTCACCTTTGTGTACCATCTTGAGTCTTGATCAATTCACACTGTTAATCTCTTAAAAGTCCTCCTAGCCTTGACTGCATCATGGGTCATTGATCTTTAGTTTGAGTTCTTGAAAGTGTGCCACTTGCCAATTCTATAGGGTCTCTATGCATCTTGCAAACACACTCCATCACTAAATGCCTTGGTGCTACATGGTGGATTCTTGCTTCATCCAAGATATTTACTTCTCAACCTGTTACAAGCCATTGATCTCTATCTATAAGGTCAAATTCTATTCATCTATCTTTATCTAGTTCATCATGATTGTGACATGTATCATCATTGCATTCGATCTGGGCCCTTTGAAAAGTCTACCTTCATTCACATTATCGATCTACTAGATGCACAATCAACCACATATCATTGATCTATTTGAGCTCTGCCAAGATCGTGACACTTTTTGATTTCATGTTTCTTCATGGGTTCTTTGACTTGTTGACTCATGCTTTCCATTAGATCCATTACCACTTTATTGAGATCTTGCCACTTGTCAACCTTGCATTCCTTTGTAGGACCTTTGATGCTTTAATTCATTGCTCATCATTAGATCTTCATTGCATGAACAAATGTGCATCGTCGATCAATCCTTTGGACTTGTTTACTTTCAAATTTACCTGTGGATCATTGATCTTTGCTTCTAGCTCTGAGATATTGACACTTGGCATCTTCAAGTTTAATTACAACTTGGGCACATAAAATTAAAGACAAAATCTCTCAGGAAATATGTATAAACTTAGTATAAAATTTTAGACTAAGGTCTTAGTTGTATTAATATATATAATTAAGACTTAGGCTAAAGTTTTAAACTAGGTATAAAATATAAAAGTGTTCCCACATAAATATGATCCCATGTAAATTTGAATCTATTTCAAAGGAACTTAGACTAGCACAATTATGCTAAGGTTTTTTAACATTATTTAGACATAGATTCAATTAATCAATTGTGACCAAATGTTAATATATAAGAATCAATTAAGATCATATTATTTAACCAATTAAAGGTTAATTTGACATTTAAATCATAAAACCCTAAACAATGATTATTCAAATGGGACTCTAATAAACCTGCAACATGGAAACACAAAAGTCAACATTAGAAATATCAGGTAAATTCAAATCATGCCCATGGAAGTTGAAGCAAACATGATATTCAATAATGCAATTTTGATCAATTTGAATGTCAATTCATAACAAAATTCTAAAAATTGAACAAGGGTCCTCATTTTTCAAAAATGGGGTATGTGGACCTCAACATCAGTCTTCACCTAAAAGTAATGACCCATTAGATAAGGCCTTCATTGCTTGACTACATGCAAAATAGCCATCATCTCTTTCTCATAGATTGGTTTGAGCTTGTTTTATCCCTTTAGTTGGCAACTTTCAAATGCTAGTGGTCTAACTTCTTGCATGAGTACAACTCCCATGCAATATCCCAATGTGTCACAGTCTATAATATTTTTTTTTTTAAATCAAGAGTAACCAAAACTGTAGTTGTGCAACTAGACATTTTAAAGTATTCAAATGCCTTGGTATCTAAATCATTCTACTAAAAGGAGTCTTTCTTCAAAAAAGAGGTGAGTGGGACTGCAATATTACCATAATTTTTCATAAAACTATGATAGTAACCAGTTAGCCCCAAAAAGTCTTAAAGGTTATTGACGATCTTAAGAACTTACCACTCCATCATCACTTGGATTTTTTTAGGATCAACTTCCACTCCTTCATGTGAAATAATATGACCCAAGTACTCCACCTCTTAAACACCAAAATCACGTTTGAAAGGTTTGGCATAAAATTGATGTTATACCAAAATTGAAAGTAATTTTTAGACATAGAATAATATATTAGGATAAATGAGTAACTTGTGGAGAAAAGGGGCATGTGGTGGAAGAGGATATTGGTGATGATAATTGATATTTTCCATGGGGCCCAATACCAAATGCATGGGGGACAACTAAGTTTGGTTGTGCAGAGTGAATGTATAGAGATGTATTCAGATGGAATGATCAAACACACATTTAATGGAGTGAAAGTCCTACTTGCAAGAAATGCAACTTATATTCATAAATCAAAGAATAGGGAATATTGACTACAATGTCAAAAGTGCATGTGTACAGAGTAGATACACAAATCAATCTAATTGTATTATGATAGTGTAACATGGCATCGATCTAGTTATGTTCTTGACTCTTGGCCAGATGCATATATTACATTTTTAACATGCATTATATAAAATCAAGATGGCTATTGTACATATATCAAGGAAGATGTTGATAGGCACACCGATCTCTTGTTAGGTGTGGTATTTGGTAATAGTCTAAACATTTAATGTCTAGGCTATCTTCAATGACCTCTGCTATCAGGATCCTTCACTAGTGGCTAATAGCTAATTATGCCACATTTTGAATCATGCTGTCAAAGAAGGCCGACACGTGCTCATGCTAAGGTGGGGCTTGAAGGGGAAAGTAAGTTTGTGATTAGGTTCCCATAAAGTGCATAGTTTTACAAGTTATGGGGTGTGCAATGAGGTGTATAATCTAAAATCTGAGGCAATTATTGCATAGAAGCCTGCAAGTAGGCACGAGGCTTGTGCGTAAGGTTATGAGAAAGTTTCAGGCAAAGGAATGTGCATGATTATGTGAGATGTACAATCTATACATAGAATAATAAATGAGGAATGTATTCAAATATGTAGTAAATACACACAGATCATTTACCCTTTCTTAAAGATCAATGGTCTTCATTGTATTGGTATCCAACTAAGGAAATTGTACTCAAAGTTGTGAAGAAGTGTAACACTTAGCTTGATCAACATGTTGTCCAACATTAACAACCTGTAAAAGTTAATGTGTGCCATGGTGAGTGTGTATGTCTATTATTTTGATGATATGATCCTTTTCTGTAGGGCACAAGTGTTCGAGATCCAAATCAGAGGGATGTTATGTCACTATTGGCTCAAGAAGTGGTAGAGTCTAAGGCTTAAGAAGTTTTATGTTGAAGACTGGGTGTAATCCCAAGTATGGATTTGGATCAAGAACAATGCATTCTCACTAACTACAATGAAGAATGGTATAAGGACCATAGTGTAGAGGATTCATCTTTTAGTGTGGACCTTTGAATCATTTCTTTTGAAGGTGTAACCAAAATTTATCACCAACTCAGAATGCATGAGTTGTGTGATGTGTGTCAGGGCACTCTTTATATTTTTCTTGTGTCTGAGAGAGGATCTGCCTAACCTACTGATGAATAGACTAGAAGTATCACACAAATTTCTTGGCTTTGTCCATTTCTAATTACTATGTGCACAACTTAGTACCGACTGATGTGTGGTAGGATATGTCTAGAGGTGCAGAAGGTTGAAACCAATACATGTCTAGAATGGACTATGACCTATCAAGATATGAAGGGCTCTATTGTAGTCATGTTAAATGTATAATAAATTATCATCACAAGTGTGAGCATGTATATGATTTTACATTCATAGAAGATGAACAAGTGTGTGATTGACCACTATAATTTTCCCATCTGTTTGTGTATGAAAATTTATATACCAATCTAGTTGCATAACCATCAAGTCCCACAATGCTTGTCAAAAGTGACTCCTAAAGCATAGATCTTGATTATAGATAATGGATGTTGAAAGCCCAAAATGAACCCAAACATGGTTGAATAAGTATTGTGTAGTACCAACTACATCAATGTCTTTTTTACATGATACCATGATAGCCATATTAGAAAACTTATCCACTACAACAAACATATCATCATGTTATCATCTCATCGCAAGTAACCTAGTCATGAAATCCATGTTGATAAATTCCCATGGTTTGAATGGAACCCATAGAGGTGTGTAAAGTCATAACATCCTATTCATGGGTTTGGTGCTACAATAAGGAATATAAAACTTGATGTGGCATTCCATGTGTGTGCACATGTGTGGCCAATAGAAGTGCAACTGTAATGTGGCTATAATCTATGCCATGCTAAAGTGTCCTAAGGTCTTTGCAGAGTGCACTTCCTAAATGAGTCATTGGAAGGTGTGCCATTACGAACACAAATATGACCAAGCTTATAGAGAAGCTAGTCAAATAAGTATAACTCCTAAAATTGTTTAAATTATGTAATGCTGGAGTAATTCACTATGAATTCCCAATCAATTGAGTAGAGTGATAAGACCTAAGTTCCCCAAAGCTCTGACACAACTTGTCATATTTAAGAGCACACATGATTACCAATGTATAAGCAACTAAACATGCAGAAATACCCAAAAGAATAAATGACTATTAATGAGAAATAACACAGAATATGAGAGGCAACACACAATTGTATTCAACTCATTACAAAGGAAATTACAATAAAGAGATCACACTCTTCTCCACCTCTACAAGGCCTTCCACACCTCAAGGGCTCCCAGTAATCTTCCTTCCAGAGTAATCTTCTCTCAATAGGTCACAACATACAGCTAACACAAGCTGTTGTTCACCTCATTATATTGCTTGTACAATCGAGTACGAACTGGTACTCCAAGTAGATCTCACCATGATCTTGCTCCTTGATGTATTGCTGTCACCTTGGATCTTGCTCCCCCGCTGATCTCCTTTTGACCCTCACATACACACATCCCTGCATACCAACCTGATCTTACTTACCACATGTAGATCTCCACCATGATCCTGCAACACCCTGCATATCAAACCTGATCTTACATACATGAAGAATCCTACTTGATTTTACCATGGGAAGAACTCTCCAAGTTCTACACCTTTACAATACAGCCCATGAGTCTATTATATATATCTCATGCATACAATAATTAGACAAGTGGCTCAAAGACTCGAACTAGTCTTTAACATGCAAACAACCCGTTCACTTAACTGACTATTCGTCAACAGTATTTCTGGAACCGCACAGGTGACCGACGTCGCTCCCTGTCTGACTAGAGCTAACCAACGTCAGTTGACTGCTGCCGAGGTCGGTTTCCTTCTGTACTGTCCACTGACCGACGTCGATGATCCTGCAGATGCCGGCGACTGCATACTCAGCATCTTCCATGTTTGTAACAAGGTTAAGCTTTTAGCTCCACACCCTAACAATCTCCCACTTAGAGATAAATAGCTATACCTGTACCTATACCAGTACTTTGTCTATTCTACATCCTGGCTTGTATTCCTCTCCAAGCTCCCACTTGAAGACAACCCACCACACACCCGGTGGTGCTACACCTGTGTCTAAATTTCTCCATTCTTCTGCCATTGCTATACTCCCACTCAAACAACAACCCCTGTGAGTAACCTGTAATCAACAACACTTAACAGATCTGAACCACCTGTTAGTCAAACTCGCTCTAAGAACATCCAACCTGGCTCTGATACCACTTGTTGGGGATCAACCAAAAATGTTGATTACAATATGAAAGCAATAAAAGCGAAATTAACCAGAATGATAAGTAACTAGAATCAGAAATATAACAAACAATAAGAGATACAAGAAACCACCCTGAAAACTTGTATTAAACTCTTTACAGAAGGAATACAATTGAATAAACTTCTTTTCTTCCACACCTCTCTCAGATGTACAGATCTCTCTCTAGATCTCTTTCCCTCAAGAGCTCTCTCTCTCAATTACAATCAACTCCAACAACTTAAAATGATTCACATATACAATTATGTACTGTTCAACATTACTTGTACAATAAGCTAAGAAGATCTATCCTATTATATAATAATTAAGAAACATGAGCATGCATTTTATAGGACCTAAGTTCCCCAAAGCTATGACACAACTTGTCAGATTTAAGAGCACACATGATTACCAATGTATAAGCAACTAAACATGCAGAAATACCCAGAAGAACAAATGACTATCAATGAGAAATAACACAGAATATGAGAGGCAACACACAATTGTATTCAACTCATTACAAGGGAAATTACAATAAAGAGATCACACTCTTCTCCACCTCTACAATGCCTTCCACACCTCAAGGGCTCCCAGTAATCTTCCTTCTAGAGTAATCTTCTCTCAATAGGTCACAACATACAGCTAACACAAGCTGTTGTTCACCTCATTGTACTGCCTATACAACCAAGTAAGAACCGGTACTCCAAGTAGATCTCACCATGATCTTGCTCCTTGATGTATTATTGTCACCTTGGATCTTGCTCCCCCACTAATCTCCTTTTGACCCTCGCATACACACACCCCTGCAGACCAACCTGATCTTAATTACCACATGTAGATCTCCACCATGATCCTGCAACACCCTGCATATCAAACCTGATCTTACATACATGAAGAATCCTACTTGATTCTACCATGGGAAGAACTCTCCAAGTTCTACGCCTTTACAATACAGCCCATGAGTCTATTATATAGATCTCATGCATACAATAATTAGACAAGCGGCTCAAAGACTCGAACTAGTATTTAACATGCAAACAACCCATTCACTTAACTAACTGTTCGTCAACAGCAGTTCTGGAACCGCACAGGCGACCGACGTCAATCCCTGTTTGACTGGAGCTGACCGACATCGGCCGACTGCTGCCGAGGTCAGTTTCCTTCTACACTGTCCACTGACCGACATCGGTGATCCTGCCGACGCCGGCAACTGCATACTTAGAAACCTCCATGTTTGCAATATGGTGAAGCTTTTAGCTCCACACCCTAACATAGAGGGATACCCAATATGTAAATTTGTGGCCACATGTGTCCAACACCATGATAAGCATGTAAATTGGTGGTCGACTAAGGCAAACTATTGTCTTATTATCCTTCCCTTTATTGTGTTGATCATGAGATGTAACTTTGCATGTAAGTCATCCATTTCATGTGTTGTGCATTATCTAACTTATTTTACATTTACAAAAACTAAAGTGGCTTGTGATCTGAATGAATAATTGTCTCCTTTCCGAAAATGTAGTAGTGTCATTTCTTGATTACTTGAATAATAGCATACAATTCTTTTTCATAGGTGGATTACCTTTACACTGTGTTGTTAAACGTCTCTGAGTTGTATGCGACTAGATATCCATGTCACATGAGCACTGCACTAAGTGGATAATTAGATGCATCAGTGTGAATTTCAAAGGAATGCCTAATATCAAGCAAAACAAGAATAAGAGATGCATAGATCCATTGCTATAGTGCCTATAAAATAAGTTGTTGGGTATGAGTCCAATCAAACTTGACTTTTACACATGATATATGGCTAAGATCCCTAGAGATGTGTAAGAAACCAAGGACAAACCTATGGTAGAAGTTAACAAGTCCAACAAAACTCCTCAATTATGTGAGATTATGTGGTATAGGCTAATTTGAGATCAATTTGATCTTACCTAGATATATATGAATGACTTTGTGAGCACTGATGTAGCCTAGGTATTAGATATGCATAATGTTGAACATACACTTTGTTAAGTTGGCTTGCAACTTGTGTTGATGTATGGGGTCAAAGACATGTGAGATGTGCTCTATATGCTACTCCCAAATCTTGTTGAAAATTAAGATGTCATCCAAATAGATGATGATGAAGGATTTTAGGAAAGGCCTGACTAGATCATCCATCAAGTGCATGAAAGTGGCTGGCACATTGGTTAGGTTGAAAGGCATGACCAACCATTCATACAGTCCTTCTTGTGTCTTGAACTTTGTCTTCAAGATGTCTTTATGATGGACCAAAATTTGATGGTAAAATGTCTTAAATTCAATCTTAGTGAAGTTTTGAGCACCTCAAATCTGGTCCAAAAGGTTTTCAATGTATAGCATTGGGTACTAATTCTCCACCATTATCTTGTTGAGTGGGAGATAGTCTATACAGAGTTAGCATGACCCATCTTTCTTGGGTGCAAGGACTAGCAAAATTTCGTAAGGTGAAGAGCTAGGCCTGATCTTACCTTAATTAAGGAGCTCTTGTATCCAGCATCAAATTTTATCATTATCCCAAACTAATCTATGATAGATGGGTTATTCAGAAGAGGGGATCTAGGAACTAGATCGATGTGGTGCTTTATTATGCAGTATGTTGGAAGGCCTTTAATTTCTATGAATAATTCACTATGTTATTCTAGTAACTTGTTGAGTTTTTACTACTATAATGTTATGTGAACATTGCACACTACTAGAGTGTGTTTTGTCATTGGTTGTGTAGGTGTGTTAGGGAAGACCATGAACAACACAAACTTCTATGCATGTGAGACAAGTTTGCGACATTGTTTAGTAGAAACCAAGGTGACTTTAGTCATAGGTGCTAACTCAAAGAAGTGGTAAAAGTGATATTATCCACAAACAGTCCAACATTGTGGTTTGACTTGATATATATATTCATGGTCATATAGATATGGTATCTCTAATAAGACATCGTAGACCTTTAGATATACATTGTCATAAGTGATGTGATCCTTCATAGGCTTGACTTTGTACTAGAAAGTTCATTATCACTGGACCTGTACATTTTTCCCCTATTGCAACCACCCTAAAGAATATGGATTGGGATGCATAGTAGTGGTGAGACCAAGGTGTTGAACTATGGATTATACAATGATGTTCTTTAGACTGTCACTATCATTGATGATATGGAGAGGCTAACCCTTCACCTAGAACTTGGTGTGGAAGATATGTTCACGCTCCTTAGAAATGTTGATCATAGTGGTGTTGGTACTTATATAAGAGGAATTTGGATCAATCTTATCATCAATATGGGTCCTAATGTAGATTGTACGAGCAAAGAATATTACGTATAACATTCAAAGTCGTCATGGGTGGATGAGTGATGGTGGTGGCACCACTTATCACCTAAATTCTTTTTGCCTTTGTCTGAAGTAGAAGACATAGGAGCCTTCAAATGTTGTTTAATATTATTAGGTTGCTCACCTTTGTGAGAAGTGTTGTGCTTCAATGTAGAAGGCTACGATGTGGAGTTGTGCAAGGTTTTGCCCTTGCACACTGCATTACATAAAGAGATGGTATGTTACTTCATATTTACCTTAGATTTGATGTTGGCAACATTGTGATATGATTTCCTAATGTGTTAAACATTAAGAACTCCAAATTTTCATGGATATAAGGTGAGATTCCTTATATACTTCAACACCGTATGTTGTTCATTGAAGTTCTCTTATAGACACACAGAGTGGTCATGGAAAGTGTTGGTGTAGTCTTCCATAGACTAATATTTATGCTAGCACAATTGTTAGAACTTGATGTATTCATATTATTAGAGAGGTTAGTATTCCTCCTTTAGTGCATCAATGAAAGTCTTCCATGATTTTATTAGAATGCACATTGTGCACTAAAGGTTTCTCACAAGTGAACAACTATAATGGATATATTCAGTACTATGAAGGTGATCTTCTAAGCAACAGTAAAGTGGTTGATTGAGAAATATGCCTTGAACTGTCAAATATAGGCATCCAGTGCTTTAGCATTGATCTTTCCTTTAAAACAAATGGATGTCAAGATTGACTTATACATTGAAGTGGGTTTGTTTCTAAAACCATTTTAAAACATACTCTTGATATGGATGAGAAGGTATTGAGTTGCGCTACATCATTAACTTGCATGATTGGCCAAAACATTTAGTTTGTTGTGCCTCTAGTACATCAACGATGAGCCTTCAAACTTTGAGGGTTGCCTTAGGTTGGTTCTAGGCATTAGCCATCTTGATTTTGTTATGGCATTCTTATGGTGTCTTTGAATCTAAATTGAATGTTAAACCTTATCTTTATTATTGTGCTCCTGTGGTTATAGGAATAAAAAGGAGTAGAGTGAATATTTGATACTAATGATTTGTGCCATAGGGCCTAGGACCAAGTGTGTAGGGGACAATTGAGTTTAGATGTGCATATTTAATGCACAAACATGTATTCAGAGGGAAAAATCAAACACACATTCAATATATGGAAAGTATTACTTATAGGAAATGTAACTTTTATTCATAAATCAAAGAATAGGAAATACCAAGTATAATGTCAACAATGCATGTGTACATAGTAGATACACAGATAAAACTAATTATGTTATGACTGTGTAAGATGGCATCAATTTGGTTGTGTTCTTAGCTCTTGATATATACGTATATTACATATTTAACATCCATAATACAAAATGAATATGATTATTGTACAACTATCAATAAGGATGTTGATAGGTGCATTGATCGCCAGTTAGATGTGGTAGTTAGAAATGGTCTAAACAATTAATGTCTAAGTTATCTTCAATGACCTTTGATCTCGAGATCCCCTATTAGTAGCTAATGGCTAGTTGGGCCACATTTTGAATCACATGGTTGAGGTAGGTCAACACATGGTCATGCTGAGGTGGGGCCCGAAGGGGCAAGTGAGTATGTGAGTAAGTGCCCATGAAGTGTGTAGGACTACAAGCTATGGGGTTTAAATTGAAATGTGTAGGTTTTGATCTGAGGTAGTTGTTGCACAAAAGTCTGCAAGCAGGCACAAGACTCGTGAATAAGGTTGTGAGCAAGATTTAGGTAAAGGAGTGTGCATGATTATGTGAGAGGTATGAGCTCTATGCAAAAGAACAAATGATGAGTGTATTTGAATATGAACCTACTGTGCACGTATCAATAACCAAAAAGAGAGTACAAATGAAAAATAAGAAGAAGAAAAAGAGGATGAACATAATGATGATGAGGAGAGAGCTACATATAATTTAGGAGGAGAGGTTGTGGATGATGATGTGGAAAGAAAGGAAGAAATTAATTTTGATGATGGAAATTAGGAAGAACATGTAGGTTCTTATGAAGAAGAATAAACAAAGTAAAATAATGATGATGAAGATGTTACAAATGGTGCAGAAAGAGAGGTAGAGGACCTAAAATAGGAGGAAGAAGGATTGGATGATAAGGGTTCAAATAATTATTCTCCAAAGAAATTAGAGTCAATTTTTCAATTTCATGGATGCATTCAAAAGAAGAAGGTCATTGTATTTGTAAAACCTATCAACAAGTATAAATTCATCAACATGGATGTGGCCCAACATCTACAAGTTCAAGCAAATAATATCAAGGAGGCTCATGTAGATGGCAAGAATATTCCAGTTTTTGAAAATTTGAAGCTCACTATAGATAAATATGTTTTGCATTCAATTTTTTATGATTTGGATATGGGCGGCATGGATATGGTTCTTGGATATATCCATGGTTAGAAACTTTAGAAATAATTAATATTAATGTTTGGAAGAAGTTCATGAAGTTTTGGTATAGGAAAAAGGTCACTTTACAGGATAACATAGTTGGAAAGGCACAAATAGAAGTCACGGTAAATCATGAAGATGAGATTGAGGTAGGTTATGAACAACATGAAAAAGATTTAGATGATGACATAGATGAAGAAATAATACAAGCAACAAAGAACACTTCATGTACTCAAGAGATATAGGAATGACCAAAGGAAAATGTAGAAGAGGTATAAGAGAAGGTGGATAAGGTCAAATTATAAAAAAAAATTGAGGTATATAGACACCCATATCATCATGAGAGGAAATAATATTGGAACCATGTGAGGGAGTGTCATAACAATAATCAATTTGGCTATATAAGAAATCAGATTACTAATCACTATGGTTATACATGGAAGACAAAGAATAACTACTATGGTTAGGCATGGAATCAGAGTAGTGCATTGGCATATGGAACATGGAATAAGTGGGGAAATATCTATGAATATGCATGGAAGAATAACTACTATGGTCATGCATGGAATCAGAGTAGCACAACAAAATGTGGTACATGGAATCAAAGGAGGAATAATTTTGTGTGGACACCAAGGTAATACAATTATGATCATGAATGGAATTAGAGTAGCACAATGGAATTTGGAAACAATGTTGGGGAGATATCACCTACCAAGATCACATACGGATGGTTAGATGATCAAGAATGGAGGCAAGTGTGAAATGGTTTGAATCACAATCATTAGTTGGTTTCTTCTTATGTTTCGAGGATGAAACATGTCAAGGAGAGAAGGAATGTTATATACCTAGGGATATGATATATTAATGTATATGGGTTGATGGAGATGTTGACATGTGGCATAAATCCCCTTAGTTAGTTATATGGGTCTAATATATTTGGGTAAATGAGTAACTTGTGGAATTAGTGCATTGGGTAATGGTCGAGCTACATTGGGATTAGGAGGTTACCCATCCATTGTTAGTTATATAGAGGTGTATATAAAGGAGGTGAATATCATTGTAAAATAATCAATCAATTATTGAGTATTCTATTTGATAGAAGGATATTAGAGGTTGTTCCCTTCAAGTGGCCTTGTGGAGTTATTCCTTCGTAAAAGAGTATTGTATGGTGTTTCCCTACCTTAAGGGTATTATTTTATTTCTACATATATTGAATATTGGGGCATCTTATCCCACCAATATCTATTGTGTTGTGTTGATCTACATTATATTATGCATATTCCAATTATTGTAAGTGTAGATCATAATACTTTGTCTCTCGAGCGGGTCTCAAACAATGACCAAGGTCATGATGGAAGAACACAAGATCTCTTGGAAATGAAGAAAACAGGGTTACCACCCAACAATAACTATAAATTCAAGCATACCACATAGCTAGAAACTAGAAATATACACATAAGTGAAGAAGAACATTATATAATTCACACTAAATGAAGCACTCTAAGTGTTAATTGTTTAAGCACGTGTTACAAGAACACACAAAATTATTTATTCATAATGTTCACTCTATGAGAGTGTCCTAAGGGTTAGTTCTCTATGCCTACGCTCACTCCCCAAACTTCCTACATATTTGTGGTGATCCTTTCATACATAGAATCAGGTTTGATTTTAATTCACCCATTCCTAAATGAGTGTTAAATTAGTTGTAGAGAAATTCAACATTTGTTGATTAGGCATACAGAGTAACACCACGACCACTAGTTGGCCCAAGCACATTGAGGCACTACCAAGAAATTACAAAGAGCATCCATCAAAATGGAATTACGTGCATTTAGAATTTTTAATCCAAACACAATAAGAGATCCATACTCTAATATTTCACTCCAATTCAAATATTATAAGGACCCCTTTTGACCTAACAAGATGCAACTAGGACCTTTGATATATAAAAGAGTTTACGACTCAAAACCTGATATAAGGTCATACCAAATGTATAAGATTAATAACATGCATGAAAACCACTAAATTTATCAAGAAATGTAAAGGGCCTACTTAAACATCATTTCACGACCAACAATGCTTCAAAGTGCTACATAACACACTAACTCCAAGTTAGATAAACTAGGTACAAAAACACCCTTGTTTTAATTTATAACAAAACAGATAAATTTTTATGATTGCTAGAACACATTCTTTTAACTAGAATTATCATATTTAAGGCATAATAATATTTTTATTGTGAATAAAACTATAAATTTATGTACCATTTCAAAGTGAATTTATCTATTTAAAATTGTCTTACAGAAACTCTATAAACTGGCTTTGAAATCAACTTGCAAAAAATAATAGAACTTGTGATAAAATTTATTTTATTATTATACTAATAATTTTAAGCTAATATGAATTGATTACAGTTTTGTTTTGATAAATTTCATTTATTGATATTTTATTCATGTTGATATTAAACTAACTTTGGAAACAAGAAGATGAAGGGGTTTTATCATTGCAATTGTCTCTCAAAATTGGTCAAAATGATGATTCTTAATAGAAGAAAAAATTAGCTTATCACTGACTCCATATTTTATATTATAAAATAATTATGTCTAAGTCTCAAATTTTTGAAATTTCATATTTAAGTGTTTATTTTGTGCCAGAACCAAAATGACTCTGGAGGCAAGAAAAGAGTATTTGAAAGTTTAGTCTTTCAAACATCATCCAGAAATAGGTAATAAAGATCATTTTTTATAGGATTACAAATTGTCTAAATAATATTTGCATATCCCACAATGTAATAAAATTAGTTTTAAGTTTTAGTTTCGACAAATTTCTAGTTTAGATCTTTATTTTATTTTCATTCGAAAATGGTTTTAACCAGGTTAAGAAGTCATCAAAGTAAATTGCTTGATTCGCATTTAGAATTTATTTTGTCGAAAATAATTACTTCATTATTAAAAATTGTACAAATAATTTTGAGAGAAATACACATAATAATTAAAAAATTAATTCACAACTTTGTTTAATGGTAAGATTTAAAAAATTTAAATACAAGGTGACTTAAAAAAGAAGGGCTAGGTATTAATTTATTTGATAAAGTAATCAAAGATATCAAAATTTCTCACTTGACTTTAAGTGGTGGTGGGTCAATTCCCCACCCTTGGATTGGATAAATCACCACCATTTGATCTAGGCTTTCAAAAGCATCATAATTTTCTTTATAGCAAGTTAAAAAAGTCAAAACACTTTTATTTTTATTTTCTCTCTTTCATGTTGCAGGTTATAAGAGGATTGAGGGGAGAGCTCAAGAAGGAATATGAGTAATAGTTTATTGTTGGCTTAATGTATATATACCTTGTATATACTTCATATTAAATATGAATACATTTTTTTTCATTTTTTTTAAAATTTATATTCATAAATTTATTTATACTCAACTTTAAATGTCAAATGTATATACACTAAGTTCATTATATATAATCAATTATCTTACCAACTTGTATTATGTATATGCATATACATACATACATACATACATGTGTGTGTGTGTGTACCTTCATAACAATGAAAGTTAATAATAATAGTCAAATAGTAATGTTAAATTTGGGTGGTGGCTTGTACAATCGTTGCCCTCCTTTGGGAGCAATTGGTTAGCCAATTGTCATCCCTCCATACTAATCAAGTTTGGGAATGGGTTGGCATGGCCAACCCCCCTCTTGGTGTAGCAAGTGGGAGCAATTGCATCATCCTCTCTTCCTTTTCATAAAGAGAGGAATGGTGGCATAGTTACATCGCCCCTCTCCCATTTTTTTTTTTAATTCTTAAAACAAATTCATAAACTGATGAGATGTAGGTGAGTTGGTAAAGTGAATTGGTTGTTTCAAGCACCACCCAGGTTTAAATCTCAATTTGGTATCGGAGGCCAGTTGTGGCCGATTGTTGATATTTGTGGGCTGGTTGTGGCCATTGCTGGTATTTATGGGCCAATTATGACTCTTTGTTGGTATTCTCGCGCTGGTTGTGGCCATTTTTGATAATTTTGGTTCTTGTGATAGATGATGATTTGGGGATCTGGACCCCTGATTGTGTCCCAGACTAGTTGGAGCTTTGATCAAAAGTGATTAGGATAAAAGATCCCACCAAAACCAATATCTATAAAAAAATAAAAAATAAATTCATTAAAAAAAACTGTAATTTTTTAAATTTCTATAATAGTTATTAGAACAAAAATTCGTATATATATATATATATAAATTATTTATTATTATCATTATATATTTCTTCAAAATAAAAATACACGTAATTATATAACATATTCATTTTTATTTTTATTTTTCCAATGAATTGTATGGAATCCAAACATTGTAATACATTTTCTTTTGTAATAAAAAGATTCAAAATAGACCACTTTTTTGTTTTCCCTTCAAATTTTAAATAAACCATTTGTTTATACATTTTTTATTTTTAAACGCAAATAAAGTCTTTCAAAGGAAGGTAAGGGGATGCACAATTTTCAATTAATAAAATGATAATAACAAATTAATTTGTAATTTCTTTAAGATATTTAAATTTAACTTTTCTCTTTTTATAATATATGAATTTATAAATAGATGGCATTCACATTTTACTAGTTTTCACATAAGAGAGAGGGGGAAAGAGTTTACAACTAAGCCCTTATTCTAGTTTTATTAACTTTATTAAGAGTGTTTGTAATCAATTTTTTTTTTCCACATGCAAGAGACACAAAGGAAGAGGCAACAAATAATGCCTAACTCTTCTCCACCCATTTCCATGTGTGTCATAAGCTCCCAAGCTTCTAATACTCCAACAAACTCTTCCCATACTCCATGAAGATCTCTTCCTCCTTCTAACAAGCTCTTCCTCCCACTCCAAAGAATTGAATCCAACCAAGACCAAAAAATTTCAATAAAAAGAGAGTCAAATTTCTCTTGCCCAAAAACTCATTGAATGGAGGTACCTTCCTTACAAGAGTCATATACATGTCATGGAGGACCCATAATTTTCTTGCACACTTGAGGCTTTCTTGCAAGCAACAAGCCTTACACAATCATAAATTCACTTGCATGCCCACACGAACTTCTTTCACATAATTAATTCTCTTACACATCTTTTCAAACACTCAATCTAGTGGTTCAAGCCTACCGCTAGGCTAAGACCCTAAGGATTCTAAGTTTTATAGAAAGCTTATTTAATAGGGTTCATAGTCTTTCTAGGAGGCCTATGACCCTTTTAAATCTATTTAAATATTATCATTTTATAAGAAAATATAAATATATTTTTAAGGTGTGTGATTTTAATTTAATTTAATTTAATTAATCTTGCCTAAATTATTAGTAACATTAATTCATTATCAATAAGGAGGGGAAACCACACATTCAAAATTCTTCCCCACCCTGAGTTATCATGCTCGTGAACTCCTCAATTTGGTAGGGGAGAGGGGGTTCTTTACGAGGGGTATTACAAATGAAGCTCGCAATATCCAATCACAACAAGCCCTAAGATGCATGGTATAGATCATGGCAATGTCTAAGAGTTACAAGAACAAACCTGGTAAATAATCAAGCACACACAGAAGAGAACTCAATGTCATGCAAAACGTGTCTAAGGAGATTGAAAACAAGGGACATGTTAAAATGATGCACACTCAAAAGAGAAGACATGTTCAAATTTTTCCACACCAAATAAATAATACTCAGTGGCACTGTGGCCAACAAACAATGAATATGTTCAAATGTTCCACAATCAAGACAAGGTATAAAATAATAAGTACACTCAAGGTAAGCCATGTCATAATATGAATAATTGAAATATAAACAACTAGCATAAACATGTCATACTAGCTCCTGCATACACATGTTAGCAAAATGTTTTGTAGCATAGCATATCTAACATACTAGTTAACACATAAACATGAGTATAGACATGTGTAAGTGTTAATATATAAGCTCAACATGATAATATAAATTGATCATAAAATAATAGAACCTATATCGATTGTGATCAATAAAAGTATATGCCCCCAATGTAGTGTGTCACGTGGGTAGAAGAAAGGTCTATCAATTATATGTTCATGTATCATGGATCTAGTGTATATATGTATCACACTCAAGTACTTGTAAAACATATGTGCATATTGAAAGGAAAATAATATGTTATTTACTAACATAAAGTAAATAACATATGTAAAATCCAATAAACATGTAAATGCTAAGTGTTTGGTATTTATTATTTATTTGAATGTTTTTTGTGTTTTCTTGATTTTTTTATTTTTATTTTTTAATATTGGAATGAGAAGGCTAGACGTGATCCCATCTAAGGGATGCTCATAGGGTGTTATAGACTCAATAAGGGGTACAAAAACCTAGTCATGTTGTCAATGATCATTTATACATGCCAAATCTGGAACTGAAGAATTTGTAATACTCTGCCTATGCCTCATAGGATTATGTGGTTGTGAAGCAGTGGTAGAATTTATATTGGTTTATGAAACCCATTGCTTATTGTTATGTTACTTTTTTAGTGCAACAATGATTATGGTTCTTTGTACCATCTCTAAAACATGTTTATATGCTCTCAACAACTAACTGGGTCATGTAGGTGTAAATTAGGACATTATGGAGTCCACTACGTATCTTTGATGCAATAGCCTCTCAAATGTCATTTCCCTAAGAAAGGGGATTACATTTTTCTTACCCTTTCGCTCATATTTAACCTTGATAGGTTGTATAATTAATTATTTTGGAATAATTTTTTTTGTTGTAGTAAATGTTCATACCATATCCTTAAAAGTGTGATTACCTTATTGGCATGAATATACTTGAGATAATTATGCACTGTGGAGAGTACTACATGGAGATTATGAATATAAGGTTGTTCCAATAACATATCAAAGAATATCATATGTGGTATAATTAAAATTGTTGTGGTCACATGTGCATGACCAACCTATAAAGACAAATCAATCTCACCAAAAACCTCTTGTGTTTTCCCATTGAATATTTTGACTATCTTGGTCAAAGGGTACAAATCATCATGTGTATATACTAAATGTGTGAGTTATGTCATGGTACATACATTCTCGCTTTAACCACTATCAACCATAACATTACATATAGGCTAATGATCAATATGTGTTCTAATAAACAATGAGTGAAGATATGAGTCATCATCCATAGTTTCACTATTATCAAATGTAATAGAAGTCCTCTGAACCATATGAGGTATCTTGCTTCTAAGTGTCAATAATCCCATCTAATGGGTACCCATAATGTGGTGGAGGAGGATGTGAACTATATGACATGCACACTTTTGGTGCTTCCTTATAATGATATTGTAATGGATTGTTAAATATCTTTTAGTTTTTATGGTCACCATGTTGTGATCCCGAATCCTTTGGCAAATCATCAAATGTGATCTTTTCACTATCAATGAGATCTTGTATTCTTTCAATTTAAAACATGTGTTGATAGAATGGTTAACATGCTAGTGATAGTCATAATAAGCATTTGCAACATATCCTCTTGGTAGAGGTCGACGCCTATCAACCTCTAAATAAGGAGGGAGAGATATGATATGACACTCCACTAGCTTCTTAAGGAGCAAAGTTGGAGACTCGGGTAATCATGTAAATTGTCTCTTAAGTACATTAAATAAGATGAGCTGATTAGGTTGTTGTGAAACTGTATTCACCATTGTTGTTGCTTCTTTTTTAGCCTTTGGAGGTTTTATCTTATAACTTGGTTTGATATGAAACTTGGTATTGGATGTAGTCAATATGTTTGCTACATATTCAAGCTTGTTCAATGCAGTAAGTTTCATTTCTCGATTTCAAACAATATGTCACAATTCATCAAAATATTTAAACTTATTGAAGATAATAGACTCATGTAGCGGGGCAAACAAACTTTGCTTAAATATATCTTGAAACTCTTTATCTGCTAGTAGATTTGTCATTTTGGCCATCATTGTGTTTTACCTCAAAACATATTCATTGATGGGCTCATTGCTTCCTTGCTTGATCTTGGAAATTTGTGTATATGACATCTTTTAAATATTTTTGATAGATAAAAGTGCTAGAAACTGATTCGCTAAAGGTTTGAATACTTTCATTGATCGTACTAGTAGATCATAAAACCATCTTAAGCAATAGTCATTCAGGCTATTTGGAATTAATTGTCAAAATTTTATCATTGGAAACATGCATAGAAAGATTGGAGATGTTGCTCAAGGTCACTCTTGCCATCATAAAGTGTGAACTTGGGTACTGCAAAACTAGTTGGTAAAGGGTGCAAAGTTATCTCAGGTGAAAAAGGACTATGCAATACATCTTGTGAATCAATAGCATGAGTTGATTTTGAAGCATTTTGTTTGATATTTGTAACCTTATCTTCAAAAAATTGAATAACTTGGAGAAGACTTTGCACAATAGACCCATTGGGTTTGAGATTTGATATTTGAGAAGTGACCAAAGGGGATGCAAACATTTTTTGTGTTGATGTAGGCATTGAAACTAGTAATTGAGTTGAAACATTGATTGTTCTCATGGAGGATGTAACAATATTTGTTTGGTCCTCGGGGAGCAATGTCTTGAAAAAATATCTTGTGACCCAACTTGATGTAGGAATTGATGGTGTGCTTGAGGGGATGGATATTGGAAGTGAAGCTCAATAGGTATATCCAGTAACCCCAATATTTATACCAATAGATACCAATGCTTGTTCATTAATATTTTTGGCTTTTTTAGTTTCTAATATAGAATTGAGGATCTTTTAGAGATCTTCAGGATTTTCAAGAATACACTCTCATAGCATTGCAATAGCTTTAAATTTCTCTTGATCTACATGTTCATGTTCATCATTCTCATGTGCTTGATTGTTTTCATGGTTAGATTCATCCTATATGATAATATTTTCAATATTTTTCTCATTGTCATTATTGGCACTCTCATTATTGATAGAATTTGACAGGGCATTAGCTTGAGACATTTTAGGTTGAATAAGAGTGAGCTCAAAATTCTCAATAGGTACACCAACTATTATAACACTACATCTAGGTTGCATATAGATTAATAAAATCAAAATATGAATAATTTATGCAATTTGAAAGGCTAGAAGGCTAAAAATCCTAGGGCAAGCTAGGGTTTACATACAAATACTCAAAGTTCATGTTCATCAAATGTTTAGTCCTTTTTGGAAAGAGTTAGGGGGAGTATAGCTTAATTAAACAAATGACTATTCTAAAAGCAGATCAATTATATAATTCAGATTCACAATATTTTGATTTAGTGTTAAATTATGTAAATATGCTAAAATGGAAATTATAATGCCAAACAATAATTTGAATGCTTAAACATGAAAAAGAGATGATACTTAACTTATTCACTGATATGTAGGCAGATCTAGAAATGCATGTGTAGAAGAAGGCAGGACAATACTTCATAGGGATTCATCATATTCATCATATTTGTTTTTTGTTAGCCTGAACACTACCATTAAAATGGAAACACTAGTATCGATGCTTCTATGTAGTATATAATACAAGTCCTTTTATAGATATTCCACCTACGCCTATTAGGGTTTACTACCACCTTACAAATTTTGTATCTGGATCATGTGCATAGATTCCAGATATCAATGTGTAGCTCAAAACCCTAAGTCCTATAATTAGGGCATGTCACCTTGTAAAATAGGATTAATGGGTTCAAGTGAAGTCGAGTTGACCTCAAAAACCCATCTGTCAATGAGCACTGTCTACATAACCAATACTTTGAAGTGGACCTCAAACTGATGTAGTTCTCCCCCTTATATAGGCTTTTACGTGAATAATTATGAAACATATTATATGCAGGTGCATTTGAAAAATATTGCTTGTGGATTGCTCTTTGAATGTTTCAGACCTGTAAGAATACTGCTCCTATGACTAATTTGGAAATAGGGAAGAATATGGTAGTTTTGTAAGCTTGAGAGGTGCTTTGGCTTGGTATAATATAGATGTGCACTTTATTTGTACTTGATGATACTTAATAGTCTTTTACTTGTATTTATACCACGCCCTTTGAAATGATCTCACTAAAGGGTTAAAATAATAATATAGGTCATCCCATACAAGTTGAAAGATTTATAAATTTAACCATTTGTAAGGTTCAAACATGAGCATTAGACTTGATACACTAGTGTCGATGCTAGTGTCCTAGTTTGGATGGTAGTGTCAAGGAAAATATAAAGTTGAAGATTTGTAACTATTCAAGTAGGATATGAATTAGGGTTCAAACAGACTGTGGGTTACATGTGATTTGGGTAATCAGAATATTAGGGTTAGACTATAGGATAAGTATTTAGGTATAGTGAAATGGTGAATGCGATCCTTTCGACAGTGGAGAAGGTCATTAACTAAAGGGTTGAGCCATGAGTGATATTTGTCAAGTTTACTAGACTAGTTTATCATATAAAATTAGATTTTAGTATCTATAATATCACATTATTACACTCTACCACTATCCCCAACTACACTTATAAATTACACCTATTGATGTAATAAAAAAACTTTATTTTAATAGTGATAATATTGTAAATTTTAATAACTATTTAAATGTTAAAAAATGGTTATTTTTTAATATTTTGATATCATCCTTCATTATTTTTAAAATCATTTTAATTCAAATATCTTAATTAAAATGATTAAACTCACAAACTTAAAATGAAACATCAATCTTTTTTCAAAGTAGTAATTTTTATACGAGTATCAACTATTCACAAACATCGTGGGTGATGGTGCTAGTAAAAAATGCATGAATGAATGAATGTCAACAAGACTAGAAAGTCTATGGGACCAAAATTAGTAACAAGGGTTTTTTTCATGCAAAAACAATCCCCCGAGACAAGGGTTGTCCCATAAAGTTTGTAAAATATCCACTCCCTTTTTGATGTTGGATCTCCTATTATGAATCTTGATAAAAAAATAAATAGTTGTTTTATCAAGTCTAACATCTTCAAGCAAAGGGGCTAGAGTGTTCACTTTCAAGTTATCAACATACTCAATTAAGATGTTGCTATAAACTAAACACTCTATAATGTTGTGGCATTTTGTCTCTACCATCCTAAAGTACATAATAAATGTGTTCTCTTTTCCCAATCTTCTTTAGGCAATTATCCACCTACCAATTTCATATCTAAGACAATGTGAGTTAAGTCATCAACATTTTCATCTTCCACTCGATTTTTGCTCTTATCTAAGTTTTTTAGCTATGATCACAAGTGTGATTATATTTTTTGACATAGTATTCTTTCCTCTAGACAAGTTGCTTTATCCTTATTATTACCCTATTTTTTTCACTCTCATACCTTTTTATTTCCTCATTAGTGTTTGTACATACTTGTATGCCAATGCCTTATTTACTCATTTACTTGTTCTATTTCATTCTACATAACTCTACATCTACTACCATTTTGGGCCAAAGACGAGCCTCTATATTTTTTGTTTTCTTTACGCAACTTAACATCTTAATCATAGTTGATAACTCTAACGAGAAAGTATCCATTTCAACT
The DNA here is from genome assembly GCA_037957365.1 of Torreya grandis. Classification (NCBI taxonomy): domain Eukaryota; kingdom Viridiplantae; phylum Streptophyta; class Pinopsida; order Cupressales; family Taxaceae; genus Torreya; species Torreya grandis. Next base: position 817,731 of record JARHVA010002904.1, read on the forward strand.
AATAAAATCTCATACAAAACTGATGTTTTAATTTTGAAGCTACTTGCTATTAGGTGTTCTATAATAATCTACATCTATCTCCATTTCAGATTTGACACATTACTACCCCAAACTTCATCTCTATAAAGTACTATAAAAATGACAAGGGACCAAACAAAGACTTCATAGTTCTTTAATTCTATAATTTTAGATTTATGCATCTATATTGTAGGATCCTTAAATTCTTTTTATACATTGTGAAAATCAAAATTAAGGTACCTATATTTTTACACCATGTTTAAAAACTTCATTTGAGTTTTTTTCTTCTTCTTTCTCTCTCTCTCCTCCCTTCGTAATAAAAAGCCCACAAAGGAACCTTAAGTGAAGGGAAAAGATGAAACTTTAAAAGCGAAAGTTAATTTGTTTGCAAAAAAAGAAAAAGTTAAAAAAATTGTAAGTTTGACTTTCCAATAAAATTACCATGAGCAGTTGATGCAGAACGGTCCTCACTGAAATGAAATGAAATTTTTTTAATTACGTTCATGAGACCGATTGGTCTATGAGACCATCAATTTCACCACATAATCAACGTTTCTCGAGACATGATATATCTTTTAGAAAATTGCTATATCTTTTGTTGAAATGTATTAACATCTCCCCCAACAATTTTAATATTTTTTTCCTCAAATATATCAACCATGCAACCAACTTTTAAATTTTCTATATATTTGACTTGTATGTTTGTGTATTGAGGACATTCAAAGATGAAGTGCTCCTCTATTTCGACTGCCCTTGTGGTGTAAAGAACACAAACCCTCTCGCCCCACTGCGCTTTAAGATTTGTCCATCTCCTTGTCTTACATCGAAACCTATGAGAACCAGTTCTTAGTTGAGCAATTAGAGTCTTTTTCTCTCCAACTGATTTCGACGCTTAAATATGCTTTTTCATCATACTCGTAAATCGAGTTGAACATTGAAATGTATTGTTGTCTTTTCTTGCTTATTCTTTTCCTCCACATTACCATTTTGACCTTTTCATTCACATAATTCTTGATGTCTTTGTTATAATTTGGATATTTGGTTAGGTTGATATCCCACCTATTCATCCACTTGTGGTTCTACTTCATGTTCTCCCTTTTATGCAACTCTTCTTTTTTTACTGCCCTTGGCCATCTATCGGTCTTCATGCTTTTTGTGTTTTTCAAATAACATAATACCCTAGCCATAGCGGTTGCCTCTAAAAGAAAATTCATGATTCTACAATAATAATTTTATATGGAACGAAGTCTTTGATTTTGAATTTTTTTGTGATTAGATGCTTTTAAATCTTTTTAATTTACCTCCATTTCAAACTTGTTATTCCACTAACCCACATCTCGCAACCATATAATATGAATAAGATACTGATGGTCTCCTCCAATGTGCATTGTATTTACTTTGGAAAAATAAAATAAAATAAAGAAATTAAAAGAGAATTATTCCTTGATCACCTTGGGTTAAGGAGGAAGTCCATTGACGATGAACGAAATGAGAAGAGAAGAGAAGATGGCGAAGCGAATGGTATACAGAGTGAAATCATGGAGGACAGAGGAGGGAGCAACTGTTTATTCTGTATTTTCGTGCGCAGATGATGTTGAGCACCGACGCCACCGCAGGAACCCATTCGACGTTAAATATGTCCAAGCTGTCCTCTCCACATTTGAATCGGTAACCATATTTATCATTCTCTTCAAAATACATTTCAAGTAAAATCTTTAATTCCAGACAGTGAGTTGTAGTCAATTGCCCCCAGAAAATTTATATATGCTTGATAACTGTGTCATTTTTAAAGGTTTATCTGTTTTCTGGATATGTACTTAGGGTTTCGTTTCTTAACATGTCTACTGACGTAATTAGTAACATGCATTTCATTGGTTGCAAATTTGCATTTGTATAAAGGTATCACTGGTTATGTTGGGCGAATTATAACTTAACACTTAAATTATTACAAACTGGACAAACAAAACAAAAAATGTTTTGAGAATAATACTAAAACCAAACACTTAAAGAAACCAAGTAAGAATACGGGAGAATTTGAAAGAGAAATACATCTTGAATAAATTAATGAAAGAGCGACCCGCACTTTATAGGAAAGCAACAATATAAACCATAATATAAAGGTGACACAAAACCTAACCTTAAAATAATTTAAATGAATATTAAGTCATGTTTACATTATATGTTAAAGCAATCTAAAGTTATAAAGTGACTTTATTACTAAGCCTATCACTAAGACTAGTATGACCGCTGTCACTTTAACATCCTCCTTTAATGGTCATTTTAGAAAATATACAAAGTTGATCTCCAAATTTTATAATTTTTTCCGGGCCAAGAGACTTGGTGAGAATGTCTGCAGTCTCTTGGGCTTGAGTTGGACAACATTGCATCTCAACTACTCCATCTTCTACAAGCCGTTGAATAAATTGACAATATTCATCAACTTGTTTTGTGCGTTCTATAGATGTTGCATAATATCAAAGCTTGAAAGACGAGATTCTCTACCAGCTTAAAAATTCTCTGGTTATTACAAAACTATGATATAAGCTCACTTGATCAACTTGCAAATCTGAAAGTCCTCTTCTATGCCAAACTGCTTCACATGCCACTTTTACTGCTGCTCTAAATTCTAATTTTGTAGCAGAAAGTGAAATTACATGTCATTTTTAGCCAATCCAAGAAACTGCCCCTATTCCTAAATGGAACTCATAACCAGTTGTAGGCTTCCTGTCATCCATGGATCCTGCCCAATTCGAGTCTGAATGGTCACACAATTGAAGCTTTTTGCTCTTATAATGTAGAATGCCAAAATGTTATTTACCCTTCACATAACGTTGCACCCTCTTCACTGCTATCCAATGTTATGTTTTTGGAGCTGTCATAAATCAGGAGATATAGCTGGCTGTATAGCACAAGTTAGGCCTAGTGGCTGTAGGATAAATCAAGCTGCCAACTAGTTGCTTGTAGATTGATTCATTTATTAGTTTTTGAATCGATCTTGACTGAAAGTTTCAGCCTTGTCACAATAGGTGTAGATGAGATTTTACAATATGTCATCCTGAACTTGTCTAACAAACATATTGCATTTTTTTTTTGAGAACTAAAAATATGTTTATCAGTTTGCCAAACTCTTACATCTAAACAATAATGTAGGAGGCCTAGATTTGTCATGTCAAAAGTAGAACATAAATTTGATTCTACCTTCAATAGCTTCGACCTCACACTTGTGATGATGATGTCATCAATAGATACCACTAGGATCACCACATCACCATTCTCGATTTTGATGTAGAGATTGGGGTTAGAAGAACTTTTTCTGAATCTTTGTTCTCCTAAATACCTGTCAATTTTGAAGTACCATGCCTTGGGAGCCTTATTTAGCCCATAAAGAGCTTTCTTCAGTCTACACACCATATGTTTTTTCCTTGGAACCTGAAATACCTGCAGTTGGCACGTATATACTTCTTCTAGATCTCCATTGAGGAAGTCACTCTTCATGTCCATATAATGTGCTTTCCAACCAAATTGTGTTGCCATGGCTAGAACCAATCGAATTGTTTTCATTTTTGTAGTAGAGAAAATGTGTCCTCATATCAATCCCATCCTTCTGTGCAAAGCACTTTGTGACCAGCCTTGCTTTATGTTTGTCAAGTGTGCCATCTGGATACACAACCCTTATATATAATATGAACAAATTTGGACTTTTTCATCTGGTTGTTAGGTTCACAACATCGTTGGCATGCCATTCATCAACATCCTTTAATAGCCCATCATCATAGTTTATTTCTTCCAATATCACTTGAGCCCCTCCTACCGAAGAAGCAGGCATGGAATCAATTTCTTGTTCATCTTTTGTTGTGGATGGTTGTGTGTAATTTATCTCTAAGTCACAGCTCTCAAGTGCAACATTTCTAAGATTAACAGCTACAACTTGATTGCCTTTATTGATTTCTGAATGTTTTAAGCACACCTCCAAGGACTCTCCATGTTCAACATGTGAATTTCCTATTACTCCAAGATAGCCAGGCAAATCTAAAAGAAAAGGTGCACATGTAGAGTCTTGTTTGTTATCCATAATATCATTGGAAGTCTCTTTGGTATCCTTCAGCAAGTGAGGTGCATTTAATGATTGTCCGTCTTCCAAGGCATCAAGGTTATCTGGTGGATGTTTTTTCCTCATTGCTATATAAGTTTGTAGGGTAATTCTCCTTTGGATCCCGCCGGTAGTGATTGATATTCTTCAAACCAAGTTATAAGATCATCATTTAATGATTTCGGAATTTCTTTGGCTGGTTCTATCCTTTGGGTATTGGAATCCATTACCATTTTTATGGTAAGGGCCAATTGCGCCACTGTATTAACCAATTGTTCTTGGTCTTGGATGAATTTATTTATCTGCTCAATATTTCTATTGATTCCCATTTCTTTGTTCGTAAAACAAAATAAAATTATTATTATCGTATGTAAGATTTTCGTTCCACAGGCTGGGAGGATGGAAAGCTCTGATAACACTGTAATATTCCAAATCAAAAAAATTTACATTTATTTGGATTTTCTAGAATTCCTTTAAATAATATTTTATAAAATAATAATTTAAATAATAATAAAGTCAAATTGAATGAATTGTTTATTTTTGAATATAGATTTCGAATATTACAAAGTTACACCAGAAGGGCTTTCGTCCTTGGGTTCGATTACAAGGGTTTCCATTCTTGTAACTGGATTACGCAGTTTAAGGGGTTTCATCCTTAAATGCACTTGTAAGCGGCTGCTTATACATGATTAAATATTTGAATTCATAATTGGATGATCACTTTCTCATCAATCCACCGGATATAAATACCTTTATCTCTTCCCATTCAAGCGACATGTCTTCTCCAAACATTGTGACCTTTCGTTAAATGAATGTTAATGACTAATTAATTAATTAATAAATAATAAATGCCTAATGACTGCTGTTTAAGCGCATTTAATGACTGCTGTATTAAATGGCAGCCTTTCTCCTTGGCAGCAATTTCTTTATGTGAAATGGCGGTGCTTCTCCTTGAATTCAGCGATCTCCTTCTTGGGGATATTACGGTATTTTTTTGGAGAATTGTTCTCCATTGTGATTGAGTGTGCCACATTTTCCAAGCTGCTCTTGTTACCAAAGCTTAATTGAAGTGACGTAAAATTCTGATATTGACATCTCATTCTCTTTTAACAGTATATATTGTGGTTCATGAGACAAGAAGATGTTTACATTTTTCATCTATTCCTTTCCACAAGAAGTTTTGTTGGATTTGCGATCCCCTGTCCTCTATATGATTTGGGAGAGGAAGGAGAGTGAGCAAATATATATTGGGACACCCTCTAAGAAAGCTTTTAGGATCTGGATTCTCCTAGCAAACATAAGGCATATATGGATCTAATCAATCAATTTGGAAATCAATTGACTAGTCACCACATCCCATATTCCTTGTTTTTGTTTGGTATGTAGAGGGATTCCTAAGTATTTTATGGGTAACTTGCCTTCTTGAAACCCCTTAATTTTAAGTATATATTTTGCATCTAGGTGAAATGTTGATGAAGATGATGTTGGAATTGTGTTTTTAAACCAATTGTTCTAAGGCTAATTGGTAGAGGTCCAACAAATTGTTTAATTTACTTTTTTTTCAGGATGAGTGGAAAAAATAAGTTTATCATCAACAAAATGGAAGTTTGAGTATATCCGGCCTCCTTCAATGATTGGGAGGCCATGTGTGCTTTCATTTGGTTGGCTTCACCTATCATTGTGTAGAGACTTGTGATCAAGAAGAGATAGGATCTCCTTTTCATAATCCTTTTGAAGGGGTGAAACGAGTACCTGAAACACCATTGATAGAATGGAAATAGAAAGAGTGGCAATGCAACTAATATTTCTGACAACTTGGAAATGAAGTGTCGAATTGACTAAAGTTTGCCTTGTAGGCTATGGAGTTGTTTGATATTAGTAGGTGGAGGCATATCTAATATTTATCTAATTGTAATTATGAATGCAAATATATACTATTATGATCCTTAGAGTTCTAAGTTTGACTATCATAATTACAAAGATTAGCAACATTGTAATTTCAGAGTTACTTCTTATAAAATAAAAGATGCATCAGAATTCATGTTAAGTTATCCATCTTATGACTTGTTCATTGAAACCAAATGTCTTGAGGGATTGTTATATTAGCTCCCAATTTCATCTATTAAAAGCTTTAGATATGTCCAATTTTAACATGATCCCTTGCCTTTTATGTCCCTGAAGCCAATGTATGATTTCTTGAACTGCTATAATATTATTTGTTTTTTGTGTGTTTTAAACAAAAGTTGATTGAGAGGTGGAGATTAGCTTCAGAAGGATTGGCTTGAGCCTTGGGGAAACTAGTTTAGTTAAAATCTTATAAACCATATTTTATGGAGCAATTGATCATTATAATCACTAAAATGTTCTGCTTGGATATTTTTTGGGGATCAAAACATATTTGGTGGTGTTCATTTGGCGGAGCATTTTCTTTTCGAGATTCCTCCAAAATGTCCAGGACATCCTTCTTAATTAGTTTCCAAAATTGCTGGTAGAAAAATGCTGGGAAGCCATTCGACCTAGGGGCTTTATCTAGTTGGAAGGAGATGTTATGAGCCTAACTTCTTCTTTAGTGGTTGGTCACATAATGTTTGAGTTGTCCTCAACATCAACTAGTCTAGGGATGTTTCTAACCAACCTTTTCTGTACTTGTTCTCTTCTCTTTGTTGTTTGTGGTTGGGTGAGAGCATAGATTTAAAACTTGTACTTGGCAATTACTCGGCAGCCCAAAATTTTGACTCGGACTCGGGACTGGGCAATTACTTGACAACTATATTGCTACTAAAAAATATGTATAAATTTATAAAATAAACTAAAATAATATGTACAAATTTATAAAATAAACTAAAATAATATGTAAAATACAATTAAATGACATAAGAAATGAATGCAGAGAACGCGTAAGTATATTTTATATTAATTTTCAATAAAAAAAGAGTACAAACTGCAATTCTTATAGAGTCATAGACTATAGTCATTAATATACCAAAATATAATAATATGAATATCATCTCCAAGGCCTAGTCTGCTGCCCTATGAAAGTGGCATTGGAAGGTAAGGATTTGCAACAACATCATCTATAAAGGTATCATTTGCATCCTCACCAACCGCTCCCGATGCCTCTACTGCACCTGATGCTATTGCTTCCCTCTCCAAATTTGAAATCTACTCATCAATAAACATGGGCTTCTCATCATCAACAATCTAGTCGGCATACGGATCGATATCATCCAAATCAATTGCCTCATAACTCTTTGGCCCCTCCACTTGTCTCACATGAAGACGGAAATTGTATCCCACAAAAACAAGGTCTTTGAGGGATTGTGTTGTCAACCTTTGTGTGAACAACTTCAAACATGCTCCAATTACATTCACATCTAGAAGAGCTACATGGCTAACACAAAATGTGGATGGCTAGCCTCTAAAGATTTGATGTTTTTGCACCATAATCTTTTTACTATCAATTTGAATAGACATTTATAATTTTTTAAGTGAATTACGCTTGAGTAAATGAAAAAAGTCTAGAATCTAACGAGTAATGAGACTAAAAACAAATGACTCAATTTGTTTTTACTTGGCTGATGGGTGTTTCTCTTTGGATGCATAGAGCCGAAAAAAAGAGCTGCCCCTCTACACTCTTGTAAATCTACAACTCATCAACATTTGTGCCTCTAGTAGCTTTATTAGGGATCATCCTCTCTATGCATGTGTTGAGGCCATTCATAACCTCCTCATTGGCCTTGAATGAATTGGAATAAAAAAACTTGGGGTTCAAGTAGTAGGCCACGACATGTATATGTCAATGGAGTTGCTTGTTCTATTTTCGATCAATTATGTGTCAAATGGGCTTATATGTTCCTTAGCCATGTACATGGCCTCATACAAATAATCCATTGGGTTTTTCCCCCCATCCACCAAGCGTCGAATTGTAATCGAATGCCGTGACACCTAAAAGTTAAAAACAAAATAATGTGCGATTAAAAAATCAAAATTAAGTGAAATTTGAAACATAAAAATTATAACAAATAAATGATAAATAAAAAATTGTTAAGTTTAAGGTTACCTTAAGGATTTTATTTATGTGCTTCACAAACACATTATAAAAAATGGTCTTCACGACCCTTTCCCCTTTCGGTTTTCTAGCATAGGAAGACTCGAACCACTGTTTACTCGTAAACATTTGCTTAAGAGATGTTAGTGAGGTTGCAAGCTTTGCATTGTGACGAATGTTGTGGCAAATCCTGTGACTCTCGCTCGCACAAGCTCCTTTCCATCGTTGTGCTCTCTCATCAAGCTGGCATCCAGGGGTGTTTGTAGATGAACCTTGTGATAGTTCTTGCCTCTTCAATCACATTTTCCACCCATGTCATCCTTTTTATGTCCTCAAGTAGGAGATCGATGCAATGGGCTACACAAGGGGCCCAAAAAAGTGGAGGGTGTCTTTTCTCAATAAGTGTCCTTATTGTTGCATTGTCTGTCACATTTTGGATGACATTCTCCACAACCACTTCCATCACCACATCATCCAACATATACAAAGAGTTTGCATTTTTCACTTGGTGGGAGGCATCAATTGACTTAAAGAATATCAACTGCCCACTTGTTGAAGCCACTAGAAAGTTAATCAAAGTGCGGTTTTTACCGTCTGTCCACCCATCAGACAAGATGCTGCAATCTTTTTTATGCCATATTTTTTTGCACCTTCACTATAGCTTCCGTATTTTTGACAACATCCTCTAACAATGGGCCATGCAAATCATGAGGATTAGGAGCCTTGAACCCCTTCTCGACAACGGTTGATGTAGTTACCAAATTCTCCCAATATGGACTTTTTGCCATATTGTATGAAATGTTGTTGTAATACCAAAAGTTTGCTGCAGCTATCTTTGCTTCATTGTGCAAATCTTAGCTCTAACTAGTACCTTTGAGTGAAGGTTGTGCCCCAGGACTACTTCGAGGAACAAAAAAAGAACCCGAAATATCATTAGTTGATAAGCCCGACCTCGTCCCTAACCCCTTTGAGTTGGGGCAATAGAAGAGGATCCTTTGTTATACTCATTGGAATCATCTATTGCTGCCTTCTTATTCACTAGGTTTGCAATTGGTTCAACTTTCTTCTTTTTTATTTTCATATTTTGTAAGGTAAATAGCCATCTTTCTTTGAGCCTCGCTTCAACTTTCTTATTTTTTCTTTGCATATTTCGTAAGCTAAGCAACCATCTCTCTTTGAGCCTCAAGTGAAACTTGTTTGCACACTTGTATAGCTTGAATCGCGATTCATGTGAGGTGGTATCTGAGGCGAGTGACGTCTCCACTCATCTTCAACCCAAAATAATTGCATATGACACAATTGCCCTCTTCAACAGGTTAACAGTGCTTCTAAGAACGATCTTTAGAGTTCATAGCTTACTACCGCTCATTGAACTGAATGACAATGCCATTCGTGCAAATGCATACCGGTGAAAATTGAATGCAAACTAAAACAAGTAGAAAATATACATAAAAAACATGTATTAGATGAATACCCTAGCTACTATATTGTCTATCAAAGGAAGAAGTAGAAGAAAATGGTTAAACAAACAATAAAAATATCAAATTATGTGCATCTAAAATGGAAAAAAAATCAGAACAAATTTAACAAAAAAACCAAATAAGGACACTTACCTCTTAAATCCTTGTGAAAATCCTTCGGAGCAAATGGAAACCACTGTCAATGACTGTCAAATGCGCAAAATCGCCTTAGCAGAGATGAAAGAGAAAAAATCCGAGTTTTTTTATAATTTTTTTTTTTTGCCGCATACTGTTATATTCTTTAAGCCGAGTCAACGCAAGGTACTTACAATTTTTGGCAAGTAATTGTGAGTTATTACTTGCCAAAACATGTGGGTACCTTGCATTGACTCGGCTCACAAGTCTCAATGCGATAAATTGTTTTGGAAATGAGCAATGATTACTTGCGAGTACTCGGCGAGTTTTAATACTATGGGTGAGAGTGTTCTTGAAAAAACGTGTGACGTAATCTATTATGTCATCAGACGCCGTTATGATTCTTCCATCCTCCTTTTTAGTTTGTTGAATGGAATTTATGTGCTGGCAGTTAAGGAAATACTCATGGAAAATCTTTTTGTTCACATCCCCCTGTTTTATCCATTGCTCTCTTGATCTTTACTTCCAATACTGCTCTTCCTTCTTTTGGATGCAGGTAAGCTTTTGGATGAGATATTGTTTCTGTCTATGCAAATCTTGGTAGAAACTTATCTCTTGTATTTTCTTTGTACTTCTTCCTGTTGTCCCTCAATGAGTGATGCTTGTCAATCGAATATTTTAAAATTCATTCTTGCTTCAACTCTTGATACAAAATATGAGGTGTTGGAGTTTTCCCATGAATTTGCCCAAAGCATGCCCGTTAATTTTTCTTGTCATGTGCCACCATTGTTCTACCTTTTCTCTGAATCCAGGATGAGACATTCACATTTTTTCAAATTTGAACTGGTTCTTTCACTGCATTGTGTTTATGGCTGTAATTGCGAGATTGACATGCCAATGATCAGATAATGTGGTATCACTGACATTGGTAGAGATTTGATTTGTTGATGTGATCCGTTGATCACTGATGCAAATTATGCCTATTTTCTCAGCTTTATATTGTGTTTCTTTTCCTCTTTGCTCCACGTGTGTAGGCCTTTGTGCAAATGCTAGATCTACCATGTGGTTGTCTGTTTCCAATCTTATGAGTGCTTTTGTTGTCTTATGGTTGAACCCTATTTCCCTTTTTTTCTTCATGAATTTTAAAAATGTTGGTATTGCCCATAAGGATGAGATTAGGAGGGTTGGTTGTTTGTATCCAATCTGTTGTTTGCTCTAAGAAATTGATATGATTGTTCCCATAGAGGGAATGTATATATTTACAACACTAATATCCAATTTAAATTCATGGGAATGAAAGTTTGCAAGCAATCCCCATGTAGAGGATTGGTGAGATTTGTATTCATACTTGGATGGATTTCATTGTATCATGGTGTAGGTATGAGAGCAAAGAATCATTTTTTTTCTGCCCCAAATAACTGTATATTGGAGACTCCTCTTAGAGCTTGCTCGCATGATCTCTTGAAGACAAACTATATTTATTCCTATTGTGTACTTTGTTATTTAGGTACCGGTGTTTATTGGGAACGCCTAAGCCCCTAATGTTCCATGAGAGTATCCATAACAGACGGTTTGTGATGGGCTTGTGGTGCCTTCTGCATATTCTATTAGCATATTCTCTTTGATTAATTATTTAATTTTCTATTGAAGATCTCTTGAGTACTTACTAATCTTTGTTAGTCTATTTCAGCAGTTACCATCCCATTGGTAGTTCTCTGAATATAAGTTGACACTAATAATTGTTCGTATCATTTTATATTACTTGGAGATAGGCATTGGAAACCTATTTCATTTTCTTCATTTTCTAGTTGAAAGAAGGTAGGATTTGTATATTTAATAATTGTTATTTTTTCTCTGCAAACAATCCCTTGGTTGCTACCTATATATAAACCATTATCTCGTAGGTTATCGTTGAGAAATAATATGTAAAGAAAGTTAAAAAAAGTGAACAGAATGTTTTTCAATAATTTTTATTAGTTTACTCTTTAAAGAATATTCCTGTACTAAAAGTTGGCACTCATTGCTGTGGTCAACATCCTAGAAAGTTTAGCTCTCTCAAGTGCTTTTGTTATATTTTTGCCTAGAAAGCATCTTGTGTGAAATATTACATGGTAATATCAGCAATAATTTAATTACATTTTTCTCATTCAAGATTAGGAAGCACACTATGCTATTTGTCTTTGAGCTCCAGAATATCAATTCCAACGAACTTTGATGTAATTTGGTAATATCAGATTAGGGTAGCTGATAATTATGGGTCTATTTCAAGATCTCAAGTTGAAGCTGCATCAGCCAATGTTCATGTTCGGATGGAGGTGAGGCATTGGATAATGTCTTTATAGGATGTGAATGCAAAAGGATTCTAGAGGAAGTCAACAGTGTGGATGTGCTTTTGTTTCGTTCAAGCTAGTTTTTTAAGGAATATATGCAACATAGGACCAGTTTTTTTTTAAATAAATTAATTGTGACTCAAAATTTAGGACTGTTTGATCTTGGATTTTCTTTTGCAATATTTCCTTTGATTCACATATATAATCTTGAATTTTCTTTTGCAATATTTCCTTTCATTCACCTACACATATCCATGCTCTCTATATTTTATAAATCTTACTCATGTTTAGTAACTAGGGAGTGGAAAAGACAAGTGGAACTTTTTATAAAGCAATTTTGAGGTATAATCAAGGCAACATTTGAGTTGAATAGCCTAGAAGTACATTGAGGATATAGTTTAGCATATTTGCATTACTAAAACAAACACAACTGCACAAAATATTGCAAATGATATATATATTAAAGCAACAACAAAGGCTAGGTAGCACTAGCGCAAGTGTTGGATATCACCTAGACACTTGGAACAAGATGGAGGAATGAACGTCTCCAAAAAATGACAATTCTTGTATTAATAAAAGTAGATTGATTGATACATAAGATAAGTAGGAAACATATATTTATAGGAAGTGATTTGAATCCTAGCAGGTATTTGGGGGACAACAATCTAAATGAGGATTTAGATGTGTTATATGCATGTGTGGAAACAATATTCAAAATAGAAAAAATAATAGAATTGAAGTAGAAGGTTTTATTAATATGTGCATTCTACAGATGACATATTCTTGATGGCAATGTATGGCTTCTTTTCTCCTACTATCTAATGCTAACCATTCATGTGGGTATATATACATATATTACAAAACCACCGAGGCTAAAGAACTATTATTGAAGTTGAAATGGTTGAGCTTCCATGTGTGACTCTTCGCCTTCTTATAGTTGAGTTGAACGACAACAAAATTTAACGGTCAAAATATTGGGGGCTCTAGCCCCATAGGAACAAAGGCAGTGATGCTGTCAGCACTTGGCATTACAATGTTAGGATTTGGAGGAGCTTATCACAGAGATTTAAATTATGAAGAGGATTCAAATACATAGGGATAATAATTCAATATGATTTCTCACTAATATTCTTATGCTATATTCATTTCATTCGAATCACATTACAAATATATAGGACTTCTAATTCCTATAATAAGGGATTCTAAATCCCTACAAACTCTTAACTATTAACCTCCAATCTCCTAATAATAAAACCAAACCTATATGTGACAATATAATATTTTACTGTATTATCCATACGGTTATACACTAACCAATATGCTGTTTACCTCTCGGTAAATACCCAAACTTACACAATGTAAAAGCTAATCTCTAACATTCCCCCCTTTAGTTTTTACATGGTGCAAAAAAATTCACACTCTCACCTGCAGTATGCTCACCCCTTGTAGCATGCCAAACTATGTGGCTCATGACCCTGATATAAAAGGAAGGCAATCCTCATCAATCTTCCCATGGTTTTCAACATGTTTACAACAAACCTAGACGTAAATAGGGACCCATCAACCTATTCACCTCATGTAGTTCTCTGGATTACTATGAACCGTTTCAGAATCCATGAATTGTCTTACACTAGTGCTTTTGTCCTTTCACTATGTTTTCACATCAGGGAAATATGTTTGGAATTTGCACACAAATTACATTACTTTGAACAGGCATATTCTTCTGTTCTTATTTTGCAAATACATAGTGGAAACTATAAAAACACACCACATTACAAATGTCACCAAATCTTCTTGGGCCCCGTTGTTGGTGATTGACGAGAGACCTCCTTCCTCTATGCCTCCAACCTCCAGTAGGTGAAGATGCTTACTCATCAAATTGGTCTTGGACGCTCAATCTTTGTATCTTGTTTTTGAAGATAAGACCCCCCCCATAATTTGGACATGTGACTTACAAATCAGATGTCGGGGTCGCCGGATATTGCATCCATACAAGAGAGTTTTCGACTATTTTTGTTTTTGACATAAAAACAACTCTTGACATACAATGTTTTATTGACATTTTTACAAAATATTTAAAACTATGGACTATATCGACATACCAAATGAATATAAGACTTGGATTGACACACATAACGCCTCTAATATAATCCAAATGACTACTAAAACTCATCAAATAGAAAGTAACTAATTTGACTTAAAAACTTTATAATTTGAATATACTAAAAATACTCTAAAACTACAGCAATACTTAAAGACTTATAAAACCTGAATACCTAATATTGCCATGACTTAACTATATCTAACCATATTTTAACAAATAAAAACATATACTACGACGCAGATTCACAAGACTCACATTTTATTTTTGCATGCATAGATTTGACTGATCTGTAGAAGCTCGATCTATAGAAGAGGCTACGTAACTAGGCACACCAAATTTAGATATCCCTTGATTTGTAGAGACTGCCAAAATAGAAGGCTCGGTCTTCAATACAAGGAGATCAATAGATTTGTTCTGACGATGACTGTAGAATTGGCGTAATTACACCTTCTGCATTAATCTTCACTCCCTTTTTTTTAATGTAGCATGCAACTGCGTAACAGCTGAAAGACTGCAAAGGGCGTAATAAAAATTGATCAAATGATCAGAGTGCAAATAACAATAACGCGTGGGAGTAAATATGACGCCATTCGTGGAATTTACTGTCACCCAATAGAATTTAGGTCCAAGTCAAATCAGGGCGTGACTTTGGATGCGCCAATCAAGGGTTTGCCTTTGCGCAGTATGCTGAGAGATATGATGTTGTAGTGAATGCTGAGACTGAGACAATGGAAGATATATTGGTGTTGAACGAGGGTATATCCAAACGTACAAACACAAATCAGAATTGGAGTTTAGTCCGAGTCTTATCCAAGCTGTGTTGCTAAAAGATCCTCACCTCATTGATATGCTATCAATCTGATCTTTATTACACTACCTATCTATCCTACAACTAGGTGGATTAACTCTTAGAAGCTCTCATGACTCGGGGCAAGCAATGGATTTGCAGAATTGCCCCTTCACAGATTTATTAGATCATTGAACCCCCTGATACCACTGTTAGGATCTAGAGGAGCTTATTACAAAGATTTAAATTATGAAGAGGAGTCAAATACACAAGAATAATAATTCAATATTATTTCTCACTAATATTCTTCTGCTACATTCATTTCATTTGAATCACATTACAAATATATATGACTTCTAATTCCTATAATAAGGGATTCTAGATCCCTACAAACTCACAACTATTAACCTCCAATCTCCTAATAATAAAATCAAACCTATATGTGACAATATAATATCTTGCTGTAATATCCATATGGTTACACACTAACCAATATGCCATTTACCTCTCGGTAAATACCCAAACTTACACAATGTAAAAGCTAATCCCTAACGTACAACACATTGTGAGCAGACCTTAGTTGTGTGGTTTGTATGTGTTTGGAACCCTAAGAAAGCCATTGGTGAAGACCACATAAGGTTTGGTGCACACATGGATGACACCACATCTAATTTTCACAGATTGCATTGAGCCACTATAAAAGTGTGTAACATCTAGTGGAGATGGATTGATGGTGTTGGAGATGCTGCGAACCTTTGAAGGCAGTTTGTGAATACCATAGACCATTGAATTGGAATCGTCATTACCGCAAGCTATGAAAATGGGCTTGGTGGTATCAATAGAACTGCTTTTGGAGAATCCACTTGGATTAAAGAGTATACATGGCTCTTAATCCAAAATCATCCCAGTTTCATGCCCATTGTATACAACCATACTAAAGTGGCTCACAATATAACATCAAGGAGTATAGCCCCCAAAATATATGAACATAGAACATCAACCAAACATTGAACATACGAGCTTATGGATAAAATTACTCACTATGTTACATAATAAAATATGTTGTGTCTTTGCACACAACATGCACACCCGGTTTTTCCATTGAATACTTTTGAAGTTGGAGGACCCTACCATAGAGACACCTACAAAAAATGATTATAGCATATTAAAAAAAAATTAGTTGTGGCATAATAGCAAAAAATTATGAAACATGTCTCCAATTTGAAAAAAAGAGCTAGATTGCAAAAAATTCATTCTTCAGCCGACCATTTGTCTTCCCAAAGTTTTTGCAGCTAAAGAATGTGTGAAGTTGGGCATGGAGACTACTCTTGCTAAATGAGGTGTAGAGTGGTGTTGGAATAGTGAAAAGGCCCATAAAATTGCTACAAGCAAAATGTACTTTAGTGCAAAATTGTTACTATTATGTGAATATCTTGTTTTGAAGTTGTGTATTAGTTTTATTGTTTTTTTTGAATAATTCGATTTTCAGTTTGAGTTGTTTCTTGGGAGGGTTTTCTACTTTTGTTGTTGTTATTGCTGATATAGATGGAGTTTTGATTGTTCTTTTGTTTCTTTGGCTGTAAGGGCTGTTTTGCGGATTTTAACATGATTGTGAAGGAGATGACTTTGGCTAGGCTGTTGGTTCCTGAAAGTAGGATTTGTAAACCATCTACATAGTCGAGTATTTGGTCCCATATTGGTAGTTTTAAGACTTTTGTACCATTATAATTATTAATGTTAATCTGTTCTACTTGAAAAATTCAAGCTTTATATGATATTAGCCTCATACCTTTCTGGATGATGGCTATATGCCAAAGTGGGGCAGCGGGCTGTGGGGAGGGGGAAAAAGGAGGTTTTTATGGCAGACATTCTAGGAGAGTTATATCACGGGGTTTGCTTATGTTGGGGGAGGAGGGAAAAAACGTTTTTGTCATAGGACATAATATGCGAGTTATATCATTGAGATTGTGTGTATTATTGGGGAGGAGGCGGTGTGATCATGGGACTAAAAAGAAGGTTTTTAAGCTAAAATATTCTCTGCGAGTTATATCAAGTGGATCGTGTGTGCAGAATCGAAAAAAGGAACTTGTATCTTGTTATAGGTTAGTCAGATTATCTATTATGCGATGATTTTAATGAAAATAGGTTGATTTTGTTGATGGAGATTATGTATTGGACATGTTCAGAAAGAAGACTTTTAGATTTGATTCAATATGTTTGAAGTTCTTCCCTTTAGTATGTGTGAGTGTGGAGAATGTAAAAGAGGAGTGTTCTTCTTTGTTTTAGGTTAGTCATCTAGTGTTTGAGGATTTTAATTAAAACAGGTTGATTCTGTTGATGGGGATTATGTGTTGAACACGTTCAAGAGGAAGACTCTAGATTGGATTCAATATGTATAAAGTTCTATCTTTCAGTGCTCTTGAGATATTACTGCAGGATGGTTGTGAGAGGAAATGTCAAATAGGTTTGAGGTGTATGCCCATTGAAAATAATAACTAATGTCTATAATCACTATGGCAAAGTTGGCGAGAGGGAGGGTTGTTTATATACCATATGTTCTAATAGCAGAAGGGTCTGCTATGTAAAGTCTGTGTACGGTCACGGAAGGGTTGTCTGAGCTTTAATACAATTGTTAAGGAATGCTTCCTGCACCTGTAAATATACACACCGTGTTATGCTTTGCCCCTTTTTTGTTACCTACACTCACAAAAATGTATGTCAATAAAAATTTAGAAGGATCAATTTAGAGGGTTAGCAATACCAAACCTATTAGTAGACATTATTGGAATAATCTATGTTAGTACGTCATAGTATAATGATTAATATTAGTTTAAGAGTGAGTTATGTGTGAGCATGTGTTTGTAATGAGTTGTCTTAAGAACTCACCTTATTAAGTAGCGATTGAGTGGTTATTGAAGATAAGCCTGACTCCTCTAATAAAGGAGATCAATGGTTATATGTAAACAATGTTTTGTTGAACAGAGTTGAACCACTTATTTTTATAGTATTTGGTATTAGAGCACCTCCAGTCTTTTCCTGTGATGGAAGAAGAATGAGTTGTTTGCAGGGGCAACCCTTTTTTTCTTTGTTGTCCCAAGTCATGAAGTTAGATTGTAGATAAATTCATTATAGAAGTAGGCTATGTTTGTTTTTTCAAAGTTTAAGGTGGTTTTGAAGTTTGAAGTGATCAGTTTTTTGTCAACACCGTATTCTCTTGTTTCAATTTGTGTGCTAGTATGTCCGACATTCATTGTTTATGTCGCCGTGCATATCTTTTGTTCCCAGAAACAAAGTTTTCTGTTCATTATTGAAGGATTTGCCATTCTTGAATACATTGAAAGCTACGCTTGTCTTTATGCAAGACTGCAGTTCTCTCATGGTCTAGATCTTCTTCCATGCATGCATTGCAGTCCATTTGTTCATTCATTTGTATATTTGTTGTAGACCTCAGCCCTTTGCACTCCGTCAATGCATTATTGGCACACTTTGAATGTACCATTCAATACTGCAGATCCAGTGTCCTCTCTTCGTCATCTTAATCATCTTCATTCAAGTCCACAG
Source organism: Torreya grandis (assembly GCA_037957365.1). Lineage (NCBI taxonomy): Eukaryota > Viridiplantae > Streptophyta > Pinopsida > Cupressales > Taxaceae > Torreya > Torreya grandis. The sequence continues at coordinate 836,264 of JARHVA010002904.1, forward strand.
TCAGTCAATGTGTTCCTGCACAACTACCGCTTGTGGGAATAAATTCAAGCGTCACCCCCATGCTATAAGAGGGTGTGCGTGAACAATCAGTTGGGATTAGTCACACGAAAAGCAGAAGAAAAAAAAACGATACATTTTCTCCTCGGCAAAAGGTAAAAGCAGAAGGAAAAAAATGATATGTTTTCTCTGCTACAAAAGGTGAAAATATAAGTGTTTGAGAATATTGTAAAGTAAAAAATATCCTTCTTTGTTCAAGTGAAGTGTTAGTAAGGATATGACATGGAAAGATACATTTGTTTTTTCCATAAAAAATATCTAAATGTTGTAGTCTTAGTTTGTTAGGTTATTTTATAGTTGTGTCAATAAGTGTCATTTATATAATCTTTGTTGAGCATAGGCTAATATTGAGAGGCAGGGGGGGGGGGGGGGAGGCTGTGAGGTGAATCAGTATTATATATTCGTTTCTTTTCTAACACTTAATTACTTATTCCAATAAAGATATTCAAAGCAATCAAATCACAACACAAGATAACACAATGCAAAGTGACACCAGATATACGTGGAAACCCTTTCGGGAGAAACCCATGGAGAAATATTTCTCAATAAAAATATTCATAGGCACCAACTTACTGGAGCACCAACCCTAAAAATAATTTTGTAGGCACCAACCTACAGGAGCACCAACCCCTTTCGTCGAGCACCAACTCAGCAAGAGACACCAATCTCTTTAAAACGAAGGCACCAACCTTCTCACAAAAATCACTATTTTATCTCTGATTTGTTGTCAACACAACGAATGATAGAACAATGCTTTATCTACTTTTGATTCGATCTACACTTGAGTGTTTTTGCTTCTATGCTTTGCCTTATACTTGTTGGATTTTTCTTTTCAATATTCTCACAAAAATCTGCTTTCAAATATTTTTTCTCTTCTTTTATTTCTTCCACTTTTGAACTTACAAATTTGCCACTCGCTATGCACTTATTTATAACCCATGAAAAGCCAAAAATTAAGGTCGCGACTCTTCAAACGAAAAGGTCCATTCGAACGGTCACAACTCCAAATCAGGTCGGCCAAGGTTGGGGACTATTTTAGCCTTAAAAACTACCTTGAAAGTTTGCCATAATTACCTCTTTAAGCCCGTTAATTTGTCTTCGATTTCACACGAAGACATGACCATTATTTGCATGTTTAATTGCCTCAATTAAATTAAATATTCTTTATTTAATTTAATTCTTTTATTGAAATGTTTTGCCATCAATTAGATTCACGATTACCCTTTGACATCAATGACAATATTTCCAACAATCTCCCCCTTTGTCATTGATGGCAACCACGCACTGAATCTGCTTCCCCTTGCCGTACTGTTTCTTCTGTCTGAGATCTTTTTTATAGCTCCCCCTTTTGGTGACTCCCTCTTTCCGCACTTCTCCCCCTTTGACATCAATGGTAAAGGGACTACCAAGGAGCTAGATAATGCAATGCTTAGCTCCCCCTTAATCAATACTTCCCTTCAGTGGCAAGAAGCAAAAGAGATTACTCCCAACTTCTCACGTAGGTATTCAAATGTCCTTTGGAAGTGGCTTGGTAAAAATGTCTGCTATCTGCTTTGTGGTTGCAATATATTCCAATTTTACCTATTATTCTGCAACTTGCTTTATTAGAAAATGGTAACTGATTGAAATGTGCTTTGTTTTGGAATGCATCACTAGATTCTTTGAGATGCTGATAGCACTGATATTGTCTCAATATATTGAAATTGGATGATCATATTCTACCTTGATGTCTTTAAGGGTTTGCTTCATCCAAAGAATCTGAGTGCAGCACAATACTGTTGCTATGTACTCTGCCTCTGCTATGGATAAGGAAACTGAATTCTGTTTTTTATTTAGACAAGACACTAGGCTATCTCCAAGGAAAAATGCTCCTCTGCTTGTGCTTTTTCTGTCATCTAGGCATCCTACCCAATTTGAGTCTATATATGCTACCAAAGTGAAATCCTTCCCTGTAAGATACCGCAATCCATAGTCCAGGGTCCCCTTTAGATATCTAAATATCCACTTCACTGCTTGCACGTGTTTCTTTAGGAGCTGCTTGATAGCATGCTACCATGCCCACTGCTTGCATGATATCCAGCCTGGATGCCGTTATGTACAAAAGATTGCCAATCATTGATCTGTAGAGGGACTGATCTGTATTCGACGATTCATCATCCTTACTCAACTTGTTTCCTGTAGCCATAGGTGTGCCAACCGGTGCACAGTTTTCCATTCCAAATTTCTTCAACATTTCTTTAGCATACTTGGTTTGGGAGATGAATATTCCTTTATTGGACTGAGATATTTGCAGTCCAAGAAAGAATGATAGCTCACCAAGTATGGACATCTCAAATTCTTTTTGCATGTCTTCGGCGAATCCTTTGGACAGTTTCTCACTATCTCCTCCAAAGATTATATCAACATAAACTACAACAATTAACTGATGCTCACCTTCAGTTTTGATGTACAAATTGCTGTCGACAAATCCTCTCTTGAATCCCTGGTCTTGTAGATACTTGTCAAGTCTTGAATACCAAGCTTTGGGGGCTTGCTTCAATCTATACAAGGCTTTCTTCAAATTGCATACATATTTGCTGTCTTCTGATAGAAGGAATCCTTCTGGGTGCTCGATGTACACTTCCTTCTCTAATTTTCCATTCAAAAAAGCAGATTTTACATCCATTTGACATACCTTGAAGTTCTTGCAAACAACATAGGCATAAGAATTGTTTGTTTGAATGTCAATGGTCTGTAGCTATTCTTTGAAACATTTCCAAGTCACTTAGGATTCATGCCAAGTGTTTGATATTATGTCTACTAGCTGTACAAGTCAATTTCAGTCACCTATATGTATGAGGAAGTTCAAGAACAATTAATATATCATTCCTATAACATTGTCAATCCATCTTGCATTGTTAGAAGCATTCAAAACACTAATTGCAGCGTTCAAAACTTATTCAAGCAAGAACCAATCAGACTGAAATACAAAAACAACAAGTAAAGAGATTGTATGAAAGGTATTCGACGATATTCCTTGAGCCTCTAATCAGCATTTCAAGGTCAGTTTGAGCAAGGGATACTACATTGGTATCAGAGCTTTTGTCCTGCCATCTTGTTGGGTAGATTGGACATTGAATCGGCTAGTTTATCATGGTTACTTCAAGTACTCAGAAGCAGTGGGACAAGAATATGGAGAAGCTTAAACAAAGTTTGAATAAGCTGGATGAAAACTAGAAGAGGATGAATGAATTGCTTTTACACCCTGCAACCAAAGACAGATTAGCACGGTATATGGCATCCATTTTTAAGGGGTCTACATCACAAAATGAAAAGGAGAAACAAGAGGTATCTATAGGAGAAATATCTAAGAATCTCTACAATGAATTTTCAACAGTTAGTGACCAGCATACAGCTAATCCTATGGAGAGCAAAAATCAGACTTACATAGAGAAAGAAGTTGAGCACAAGACACTTCATGATGACTTCAAGAGTGAAGAAGAGCAAGTGATGGGTGAAGACAAACCAGTTACATTAGAGCAGCTACATGAAGATAAGGTTTTTGGTGATGCTTCATTAGGTGAGTCTAGCATTGCTTCATCCTATCATGGCAAAGAATCAGATGGTGGTTCCATGAATGTTATTCATACATATAAAAGTCCATTGAAGGGCCAAGATATTAAGGTGGATGTGAAAGTTGATCCTTTGTTTAGTGGAACAACCACTATTGTTTTGAATACACATGATGGAGACATTTTACAATGGCATGATGTCATCACTGATTTGTTTGAGGACAGCAGCATTATGTCCCATCATTCTCATGAGATAGGAGCTTGTGATCATGAGAAAGCCAATGATATGATATCACCCATTGATGGCAGCCCTACACCAATTGGTAGACATGAAGATATTAAGCATAAGAGAACTGATTTTGTATATTTTGGCATCCAAGAGGTAAAGAAGTTCGAAAAGATGAACGAAGAGTGGTTGCAAAAAGCCAAAGAGGGTAGATTAGTGGCTGCCAATGCAAGACAACATCTTCAAAAAGTGAAAGAAAAGATCAATCTCATCAACATAGCAAGACAAAAAAGGATAGATAACATTAAAAGACTCTTATTTCAAAGAGAGGATGAATCTGAAAATGCACTTTGTTCTAATGATGATGATGAGGTTGATACGTTTGGTCAATTGAAGGACTTGATAAAGATTCCCAGCATGAGGAAACAAGAACAGATTGAGGTTTCTTCATGTGAGGCGGAAGTGGTTCATAGCTTGGAGACTCAGTTGACAGTGAGGGAGGATGAGATTATTGCAGCATTATCTCATCATGACAGGATGCACAAACGGATTGAGGATCATCTTTGGGTGGTTCAATTAGACAGAAGATAAAAGGGGATTGGAGTAGAGTCTTCTCATGATGACTTGCAGGGACAACAGTCAGTTATCCATCGTGCTATTATGTATCCGACAAGGTTTGCTACTTCTATGTCACATAGATTTCACACGGTTACAGGGTTATAGGATGATTATGGGGGCAGTAGGTATGGTGATTTGGTTAGTTAGCACGTCTATAGGAATTGGGCAGAGGATAGAGGTTGTGCTTTCATGCTTGCTAGGTAGTTGTATGGTGCACTCGTGAGGGAAGAGGCACAGATATCCACTTCCGTTGATGCTGAGAGGGATCAACCCTCCACAGTTGCATTGATTAGTGCAACTGGGTTTATGAGTTGGTGTCAGGAGCACTCTTCTTCCAGCCTTGGCAGTTGGAGTATTGTGGGGACACCAACATTTGCAGATGAGTTAGGAGATACTCATCTTTTCTGGCAGTTGTTTGGGTCCATAACCCACAGGTCTCAGTATCAGGGAGCAGCCTCTTGGTAGATTAGTGATCCAGTTGCAGACAATATGGTGCAGCAGGTGCCACTAGTTGTCATTGGTAGTGGATTGTTGATTCTGTTTTGGGATCATGGTGGTGACGTGTTTGATTCATCACTCTATTTTGGTCCTGATGAGGTGTTCCACCACTCTTGGTGCTATGTCAATGGTTTATGTAGAATGGTACAGTGGAAGTCAATAGGTGCGCTTTGTGACGTACTTCCAGTTTGGCATTGGGACCCAGGGATTGACATGAGCAGTGATATGTTTATTTCAGCTGCAGAATTGCATAGTTTGCTAAGTTTTGGAAGGTTCTATGGCTGCAGCTATTTTCAACAAGATTCTGATGCAGTTCCTTACAGATTCATTTGGGATCCGGGCATTAGTTGTGGGATACTCTCCAGTATGTTGAGGAATCCTGTGTGCATTAGGGTTCCAATCAGGGTTCACTGTTGAGTTTTGCAGCGTGTATATGACGGTGATTACTTGCAGTTGCACTTTTGATCTTTATGTACATGATTTGTTTAAGACGCATAGCTCAGTTGCACATATGCTAGATAGTGTGTATGATAGCTTAGCTTGCGCAGTTATGGGAAGCAAACATTGTCGGTATTCAAAGTTGCTTCCACTTAATGCTTATGCTCCTACGACACCTGGTGTTGGGGTTGATTTGATTCGACAGGATCTATCAGTTGTACTTGTGATGGTGTTACAGGAGTTGATTGGTGACATGAGGGACATTACACAACACTTTCCTTGGGATCCGGGTGGAGTGCTGTTAACTTTGTTGTTGAGATTGCTTGGGGACAAACAATTTCAGGGAGGGAGGACTGTATGTCCCCTTTTTAGCGTGATCCTTTTTTATGATGGTTTAGCCTATCATTGGCCCTCATAGGCGAACTCAGATGGTTAGAGGGTCTTTTGTGACAGAAACCTAGTTAGTGGATGGCTTATTTCTTCTTCAGAGTTCAATAAGTTTTAGGGTTGGCCTTTGCAAGGGTTTCAGGACTCTTTCTCTCATACTTACTATTTATAGTAATTCATTTAGTCAGGGTTACTGTTGTCAACCTGGAGTTGCACCCTGATTCGAAGACGTGCACGAAATGGCCAGTCCTCTATCCGGCTGAAACAATGGGATTTTCTCACGAGGGTGGGTGCCTCAACGGTGAGAAAAACCTCCAGAGAAGGCTGGTTCCTGTATGATGTATCAATGAGGATCTCTACTCTATGCTGCGGACTACCATGGAAAAGGGAGAAGGAAAACTTAAAGGGGAAATCCTACCTAAAAGGGGGTGATACACCAAAAGTTTGATCCACTCAACTTGGAACTTTGAACACTGAACGAACAAGAGAAAAGGAAGACCTTAGATTTCAATCAACCACTTATGCATAAATATTTCATTAAGAGGTTCGATCCAATAACCAAAACCTGAGGGAAAACGATGGAGAAAGGTCCGATACAAGACACTTTGCAGCCACCTAACATCCACTTACAGCTTGAGCAAAAGACATAAAGAACACTTTAACATGACCTGCATAAGGATAATCTAGCAACTAGGTATGAACCAGAATTTGGGAAGGGAGAGAAAATCTACCACTTATGCAAATTGCTGAATGAAATATACACTATGCCAACAGTTGAAATCTGAAAGTACAGTCCTATTGATCGAAGAGGTTACACAACTCACCAATGGCAGAGTCTAGTCTAACCAAGAGAGAGATTGGATGATTTTTAAACAACGCTGATAGCCATTTTATAGAAAATTACAAGAGGCCAAAGATTGGTGTTGGAAATTTGAAGAGAAGGATTCCCTTAGGTTAACTCAACGCTGACTTGGCCTTTCAATAAAATATGTTTTCTTTTGTCTTTGCATGAAGCTTCTTGCGCTTGAGAGAGTGAACTTGTCTTTGTTATGAACCGCCCACCTCGCTTTGCATGGAAATCCACGCCAATGTTAATTTTAGAACTCTACGTGAGCTGCTTGATGCCGAATTGGAACGTTTGAAAGGCTGAGTTGGACGTTTGATAAGCTGAGTTGGACGAAGAGATCATTCTCCCTCGCATGGAGAGCTCCTAGTGGATGCGGCGTTTACAATTTGTCAACTCTAAATCTGGGACAGTCAACTCAACATTTGAATTTGGAACTTCGGTTGACGCTAAGTTGGACCCTCGGATGCATGAGTTGATCCGGAGACGAGCAGGACTTCAATAACCAGTCAACTGAAGCTTTGAATGGCGTTCGAAGATAGCCTCTGCTTGCATGTATTTTATCATGCTCTGGTCTACCTGTTCCTGTCTATTTCTGGCAGGATTCTATATTCGGATGTATTTGTCTATATTGTTTTCTGTTTGGCCTTTTCTTAACTTCTCGTCGCTTAATCTAAGGTCAACCTCCCGTGATTTTAATTCTCTCGGAATTCTGGCTTTACCTTTGTTTCAACGGTTACTTCCCGCGGTCAAAATTTGACGTCTTGCAGGACGTCACCCTTAGTCTTCTTATTTCCTTCGGAACCTCTTCTCTGCATGTATTTCCTGCGGCTTTCTTTCCTTCGGCTTTAACCTCCGAAGTATTCCTTCGGACAAAAAGTCCGAAGGAATTCCTTCGGACTTTTTCCCGCAGTATTCCTTCGGCCAAAAAGTCCGAAGGATACGTTCCTTCTCTTTTCCCTTTGCTCGGGCTTTTGTTTTAGTCAGTTTTTTCTGTTAAGTCGTTTTCCCACAGACAAAAAGTCCGCAAGAATTATCTTGGTCTCTTCCTCTGTCCTTTGGATTCCTATTTTCTTCGGGTTTTTTTTGTGGCCCTTTCTCTGAATTTCTTCGGACTTTTTGTCCGAAGGTTTCCTTCTGCTTTGCCTTCGTTTTTTGCTCTTTGTTGACCTTTTTGTTTTGGATGCTAAGTCACATTTCTCCGAAGGTTCCCTTCTCCGTCTTTGCCGTCAGCATTTCAACTTTTCCGAAGCCTTCAGACTTCTTGCCATCAGCTTTTCCACGGGCCTTTCTCCGAATTCCTTTGGACAAAAAGTCCGAAGGATATCTTTTTGCCTTTTCTCTTCGAAATGTGCCCTTCGTAAAAGTCACCATGGTCCTCTTGCTGACCAAGTGCCCTCCACAAGGGCTAGTTGCTCGTGTCTGTGCCTTTTTCAGAAGAATTGTAGGGCACCCAGGCTTTTTGCAAAGGTCCCGAATTCGTTCTTGTACCTTCCCGAAAGGTATGTGCCCTTCGGCAATGTTGAAAATGACCCTTCCGAAGGGTACTTCCTTTGTCTTATGCGTTTTGTTGATTTGTTATTCCCTTGTTTCATGAACCATTCCTTTGGACATAAGCCCGAAGGAATTCCTCCTTTTGTAGCAAAAGGCCCCCTACCAAAAACAATGTATTCTTCTTTCCTTGGCTAGAGACGTGAACTTTCTAAATGGCAAAAGACAATCCAACTTGTGGAAGAATTGTCAACAGTTACTATTTATAGCAGGGCGCCTGAATGGGATATTTCAGCAGTGTTGATTCCGGTATTCAGTTGGCTTGGAGAAATAAAGGGTTTGGCCTAAGTTATGATGTTTAATTGTTATTAAAGGTCACTTTAATAATAATGAATATTTTAATATTATATTTTAACGTTATATTTTCACTTTATGACTTGAGAGGTCATGTGGCATAAAAAGGGGGCCATTTCAATTTATTATTTATAAAGTCATATTTTAATATTATTAGAAGTGCAACTAATATATTATAAGGAAGCTTCTAGATGGGCCGACTTGATGAGGAGAAAAAAAGTATATTAAAAGGGTCACCCAAGCTTTATATCATCCAGGATTTGATTTTTGATTTTGATATTGTTAATGATGAGACCAGCTAGGGTTTCTACCATTACTTCAACCATTGGGAATGAAGACTCTCAACTGGTAATGCGATTTTGAGGTTGTGGAATATCTTTCAAATTATTGCTTCATTGTGGGCTTCATCCAGGAGTCCAATCTGTGCTTAAATTGGAGAATACATTAAGTTTCACAAGGGTTCCAAAGGTTAATCATTTGCAGATTTGAAAATTGTTGATGACATGAATAGTGGCATGAATAGTGTCATGCTACAGTACCCACTACAGTGCACATGAACAGTGATCACTACAGTGAATGCTACAGTAATTGAAGCAATGTGAAAGGAATAAGCAGATTATTGAGGTTCACTTTGAAGATATTTGGTGGCTTAAAATATTCATATTTATTGTGGGAAAAATTGTGGGTTTTAGAGGCACATTGGCAGCCATCGATTGGCATATCAGACCTCACATATTTGCAGATTGGGAGCTTAATACTCATCAATTTCTCCTATGATCTTGGGCGCTCCCTTCCTAAGGATGGGACAATGATATTTGATGCATATTTGGAGGTGAATAAGGTGTGAATATTCTTATTATCTGCAACTTCAGGTTTGAAACAGGGGCAGCACCATTAAGGGTTCGATTTGGCTTGTGGAGAGGACGTTTGGTTCCATTTCATTGAGGCTGCACCTTCTCTAGCATAGGCGACTTTATGACCAGGTTCTCAAGTAGTTTGCATTCATTTTTATGGGCATATATGTCATTGTTAGTTGCTGCAATTTAGTTTCAGATTTGCATAGCTTTGTATGCCACGAGTCTTGGCCAACATTTTATATCAGCATTGTAATTGGAGTAGTTCATCAATAAAGGAGTGAATAGATGCATGCCAAGTGTTTGCATTAATGTCTTATTGCTGTAGGCGCACATCAGCCATCTTGGGATGCATTGAAAGTGTTTTGCAAAATGTCAATTGGCTGTACAAGATAATTTCAGTCACTATATGTATGTAAAAAAGTCAAAATCAGTTAGTATATCATTCCTATTGTATTGTCAATCCATCTTATATCATTAGGAGTATTCCAAGACCCCATTTGCAGCATCAAAACTCATAGCTAAACAAACAAAAATGAATATCAACAAAATCAGACCTTGCATACAAAGTGTTTGACAATATTCCTTGAGCTATAAATCAGCAGGTTGAGGGCTGTTTGAGCAAGGGATATTACAATACAAGGCTTTCTTCAATTTGCATACATATTTGCTATCTTCTGATAGAAGGAATCCTTTTGGCTGCTCGATGTACACTTCCTCTTCTAATTTACCATTCAAAAAAGCAGATTTTACATCCATTCAACATACCTTGAAGTTCTTGCAAACAACATAGGCAAGAAACATTCTGATTGCCTCTAATCTTGCCACAAGAGTGAAGGTTTCTTCAAAGTCAATACCTTCGATTTGAGCATATCCTTTGCATACCAATCGAGCCTTGTTTCATGTCACTTGACCATCCTCATTTAGTTTGTTCTTGTATACCCATTTGGTGTCGATCGCATTTTGATCCTTCGGTCTGGGTACCAGCTCCCACGTCTCATTATTCTCAATTTGGTTTAGCTCTTCTTCCATTGCTTTTACCCAATGTTCATCATGGCTTGCTTCTGAAAAATTCTCAGGCTGTATTTTAGATAACAAAGAAAAATCTACTTGTTCAGAATTTCTTACAATCCTTCTTCTGGTCTGTACTCGATCATCTATATTACCAATGATTTGGCTTTTAGCATGGTTCTTCTGAACGAAATGAGACGGTGCCTTGGTGTCTTGCTGTTCATCTTCATCCATCTTCTCTACTTCAACATCTTCTTCGATGATATCTGGTTCGTCTAATGGATCACTTGCCTTCTGAGTTCTAGTTTCATCTACTCTGACATTGGCACTTTCTACAATAGTTTGCATTCTCTTGTTGTAGCATTTGTAGGCCTTGCTTTTGGTGGAATATCTCAAAAAAATTCTTTTGTCGGCTCTTGAGTCAAATTTTCTCAAATCATCTTCGATCCTCTTAATAAAGCACTCACTTCCAAATACTTCGAAATATTTGATGGAAGCTGGTCTTCTCGTCCATAACTCATATGGGGTCTTGTCATTGTTGACTCTGATCTGCGCTCTATTTAGGATATATACAGTTGTGTGGACTGCTTCTCTCCAATATTTGTTTGATAACCTGGATTCGTTTAGCATTGTTCTAGCCATTTCTTGGACAGTCATGTTCTTTAGTTCTACTACCCCATTCTGCTGTGGGGTTCTTGCAGTTGAGTACTGTCTTTTTATCCCATGGTCTTCACAATACTCAATGAATTCATTTGACATGAACTCACCTCCTCTATCTGACCTTAAGTATTTGATCCTTAAACCTGTTTCATTTTCAATTAATGCTTTGAATTTGCTAAAGCCCTCAGACTTTTCTTTCATAAACGCAACCCATGTCATTCTAGTGTAATCGTCAATTAGTAGCATAAAATACCTCTCACCTTGTATACTTTGCATTCTGGTGGGTACACATAGATCTGTACGAATGAGATCTAATTTCTTCGTGGTGGAATATTCCTTCGTTCTGAATCTTGTCTTGGTTTGCTTCCCATGCTGGCATTGCTTACAAAGTGTGCTTGATGGCTTTGTTATCTTTGGGATGTCCCTTACAGCTTGCTTCTTGCTAATATTCACAAGGTTATCAAAATTTATATGGCCCATTCTTCTGTGCCATAGCCAATTTTCTTCAATTTGACTCAGACAACACTTCTCTCCTTTGACTTCTGTAAGCATGTATAGATTGTTTGTTGTCTTGTGAGCATCTGCAATTAGTTCTCCCGTGTCTCTTTTTCTGATCTCGCAACCTTCAGCAAAGAACGTGAGTGTGTGTCCATGATCACACATTTGGCTAACACTCAGAAGATTATGCTTTAACCCTTCCACATATAACACATTCTCTGTTTTGGTTCTTCCATTATCGAGACTAAGAGTACCTTTTCTTGTTATTTTGGCTGTAGTGTTGTCTCCGAACTTCATCGTGCCGTCATTGACCCTTTTTAACGAGATAAATTTTCTTTTATCTCTAGTCATGTTTCTCGAACATCAGACATCAATGAACCATTGTTGTCCTTCATCTCTAGCATGGAACGCTATTTGAACGATCATGGATTCTTCTTGCTTCTTCCAGGTCTTTGTTGGTTCTCTTTTCTTTATCACTGGAGCCTTCAACTGTTGATCTTGTCTTACAGATTCGAAAACACTTCTACAATAGCGTGCTATATGTCCATAGTTGTTGCACTTGTAACAGACTATAGCTTCTTCATCAAAGTTTGATAGGGGAGTAGAGGAATTGTAGCTTCTGTTTGAAGCTCCATAGGTTCCTTTGTTTCTGCTCCTGACTTCAATATCCTTGGCTCTCTTTCTACAATCTAATTTTTTATGAGCAAAATGATTGCAATAATAACAATATCCATCAAAATAATTACCAAACCTAGTTTTATTTGCATATCTTGGAGTAAGTGGTCTTCTGAAGTTTTGTTCTCCTTTGCTTTCTTTGTTGATAGAGCTGGTTTTTGTATTCTGGCCTTCTTCCTTCTTGGTCTCCTTTTTCACAGGTTCCTTGAGAGTTTCAGCGTAGCTCTTAGCTTTCTCTTTTTCCTTCTCATACCCAATCCTTGACTTGTTAGATGGTGATCTTTGACTCTCCATAATCTTATTCAAAACTTGGGTGCTTTTCTTAGATGTCAAGTCACTTGCTATTTTAGAATTCGCCTTTTCTAGATCCCTTTTTAAAGCAACAATCTCAGATTCATACCTTTCACAGTCTTCTCCTTTCTTCTTTAGCTGATCCGTAAGATCTTCAATTTTTTTTGCTTCTTCGATTTGGACTTTTAGATCAGCAATTATCTTCTTTGATTCCTCAAGACTTTGTGATATTATGGCTTTTGAGTCCTGACTCTCTTTTTCATATTTCTGAATTAGAAGCTTTTGTTTCGTGTTCTTTTTCTGAAGATCTTTTATCTCTCCTAAGGCACATATAAGCTCTTCTTCGAGATTTACCTCATCTTCGAGATTTACCTCATCTTCATCTTCTTCTTCCTCTGAGTTGTTTTTTCTTGTGGAAGCATTGTCTTCTGTGGTCATGAACAATGTTTCCTCATCATGATTGTCAGAATCACTAGCTCCATTTTCCTCGGATGAGCTCTAGTTCCTCTTGGAGTATAAGCTTTTCTTTTGTTTCCCAAATCTCTTCTTGTCTATATTTTGCTTGAATCCCTTCTTGAATTTTGGTTTGTTCTCCTCTTCATCACTATTGCCTTTATCCGGGCACTTAGCTGCAAAATGACCAATCTTACCGCAATTAAAACATTTGAATGGTAACTTAGCTTTATATTTGCCCAAGCCTTTCTTCAGCTTTCGAATGAATAGAGCCTCCTTTTCATCTTCTTTGTTGATTGAGCTATTGCTTGGCTCAGGTTCTTTGACTTTCTCCTTCTTTGATGCTTTGAATGCTGCTTCTCTTTTTGATGGTCTTTCGGATTCAGTCCTCATTTCATATGCTGTGAGGATTTTGTGCAACTCATCCATCTTTAATTTATCCAAATCTTTCATTTCTTCAACAACAAAGACTTTTGCATTAAATCTCAACGGTAAGGATCTCAGCACGTTTTGGATGATTGTAGACTCTTCCATGGTTTCTCCAAGTCCTCGAATAGCATTGACTATTTAATCAACCCGGAGTAGGCATCTTGCAATGTTCTCTTCTTCCTTCATCTTTAAACTCTCAAATTGTCTCCTATGAGTTTGGAGTTTTGATTGTCTTACCTTGCTATCACCCTCATAGATAGTTTTAAGTTTTTCTCAGATCTCTCTTGCAGAATCACATTGTATGGCTTTTACGTATTCCGATTTTGAAAGGCCGCATAGGATGGCATTCATTGCTTTAGCATTGTTCTCGCTAGCCTTCTTTCTAGTAGCGTTTGTTGGTGGCGTTTGGTATTCGGCTACTACTACTTGCCAAATATCAAACCCAAGAGCCATTAGATATGTCTTCATTCTTATGCTCCAGAAGGCATAATTTGTGCCATCAAACGACGATGCCTTGTTAGTGGAAAATCCGTCTTGAACTTGTGATCCATCCATGTGTGCTTATATGATGTACCTTCTAATAGTTAAGCTATATCTGAAGGAACCCGCTCTGATACCAATTGTTGAGCACAGACTAATACTGAGAGGGGGGCGTGAATCAGTATTATATATTCTTTTCTTTTCTAACACTTAATTACTTATTCCAATAAAAATATCAAATCAATCAAATCATAACACAAGATAACACAATGCAAAGTGACACCAAATATACGTGGAAACCCTTTGGGAGAAAACCACGGAGAAATCTTTCTCAGTAAAAATATTCGTAGGCACCAACTTATTAGAGCACCAACTCCAAAAACAATTTTGTAGGCACCAACCTACAGGAGCACCAACCCCTTTCGCTGAGCACCAACTTAGCAAGAGACACCAATCTCTTTAAAACAAAGGCACCAACCTTCTCACAAAAATCACTATTCTATCTCTGATTTGTTGTCAACACAACGGATGATAGAACATTGCTTTATCTCTTTTCATTTCGATCTACATTTGAGTGTTTTCGCTGCTATGCTCTGCCTTATAATTGTTGGATTTTTCTTTTCAATATTCTCACAAAAATCAGCTTTCAAATATTTCTTCTCTTCTTTTATTTCTTCCACTTTTGAACTTACAAATTTGCCACTCGCTATGCGCTTATTTATAACTCACGAAAAGCCACAAATTAAGGTTGTGACTTTTCAAACGAAAAGGTCCATTCGAACGGTCACAACTCCTCCAAATCAGGTTGGCCAAGGTTGGGGACCATTTTAGCCTTAAAAACTGCCTTGAAAGCTTTGCCATAATTACCTCTTTAAGCCTGTTAATTTGTCTTCGATTTCACACAAAGATATGACCGTTATTTGCATGTTTAATTGCCTCAATTAAATTAAATATTCTTTATTTAATTTAAGTCTTTTACCGAAATGTTTTGCCATCAATCAAATTCACGATTACCCTTTGACATCAATGACAATATTTCCAACAATCTTAACTTGATCAGGTTGTTGGTTTATAATCAATGAGTAGTTTTTTTTCATTTTATTTTATAGTTTATAAGGTTTTTTGTGTGTTTGTGTCTAGTCATAGTCACAACTATTGTATCTAGATTAGATGTGGCTTTAGAGTCTACTTGTCTAATAATAACTGTCTATAAGTATATTTAGTGTCACTAGAATTTAATTGCCTGTCTAGTCTAAGTTAGTGTTGTCTTTTGTGTAATAACTCCTGTATGTCATCAATAGTCAAAGACAAAACAAAATCTCTCTATACAGACACAAGATTGGGTGAACTTAGCGTCCAATTGGAATAGGAATGCTTGTTTTGTGGGGGGGTATTTATTTATAAACATGACATGTACTTGAGCTAATTCACGTTGGAGGTCGGAGGCAATAGAGGAAGGAGGCCTTTTAGCAACCTCAAAATTGCCACAAACTTGGGAGTTGCACAGTGCAGTAGTGGAAAAACATCTATGCCAAACTGACTAATACTGAGATTGGTTTCCAAGTGGTAGTGGTGACAGTCTTATACTGTTCATGATTAGGTGGTAGTGATTATGAATGGTGGTTGCAAACTCAACAGTGAGGACCTAGTCCTTAATTCTTATATTTCATTTTTGTGTTTGTATGTGATCAGTGACAATGTTTTCACAGTGTGAAAATAAAACTGTAAACCGATATATGTATTCCCTTCTATGCGTCAGTGAGAAGCTCAAGCGCTCACTAGAAATGAAAGCACTTTATATGATGTAAGTGATGTGCCAGTGAGAAGCCCAATACTCATTGAAAATGAAAGCGTAAATAGTTGTGTTTACATATGTAGGTTATTCACTAGAAACACAATACATATATGGTTTGTTTTTTGAACAAATGTTTGTGTTGACGTCCATATTTCTTTCCAATATGTGTGGTGTGATTCATTTCCCTATGTCCGCACTAATGGGGGGGATGTAGGAATAGTCTATGTTAGAACGTTTAGGTTTAATACCAGTTTGAGAGTGAGTGTTTGTAATGATTTCTCTTAACTCACCCTATTAAGTAGGGATTGTGAGGTTATTGAGTAGTCTATGTTAGAATATTTAGGTTCAATATTAGTTTGAGAGTGAGTTATGTGTGAGTGTGTGATTGTAATGATTTCTCTCAACAACTCACCCTATTAAGTAGGGATTGTGTGGTTATTGAAGATAACACTAACTCCACTAATAAAGGAGATCAAAGGCAATATGTAAACAATGTTTTGTTGAATTGCTTATATTTATAATCTATTGAGTAGAATAAATAGCTTGGAGGTAAATTATATAATGACTAGTTCCCTCAACGTGAGCACTCTATAGTTGATTGACCCATCAACCCATCAATGTATCCACCAATGCAAAATAAATGGATCTATCGGCCCAAAGGTTCTAAGGATATTTTTACAGAATTATGTTTTTGCTAAGGATACCTAGAACATCATTGGGCCCAGTTGCATTGGGAGCACAAATGGGGTCTCCAATTCCTTGGCCATGACAATGCTGCCCACCTACTTTAGTGCTATCCCCCACAGATGGTGTGCTCTAGTGTAATGTCCCTTTCTAACTAGTATTCAAACATTGTTGGAGTTTGGCCTGTCATTGGACCCTCGTAGGCCAAGGAGTTGATGAGAGGGTCGTTTGGGCAGTTGCTTGTGGCTTCACATTTGATTTTTTTATGGTTTTGGGGTGAGATAATGTATTTCTCATGTTATAATGTTCATTTTCACTTTATATTATAATAATATTTTAACATTATTAAAGTGCAATTAAATATTATTTTAAAAGGGAGAATCTTCTAGAAGGGGCCAACTCCTCTTGGTGAAAAAGAATAAATAGAGGGCTAGGCTCATTGTTTCACATCCAGTACATGACATTTGCTTTGATGAATTACTTTTGGAGCCTAGGGTTTCTGCAGATTTCTACTTCAGTCATTGAGAATGGTCACTCTCTTTGATTGGCATAACTGAGGTCGTGAAAGATCCTCCGAAGGGTTGCATAATTTGGGTGAGAGATACTTCAGTGTTTCACATTGGGGTTTATTGCTTCAACATTCATGGAGGTCGATTGGGTGTGGAGTCTTCAGCTTTGTGCCTTTTGACTTCTATTTTAGCATCATTTTTGTTGAGGAGAGAAGGGTGTTCCATTTGAGAGTATTTGGAGTTAATTTTGGAGAGTTTGAAGGTGCATATCAGATTTGTTATTCGCTGTCATGGAGGTCAACCAGCGTACATGAGACCCACATATTTGCTCATAACTTTCAATTGGAGAGGCGTATCATTTTGGGTATTTGAGCAATCAATTTCTATCGCCTAGACAAGCATTTCAAGGACAAATTGGAGGAGGTTAAAGACTGCAATTATTTATTGTTTGATCTGCACCACCAGGGCAGGGGTGGCCAGCTTTAAGGAGGGCGATTTCACCTTTGAAAGGTTCAAAAAATACTACAAAAAATTCTGAGTTCATTGTTGAGCATTGGTCTTTAATTTGGCATCAATAAATCAGGTTCTTGATCTCAATTTGCCTATGCAATTGTCAATTTTCTGAGTACATTGTATGCAGATTTAGTGGCAGCCATTAGAGCTCATTCATACTTCATTTTGGCTTGGTTGGTAATTGATATTTTGCATATTGTAAGTCTGAAATTTGTAATCAAAAACGTCATATCAGCAAACAATGAGTTTTCAGACTTCCTCATTCTTGAATTGCATGACAAGTGTTTGTCAAAATGTCATATTGTTGTAGATGCACTTTCTCATTGTAGTATTCATATATTTGCATTTGAAAATCCAAAAAAAAGCAAAGAGTTGCATTGCATTTAGTTCTTTGCTTAGACATCATAGAAGTCCTTTGAAGGCATAACAATCATATTTGATATCCATTCAAACAAGCAATCAACAAGTACAGAATTTGCAAGTCAAGTCTTTGACGAAATTCCAGAGTAGTCAGAATTGAAAATTAAAGGCCAAAATTGAAAGGGTCTTTACATCTAGGTGGTGGGCTGCCTTAATGTGACATGGGATTTGAACTTGGGTCTACTGAACATGAGTGCTCTCATTTACTGTTACACCACAACCCCTTAGCCTATTGTTTTACAGATTTTAATATTAAAATTCTAATACAAAGATTACAAAATTGCTTGTTGCACTCAATTATTATAAGTCAATGGTAAATGAGCAAAAAATCAGCATTACATGTGAAAGACAATTGATTCTAAACATAACAGAAGTTTGATCCTAAATCTGACAAAAGTTGATCCAATGTACTTTCTTGAAGTCCTTGTATGGTCCTCCGTATTGTTGACTTTTGTCACTGTGACAGATAATTGGTACAAACACATATCGACATTCACCACTTCAGTGACAAAGTTGTAGGTTTTTGTGAAATAGAAGGTGATTGAATGTTCTAAGTGGCATCATTTAAGCATCTCAAATGCTGCTTGTTAATCCCAAATTTTGTAGGCTAATTTCTTGAAATTGAAGGAAACATAGATACTTTGGAAAAATATTGGTAAATCCCTTTGTTTACAAACAAGTCCTTTTTTAAGAACAAGAATTTATAATGTGTTTATTCATTTTTCCCCGCCCGTGTGTCACCTAGAATTACTGCAAATCTAAATTCAAAGAATCTTGCATGAGAATTTTGTTCGTATGCAGAATCAAACACAACAGGAGTTCATCCCCTTGTTATCAGAGTGATTAGGTGAACTTGTGCACATCAAAATAATTTTTTTCCCTGATATTAGGGCCATTTTTCTGCCTTGTGATAGGTAGAAAAAGGTAAACCATTGTGGCACATTTGTGTGAGCTATCTGCATTTGATAGAGCAAAAGGAACAAGCAAACTTAGCATGCTATGAACCATAAATTCAAAAATTACTAGAATTCACCAATAAATCACGATCCAACTGTCAAATGATTAATCTCCTTGAAAATAGCACGTATAGTTTTGGCGATTTATTAGGGATTTTCGCCAAGTAATAACTATGATTACTCACCAAAAATTGTTGTGACCCGGCCAAGTAGAGGATAAAAGCACATAATGAAAAAAATTGATTTAATCCTTATTTCAACGTCTTTTCTCTGCAATTCATGAATAGAATGCACAATTAGTGGAGCTAGGGTTTTTTGTGCTTTTTGAATCTATGTTTAGAGTGATTGACAGTGGTAGAAGTACACAAGCCTAGGGTTTTCATTGTTCAAGGTTGCCTCGAGGAATGCGTATTGATACAGTGATTAACAAGGCCCAAGGGTATACACAGTCTCACAGCCTACAGTGGCCTACCGCCTTTTAATACATACTCCGTTTTCAAGCCTCAAGGAAAACATAGTCATACAACCTACAACCTATAGGTATTTATTTTATTTTTCATTACCTTTTAAGTTTGAGCTTTTGAAGTACTCAATAAGACTATACTTTTCTAGTATGAATCGTGATATCTACTTCATCTTATACTTCTTCCTTTGATTAAAAGCTAGGGTTAGATTCTAAAACATTTTTTTTTGGTTTTATATGGTTTGAGTTTGTTGTTTAAGAATGACATCGACATCCAGTTCAGCTGCCCGACAAAGGGCAATTATGTGGTATGCAATTTTTGTGGAATGGAGATGAGTGGAGGTGTCTATCGCCTTAAATACCACATCGCACAACTACAAGGGAATGATGTGGTATTGTGCAGAGAAGCACCACTTGAGGCTCAAAGAGAGATGGCTACTTACCTTGCAGCTTATGTGGAGAAAAAAGAGAAAAAAAGAGGGAAGTTGATGCAATTGAAGCCCTGGTGAATAGGAGGGCAGCAAGGGATGACATTGAGGCTTCTTCTATTGCCCTAACTATAGGGGGTCATGGACAAGGATGGGGTTCATCTATTGAAGATAATTCAGTGAATACTTTTTATTCCTTGAAGCAGTTCTGGGTCACAACCTTCACTTGAAGGTACTGCTTAAAACTGTGAAGTGCACAATGAAGCAATGATAATTGCGGCAAACTTTTGGTACTACAACAACATTCCATTCAATGTGACGAAAAGTCCATGATAGGAGAATTTGGTTACTGCATTGACCGTTGTTGGAAGGGGTTCAAGGCTCCTACTTCTCATGATTTGAGTGTCCCATTGTTAGAGAATTCCATAAAAAGTACAGAAGCTATTGTAGAAGAGCGAAAAACGGCTGCACCATTTTGTTTGATGGGTGGACAGATGAGAAAAACCACACATTGATTAACTTTCTAATGGCTTCATGCAATGTCCCCTTTTAGGGATATTTTAGATCAAAAGGGTTTACCAACAAACCCCACTCAATATAAGCCAAAATTTTGAATATGAAACCCTAGCCAATCAATTACAAATTCTGATTTTTATTTGCAACCCTGGTTAGCAAGTTTCACATAATTTATAAATAAATTATTCCAAATCTTAGCTGCTGCAAATAATTTCAGAAATCTAGAAATGCCCCAAATTGGCATAAAAAATATTATTCAATGATCCCAAAAATAGCAGAAATTATTCCACAATTATAGCCAAAGAATTCAACAAAAATATAGGAAATTTTTAGAATAATTATGTAGCTGACCCACACCCTTGTAGAGGCTCAAAAATCCTCCAAACCAAGTCGCCAACCCTAGGAGAGGGTTCGCTGCCTTGGTAGATAAATCACAACACCCTTATTGGGGTTTGTCGCCCTAGAACAACCCTCTATGCCACTCGCCCAACCTCCAAATGTTGTTTGCCACCTGCAAATGCCAATTATGGTGTTGAAAACACCCTTCTTTCACCAATGAAGCACAATCCAACCTTTTTACGAAGTTGACCAATTCTGAAATGAAGGGTTTTCATCCTTGTTTCAGCCAATTTGAAGGGATTCCGTCCTCAAGGAGCAAGCCAAGCTTTTTCATGCTTAGACTTCAAAGAAATCATATATCTGAAATAACATGAACCTCTCCATAAGATCCCTCCTTTACCTTCATAGCCTTTCCTCAAAGGGGTGCATCCAAAAGGGAGGGAAAACAATTCAAATATTAAAAGGACCTTTTCTTATAAGCTTGTACTTAATCACTAAGTTTTGACTTAATCATTTGAGTGTCCATGACCTTCAAATGTCCCCTTAAGTGAAAATTAGAATTATAAGGTACTTTTTCTAAAATATAAAAAGAACACCTCTTATAAGTCACTTAAGTGGATTGGTACTCATGACCCTCAAAAAGGCCCAACTTAAGTGAAATCATAACAATAAAGTGCTTTTACAAGTGTTCTTTATGAAAACCAAATGTTTCTCTTCTTTTCTTTTTTTCTCCCTTAGCCCTTGGGAAACTAGCAAGGCTAAATGTCTTTAATAGTGTCATGCCCAAAAGGGGAACATGACAATCCTCTCCACCCAAAATTGTTTGTCCTCAAGCAATAGCAAAATCTATGGGGTTGTCCCAACCATAGGCCTTATGCAAATCTCGATCCTTAATTCTTCCCATGGAAGGAAGACCTCTTGATGAAACCCCTTACTGTTGTACTTGAAGATTTGTGGCTGCTTATGCAATTTGAAAAATGTATAACAACAACTCTTATCCTTCCCTTCCCTTCCCATTGAGGTCCTGCATCTCGGATCTACCAAAAAGATGAAGAGAAAAAGGAAATTCTCAGAAATGGCAGCGTTGAAGTGGCTGGAACAATTAGCTTCAACAAGATGTTTGCTAGAAAAATAAGCCTTGAAAGTCCACCTATCAACACCTACACAAAACACAAACATGTTAATCAAAATGGAGGTCCCCCCCTCCATGTTCCATGTGGCGATGACTCTCTTCCTTTCCCAAACTTGCATACTTGTTCAAATCTTGCAGATGTTAAATGGCTGGAAATATGTGTAAGGTTGCCTTGGAGGGTCTAGCAAGGCTGCTTGTGCCATTCCTACACTCCAAATCTGTCCTTAAGCTCAGAATTTCCCCCCTTACGAAGGCTATAAACTCCCCCAACACAATTGCAATCCATTCCTCCACCCATACGCTTATGTGTTCACTTATCTCAAAGAAGAACACTCCAAAATAAATCTTGCACTTGATGTTTATAGGACTGTAATTGAAGATTACAGCCTTGTATTTGTCAAGAAACTTGTAGTTGCTCACCCCCAACTCATCCCTTGGGAGTTCCCTCATGCATCTCACCCTTGAGGAACAAATTATGAGCCCACAACTCTCCTTAGAGAGGTTGGAACCGTCACAAACAACATCACTGGAAATCATCTTATGGATGTCCTGTTATCACTCTGGAGTGCACCCTATTTGAGGATATGCAAATCACATCCTCACTCCAGCTGATACAATTGGAACTTCTTTGAGCATGGGTGACTCTTTGATGAGAAGAACTTCCAGAAAGGGCTGGTTCCCTTTAGATTTTTCAATAAACTTGACTACTGTGATTTTTGGGGTGAAAAGGGAGAAGAAAACTGAAAAAGGAAATATATTTAAAAGGGGGTGGTACACCTGAATTGTCAAAACCCTCTGAAGTTATTGAAATCAATGCACACATATAATCAAATGAAATCTATAATCCTGTCTTTAAGCATAAATATTTCAGATGAAGGGTTGAAAACCACTTCAAATGACTTGCAAAAGGGAGAGATAGGTGAGGAAATTTCAGTGAGTTCACAATTTGTTTTTCACAAATTTTTTGATTTTTGTAAAATTTCTGGGTGATTGAAAAATCTTGCACAAAATCTGAAACAAAATCAGGGAGATAAATATAGTTCAACTTTTTTCGGAATTTTTTAGTATTTTATTGGTTAAAAATAATTTTTCGGAGTGAAAAGTGGCCAATATCCAAAATCTTGTCCTTCTTGGGGCCCAAAAATTAACAGAGAAGAATTATAATGTGTGGAGTCATAAAATCTTGACAATTGCGGAATTCCGTGATTATGTCAAGATTATACTTGACATAGAACGACCGACAATGAATTTTGCCGATTATGACAAACGTCATAAAGAAGCCTTTCTTTTATTAAAACTTTCTGTGTCAAATGATATGATTTCGGAGGTCCAGAATGCTGCACAAGCAAGTGCACTATGGACTAGTTTCAAGAACAAGTATCGGACTCGGAAAAGAGTCGAGTACTTTATTTGAAAAATCTATTGTTTTCCACAAAAATGACAGAATGTGGGTCTCTGTCAGAACATTTATTACAGATTGAAGATCTCCGTGACCAATTGTCAGCCATAAAAAAAAAGATGGATGACAATGATATGGTGGCTCTTGTTTTGAATAGCCTGATACCTTATGAATCGTTCGTGGAAGCTTTGCACTTGATGACAGAGTAACACTTTTACTTTTGATCAGGTGAGTTCATATTTGCTGCAAAAAGTACGCAGGCAGACACTTCAATGAGCCCAGTTATGGCCAATCAGAAAGTGCATTTGCTGCCTAATCAAAAGGGAAATGGAAAAGACATTCAAATACGTCTTCATCTTCCCCAAAATTCAAGGTAAAATGTAATTTTTGTCAAATTTTTTGTCATATTAAGAAAGAATGCAGAAAAAGACAATATTATCTAACACATAACAAGAAGGCAAAAGGGCATGCAAATGTGGGCATCAGTTGAAGCTGGCTCTGATGAAGAATATGCTCTCATGGCATCATGCTCCGATGAGAGGTCTATCAGTTATTGGTTTTTTGATTCTGGTGCATCAAGGCATTTTACATGTTGAAAAGATTGGTATGTTAATTTCACTACAAGAGAAAATTTTTCCGATTTAGTTTCCTTGGGTGATGGTAGGTCACATGCTGTAGAAGGGATATGAGATATATGCATTGTATTGAATAATGCTGCAAAGTTCAGAGTCAAAAATGTTAGGTATGTACCTAAGATGAATGTTCACAAATGACCAAAATAAGTCAGTGGGACTCAAATCTGTATCAAGTTAGTATTAAAAGAACTGAAAAAACATGTTGTTTGTGACACTGAAATTATCTCAGTATCTAGAATATGTGCACAAAAGAGCATTAGATAGCAATTATTAGGATACCAATACAAGGTGAAAATGTAGAATATTTTGGAGAAACTGATTATCCAGCATTGTTTTTTGGAGGACGATTCATTGATCACTTGTGCACCTCTTGAACTGTCCTCATCATCCATTGGTTCTGATGAATGAATTGCATTAATCTCTGTTCATAAATCAATATAACTGTAGTAGTACTGCCTTATCCAACATGTTTGGCCACTTTACAGTTAATGATTCCCAATCAATGCCAATTTAATTTACAGTTGTAGTACACAGATAGCTTTGTTTTTTTGTGAATCATCAGTCTTAAATTAAATCATGAACAGATAAATCCCAGTATGAGAAAAGTCAACTTATCAACAGCTATAATAAATATTTGAACGGTAATGTTCTCATAATTAATACCTAATTTGAAATTGATTGAGGGCTCTGGGTTTATTTCTGCATTTATATTTTATTGTTTGGATGATTAATACAAAGAATATTTATCATTTTTCTCTTTTATCTGCAGCTAATAAAGACAATGAAGGGTATGGCTAAAGGAAATGGAGTCAATATTTCATGATCTTGGCTTTCCCAGCTTGATCTGTAGGTTCTAAGAACCAGATAAACCATAGTAATAATATCCTAATCCGGTTTACAGAAAATCTAGCAAAGAATACGTCAGAGGCAGTTAAACATTACAAGGGATCACAGCGAACAAAGGGTCAGATTGATAGTGCAGTAAATGTTGGGGAGGAAAGGCCTGAAATGTCAGGTACTTATAGCAGGGGTCTGGTGTTTGGTTTTAAATTCTGCAAGGTTTCAATGTTCAGTGCGGCATTTGATCTTCAGTTTTTTTTTTCAGCTTCTAGGAAAAGCTGGGATCTGGAATGTGGGAAAGACTCGTTCTACTGCCATGACATTTATGAATTTTATCTCACAACATTTGGAAACTATTTTGAGAATCTGAAAGGAAAGGCTAAACAATATGGCAATCTTATTCCAGAAAACAGCAAAGAGAGAATATTGTTTGAGGAAGATCACATATCTGTTAATCTGCATACATCGGTTCCTACACTAGTGAGCTGAGCAAACTTGACACTGTTGTAGGAGCCAACATTTTGCTTTGTGTCCTGCACATGACTACCTTATTCTATCTTGGGTATTTTGCAGGAAAGTCAAGCCAAAGAAAATACAATTTTCCTGCTGGATGAAGATCTTTGTTTCAATCTTGACAAGGAGGCAACAGAAATACTGGAAAGCTTAATCAGGTCATTTGTCTGCATCCTTATTCTGCCCAGACCCACAATCTGAATTTCAACATACATTTATTGGTTCCATTCTCAACTCAAAAATGAAATCACACAATTAGACAAATTCTTGAAATGAAATACTTGTTCAATTTAAACAGACGTTGACAAAGCTGTAAACCGTATTTTTTTTTGATGGAAAAACACTTAGATTAGAATCACCGTGGAAAGATGCAAGTAAAAAAGGTAATTTAGAAAGAATGGAATTTCTTCCTTCAAAACTGAAAGACATAAGATATATGGGTACTGTTGACAAATCTTCCACAAATCAGATTTTCCCTTGCAAGCAGAAAATTTCTACGGACTCCAGCAAAAAATTTCTACGGACTCAAGCAGGGAATTTTCTACGGACTCAATCAGATAAGGAAAACCTTCAGAGTTTTTGTCCGAAGGAGCCCTTCGGAAAAATTGGAAATGCCCCCTTTTTCCGAATTAATCTTTGGCTTGCCTTTTGCGGACATTAATTGTATTAACAGCAGTCCTTAATTTGGAAAAAGGGGGCATTTCCAATTTTTCCGAAGGGCAGGGTACCCTTCGGAAGGGTCACTTTCAATATTCCTGAAGGGCACCTACCCTTCGGGCAGGAGGAAGACCAAATTCACAGACCTTTGCAAAAAGCCCGGGTGCCCTCCAATTTTTCCGAAGGGCACTGGCGGAGGACACTTGGTCAGTTGCCGAAGGGCACATTTGAAATCCCGAAGGGCACATTTCGGAAGGAAAGGCAAGGTAAGGAATCCTTCGGACAAAAAATCCGAAGGAATTCGGAAATATATATACAGAGAAGACCAAGGACCTTTCAAAGAGCAAAAACAAAACAAATGAATTCTTTCAGACTTTTTGTCCGAAGGAATTCCTTCGGACAAAAAGTCCGAAGAAATTTGAGAGGCTTGCAAAGAGACAAAGTCCGAAGAAAACAAACAAAAAACAGGAAAAAGCCAAGGCGAGAGAAAATGAATTCCTTCGGACTTTTTGTCTGAAGGAATTCCTTTGGACAAAAAGTCCGAAGAAATTCGGAAAGGCTTGGAGCAGACATAAATCTGAAGAAAAACAAGACTAAGACAAAAGACAAGGGCAAAACAAAGGAAATGAATTCTTTCGGACTTTTGTCTGAAGGAATTCCTTCGGACAAAAAGTCCGAAGAAATTCGGAAGACCACAGAGACAAAAAAGACTGCGGGAAAAAACCCGAATAAATATAGCCGAAGGAAATATGACAACTTTTGGTGACGTCCCGCAAGCCGTCAATTTTTGACTGCGGGAAGTAACTGTTGAGACCAAAGAGACAAGAAATCCGAAATAAGTGGAGGTTGACTGTGCAAAAGAGAATAGAAGACAAATAATCCGACGAAGGAGTTGAATATGAATCCTGCCAGAAATAGACACGATAAGAATTAGAACATAATACATGCAAATAGGAGCTATTTTCGAACATAAGAGCTATTTTCGAATAAACGGTCAAAGCTTCAGTTGACTGATTATTAAAGTCCTGTTCGTCTCCATTCAGCCCATACATCCGAAGATCTAATCCAGCTTCAGCAGGAGTTCCAAGTTCGAACGACGAGTTGACTATTCCAAATTTAGAGTTAACTAATTGATTAAAACGCTGCTTTACTAAAAGCTTTCCATGCGAAGGAGAATGATCTCTTCGTCCAACTCAGCTTAAATAACTGTTAACTCAGTTTTCAAACGCTACAACTCGGCAATCAAACAACTCACATGGAGTTCTAAATTTAACATTTGCGTAGATTTCCATGCAAAAAAGAGGTGGGCAGTTCATAACAAAGATAAGTGCGCTTCATCAAGCGAAGAAGCTTCATGCAAGGACAAAAGGGAAAATATATTTTATTGAAAATCCAAGTAAAGCCTTGAGTTAACCAAAGTGAATCTTCTCTTCAAGTTCTACACCAATCTTTGGTTTTTTATAATTTTCTCTATATAATGGCTTTCAGCCTTGATTAAAAATCATCCAATCTCTCTTGGTTAGACCAGACTCTGCCATTGGTGAGTTGTGTAACCTCTTCGATCAATAAAAGGACTGTACTTTCAGATTTCAAGCATTGGCATAGTGTATATTTCTTCAGCAATTTGCATAAGTGGTAGATTTCTCTCCCTTTCCAAATTTTGTTTCATACCTAGTTGCTATATTATCCTTGTGCAGGTCATGTTAAAGTGTTCTTTATTGTCTTTTGCTGAAATTGTAAGTGGATGTTAGGTGGCCGCAAAGTGTCTTTTATCAGACCTCTCTCCATCGCTTTCCCTCAGGTTTTAGTTATTGGATCGAACCTCTGCATGAAATACCGATGCATAAGTGATTAATTGAAGTCTAAGGTCTTCCTTCTCCCTTGTTCGTTCAGTGTTCAAGGTTCCAAATTGAGTGGATCAAAAATTCTGGTGTATCACCCCCTTTAGGTAGGATTTCCCTTTTAAGTTTTCCTTCTCCCTTTTCCACGGTAGTCCGCAGCGTAGAGTAGAAGTCCTAGTTGATACATCATACAGGAACCAGCCTTCTCTGGAGGTTCTTCTCACTATTGAGGTACCCACCCTTGTGAGGAGATCCCATTGTTTCAGCCGGATAGAGGACTGGCCGTTCGTGCACGTCTTCGAATCAGGGTGCAGCTCCAAGTTGACAACAGGTTCCTTAGTGTAACTTAATAAATATACATCCATCTATATTGTGCAATCTCTAATGAAATAAAGACAGTTTTATATTTTCTATGATCTCGAAAATATATCCCCCAATGAAATATGAAACTAAAAAAATGACAGTTTCGCTGGAACTGATTGAAGGCACAAAAGTACCGACCCTTACAGGCAATCATAATTATAAAATAATTAGCTCGACCAACTGGTTAAAACTGATCCACAAGATGAATAAACTGATGAGTCATTGAGTTAGTCTCAGTATTGACTTGTTGAGACTTGATGACTCTTCACAGACTTGCTAAGACTCAATGAGTCCTCGGCCAGCCCCAAATAAAACCATAATGAGAAACATTTAATGAGTCATTTATTTTGTTGTTGAAGTCACGGAGGTTGGCTTGATATGAAAATCAGAAAAAGGCTGACAGTAAAATACTGTCCCATTTTTTGGCATTTTGTATACACAAAAAAATATTTAGGCACTAACAAAACTTGAATTTAGATGTATAAAATGAACAGGCACACATTTTAATTATCTTATATATAGAGAGAGAGACGCATGGCATCCATATCTTTCCAAAAACTTTAAAATTTGCTAAGCATTTTTTAGGATTTATCTATTAGTCATTTTTAAAAATAATTTATGCTGCTGAGTGGGACACAATATTATGCTTTGACTCAAAAGGTAGATTTCTTAGTAGATTTGAAGATTTTTGAATGGATTTTGTCTTCCATTTTCCACATGATTTCAAGTCTGAGAGTTTGACTTGTCAAGACTTGACAAATTTTGACAGACTTGCTGAGACTCAATGGGTCCTTGGCCAGTCCCAAGTAAAATCATAACAATTAATATATATTTGACTCATTTATTTTGTTGTTGAAGTCATAGAGGTTGGCTTTATATGAAAATTAGAAAAAGTAGATTTCTTAGTAGACTTGAAGATTTTTGAATAGATTTTATTTTCCATTTTGTCCATAATTTCATGTCTTAGAGTTTGAATTGCTGAGACTTGATGAATCTTAACAGACTTGCTGAGACTCAATGAGTCCTTGCCCAGCCCCGAATAAAATTATAACGAGAAACATCTTTTTTGGTTCATTTATTTTGTTGTTAAAGTCATGGAGGTTGGCTTGATAAGAAAATCAGAAAAAACAGATTTCTTAGTAGATTTCAATAGGTTTTATCTTTCATTTTCTCCATAATTTCAATCTTAGAATTTGCACTTGGTTTTCCCAACGTTTGAGCAGCACGTAAGGTTTTTTGTAAAATGTGCATGAATTACTTTTGCTAAAAGTAAACACAAATCAGTCCAAGCTTTATTTTGAAGAAAACTCATAATTTGGAATTAGTCCAAAAGTGGCTTTGTGAAAAATTTGAACAGTGAAAGGTGAATCCAACAAAGGGACAAATTTATACATCATTGCAAAATTTTCTGAGTGGTAAAGAGGAGTTGCAGAGAGGAAAAACAAGGACTGCTGTTAATACAATTTTGTATATTCAGACCAACACTTAATAGAATTCCAAAGTTGAAGATGCCGAAGACCCTAAGGACAGAGAGCAAGATTTTTATCAGTCAAGAGCAAGACGGAGTTTAGACACATGTATTTTTTGAGTGCGCATTGATTATTATATGGTTATAGTGAAGGACTAGCCACAAAACAGCGGGGAGGAAGGTTGTATGCACATTGTTTGACAACATATCTACTTGGTGTCAAGACCAAATAGCAAGGAAAGTGATGAATTTCAGAGTTTTAGTGAAGAGGCAAGCGATGTAGTGATTTGTCATCAGTCCTACACTTAAGAGGATGGTGAAGGACAGTATGAGAAGATTTTGGGAAAAAATCAATTGTTCTATGACCACTATTCTTTGCGCAATGCATTGCATGACAACTGTTTGATGAAATTACAGAATGAGTCCTCCACAAAACAAGTCCTTGAAGGTCCTAGACGAGGTTGAGACACATCACCAAGTGATAAGTGGGGAGTTGGTGCCAGTATACAGGAGAATCACTGTTTTCTTGGAGAATGGAATTCTTGGAGGAGGGTGGGGTGTTCCATGAAGCTTTTAAAGGAGAGATTCCTTTGTATTGGAGGAAAAACATTAGCATAACACCCATAGGTTGGCACCAAGGCAAAGAGGAAGCATGGAGGAGTGATTTTTATTTCTCAAAGGACTCAGATAAAGTCTCCAGCATGTCAAAGAGTTATATACCAGGTATGGCCCAAGAGAAGGGCAAGTCTTCCATGACTAGTAGTAGCTCGGGGATGGCACATGATCCTAATTTTGGACTGCACTACATTTAGGCTGTGTAGAATGGGTGAAGTGATGTGACACTTCACAAAGAACAAAGAATATCAATAAAAGCAAACTTTTATCTGTTGAATCCAACAATGCTGCAAGAATTATTTGAATAATTGGTCTTGGTTTTTGTGGGACCATTCAAACAACTATTTAAGAAAGGACATAGATATTTATTAGAGGCAACAAAGTACTTAACAAAATGGGTAGAGGCTAAGGCGTTTTCGTGCATAATGCCAAAAAGTACATCTATAAACATACTATAACCAGATTTGGCTGTTCAAGGATTATAACTAGTGATTAAGGAATACATTTTGTAAGTGAGTTTAAAGTTAGATATTTTGAGGATTTTGTTGTTGAAGTCACAGAGGTAGGCTTGATATGAAAATCAGAAAAAGTAGATTTATTACTAGATATGAAGATTTTTGAATAGATTATATCTTCCGTTTTTTCCATAATTTCAAGTTTAAGATTTTGACTTGCTGAGACTTGATGACTCTTGACAGACTAGCTGAGACTCAATAAGTCCTTGGCCAGCCCCAAATTAAACCGTAACGAGAAACATCTTATTGAACTCATTTATTTTGTTGTTAAAGTCATGGAGGTTGGCTTATTATGAAAATTAGAAAAAGTAGATTTCTTAGTAGATTCGAAGATTTTTGAATAGATTTTATTTTACATTTTTTCCAGAAGTTCAAGTCTAAGAGTTTGACTTGTTGAGACTCAACGAGTCCTCGCCCAGCCCCGAATAAAATTATAACATGAAACATCTTTCTGACTCATTTATTTTGTTGTTAAAGTCACTGAGGTAGGCTTGATATAAAATCTGAAAAAGTAGATTTGTTAGTAGGTTTTAATATTTTTGAATAGATTTTATCTTTCATTTTGTCCATAATCCCAAGTCATAGAGTTTGCACTTGGTTTTCCCAACATTTGAGAAACATGGAAGGTTTTTTTGGTAAAATGTGCACCAATTGCTTTAGCTAAAAGTAAACACAAATAGTCCAAGCTTATTTGAAGAAAATCCAGAATTAGGAATCAGTCCAAGAGAGGGTTTGTGAAAAATTTGAAGAGTGATAGTTGAATCCGACAAAGGGACAAATACATACATCATTGCAAATTTTTTTGAGTGGTAAAGAGGAATTGCAGAAAGGAAAAACAAGCACAGCTGTTAATACAATTTTGCATATTCAGACCAACACTTCCACAGCTGAAGATGTCGAAAACCCTAAGGACAGAGAGCCAGATTTTTATTGGTCAAGAACGAGACGGCGTTTAGAGGAATGTATTTTTTGAGTTCCCATTGATTAATAGATGGTTATGGTGAAGGACTGGTCACAAAAAAACGAGGAGGAAGGTTACATGCAAATTGTTTGACGAAATGTCAACCTGTGCCAAGACCAAAATAGCAAAGGTAAGTGATGAATTTCAGTGTTTTAACTTTTAATGAAGAGTCAAGTGACAGAGTGATTTGTCTTCAGTCCTATACACAAGATGACAGTGAAGAAAGGATGATGTGAGAAGATTTTGGAAAAAAATCAATTGCTGGAAGGCCACTATTCATTGCATAACACATTGCATGACATCTGCTTGACGAAATTCCAAAGTGAGTCCTCCTCCACACAAAAGAAGTCCTTGAAGATCCTGGAGGAGGTTGAGACACATCACCAGGTGGTAAGTGAGAGGAGTCGGTGCTAGTATACAGGGGAATTATCATTTTCTTGGAGAATGGAATTCTTGGAGGTGGGTGGGGTTCTGCACAAAGCTTTTAAAGGGGAGATTCCTTTGTATTGGAGAAAAAACACTAGCATAACACCCACAGGTTGGTACCAAGGGGAAGAGGAAGTATGGACGGGTGTTTTTTATTACTCAGAGGACTCAGATTCAGATTCCAGCATGTCGGAGAGGTATGGACCAGCTATTGCCCAAGAGAAGGGCGAGTCTTCTATGACTAATAGTAGCTCAGGGATGGCACATTATCCTATATTTGGACTGCACTACATTGAGAATGTGTAGAATAGGTGAAGTCATGTGACATTTCCCAAAAAATAAGATTATCAATAAAAGGAAACTTTTATCCGCTGAATCCAACAATGCCATGGGTTATTTGAAAAATGGGGTTTGCATTGTCTGGGATCATTCAAACAACCATTTAAGAAAGTATCTTGTAGATATTTATTAGTGGCAACAAAGTACTTAACAAAATGGGTAGAGGCTAAGGCGTTATCGGGTAATATGCCAAAAGTACATCATCTTTGAACATATTATATCTAGACTTGGCTGTCCAATGAATATAACTAATGATTGAGGAATACATTTTTTGAACGAGGTTATTAGAGAGAAGTTGGATATTTTGAGGATTAAGCATAGTAAGTCAATAGCTTATTATCCACATGAAAATGGATGGGTTGAAACCTCAAATACGTTGAACATATGTATAATTCATTAGACTTGGGGTATTGAAAAACAGGATTGTGACAAAAAATTGTGAGGTTCACTATGGGCATACAAGATATCCTTCAAAACAGTTACATGGTTTAGAACTTTAGACCGTTTAAGTCAATACATGGACAGGAAGTTGTGGAGCAGTTAAATTTCTCGTACCAAGCCTAAAGGTGGTGGTGAAAAATTGGTTTAAGTGATGAAAAAGCCTGCAGGATAGGTTGTTTAAATTGAATAAGTTGGATGAGAAAAGGATTTTGGCACAATGGTGTATTCAATCTGAACAACGGAGAAGGAAGTATTGACATGGCAAACATATAAATAAAATGCAATTTAAACCAATATGGTAGCACTTACATATAATAGAATAGTGAGAAAGAAAGCACAAAAATTTAAATGCAGTGGGAAAGTCATTACAAAATTATCAAAGTCATTGATAATGGGTGTAGGCAGTTTAGAGGGTACCTTGTTATGATTAAGCTGCCAAAGACAATTTATAATAGTAATTAAATGGTCGTTAATGTTACAAAAAGGTAGCGTGAAAGGTCACACCTTTGATGGTAATCCTATACTCATATCTGTCACTCTTTTTGATGATGAAAGATATCATCATTCACTTGCTATTAAGAGATGTAATTGCATACATATCTGAGTATTTTATTGCTGTTATATTCTGCTATTTGTTAGTATTGTTATCTTGCTGCTTGTACTTTTTAACTAAACTGTAAGAACACACTAGGCTGAATGCATGTAGTGGCTTGATTAAAGTTTGTCATTGTTCGTAAACTACAGTTTTGAGTGTCAAGTGAGAGATAATGTTGCATAGGAAGCGGACAACTAAGCAAAAAGTAAGGGACGTTAGGCAGTTGGTGAGATTGTAGAGAAAGAATTATCCAGTTGATAAGTACAAGTCAAATTCCTGTGTCTGAAATAGATTTCAATTTGTTGTCGGCATAGATTAGATGAATTGAAGTATCACAAGCTGAGCCAGAAGTAGGGGAAGAAATGACAACAGTTGCTAGGAAGGATTTCAGAATTGAAAAACTGTAGAGTTTAACAAAAGACCATTAAAACAAATAGAATGGAGGCAAAATCCTCATCAATTTCCAAACTAACAAGATTTAATGTACTGGGCATAAAAGTTATTTTGTATGGGCATATAGAACCTTGTTTAAAGTAGTAACACAATTGACATGCTTTCAATTAATGTATGGTCAAGAAGCTGTGGTACGTATGGAATTTGTGGTAGCTAGCCTGATGGTGGTAATAGAGAATCAATTGGGGGATGTTGAAAACTTGCAAGAAAGATTGTTTCAGTTAAATAAATTGTAAGAGAAGAAGTTATGGGCAAAATTATCAATAGAAAACAATAGAGACGCAAATACTGGTATGATAATATAAAAAAAATGCAATTCAAACTAGAGATGCTAGTATTGAAATATACAAGAAAATTAAGTAAGAAACGACAAAAACTTAAAATGCAATGGGAAGGCCCTTACAAAATCCTATAAATTTTCAAGAATAGATTTGTTCAATTGGAAAACCTTGATGGAACAAAACACCACACACTAATCGATGCTTCAAAGCTGAGACAATACCATTCAAGGAGGGATATTAGAATTAATTTTATAGAAATAGAGCCACTTATACAAACAAAAAACAAACGTGGACAATGACTGTTGGATAGAAGAAACAACAAGATAACTCTAAATGGATAGCAGAAGCACCGTTGCACATAAACTTAAGGCCCCAATGAGGAAAATTACTTTGTTTGGGTACTAATGGATGAGTAGCCCAATGACAACCACCGAACAAGACAAAGCTAGCAAAAACAAGGGAATGCAAAAACTATTGAGCGCAAAATGGATGTGATCTAGGTGGAGTTTTTGAATAGAACTCTAGTGATACCAAGAAGCCATTTCTCATGGCTTGCGCTAATGTCAATTCATGTTTTATGGTTTGCAATACCGTTGAACACTCTTCAGAGGTCCTTGGCATTTCCAATATCATCAATCCATCTACGCTAGATACTGCGCACACATTTTTGGTGGCACAGGAAGATATGGGCAGATCGGACGTGATGGCATCCAAGTGTGCATGAAACCTTATGTGATCTTCATCATTGGCATTTTTAGGGTTCCAAACATCTACATGCCTAACCGCTAAGGTCCACTCACAATGTGTAATGTCCCCAAAATGGGTGATTAGCTGAAAATTAGGAATATTTATAAACCCAACTTCAAATTAGAAATTTTCTAATTTAATTGCAGCAAACCCTAGCTGCCAACAACCTCTCAAATACACCTCAAAATTAGCTTAAAATTATGACAAACCCTAAGCAATCAGTGGTTGTTCGAAATATTCAAAGATCACCTTCCAAAATCAGATTTCCTTTTTCAAATCCTAGGCATCCTTCGCTGTAAAATAAATATGAAATTTGTAGATGTTTCTTGTACCCAAAAGTCTTATCAAACCATCAATAAATTGCATAAAATATACTTGCAATAAAGGCACAATTTTTTATGAATTTTCAGAATATTTAGATGGCTAAAAAAGCCCAAAACCCAAATCACCAAGCTAGAAAAATATGAGAAAAATTGCATAATTAAATTCAAGATAATTTGTCCATAGCAAGAGGTCCAAAACTCTCCCAAACAAATTCGCCACTATGCAGAAAATTGTAAATAATTTTAGAATTGCCCCTAGGGCACAAAAATCATCGAAGAGTGAGATTTCACTCCCCAACCAAGTCGCCACTCTCCCAATAGCAAGGTGCCAACCTGAAATAACCAAATGGTGTCTAAAACACCCTTGAATGACCAATTGATTCCAATGATAACCTCCAAATGGAGTTGCCCCACAAAAAGAAGAGGGTTTTCGTCCCCTAATTTCATTTTCTTGAAGGGTTTCTTTTTCAAATCAATCGGCTTAGCTTTTGCATGCTAATAGACCAAAATTTCAATATTCAAAACATGACATGCCCTCACCAAATGATTCCTCTTAACTTTAGTAGCCCTCCAAGTGTGGCGCCCAAGAAGAGGGAGGGTAATATAAAAATTGTTTTAAAAGACCTTTCCTTATGATCTTTTCTTAAAATCACTCAAGTCTTTAAGACCCTTAAAAGTCCCCTCGTTAAGTGAAATAAGAAACATAAATTACTTTTCAAAAAGGTACTTTTACACATATTCAATTAAAATATTTAATGCTCATTTCCTTTTATACTTATTCCTTAGCCCTCGGGAATGGTTTTAAGGCTAAGGGTCTTCCACGATGTCCCTATCAAAAGAGGGACATAACAATCCTCCCTGTCCAAAATTGCTTGTCCTCAAGCAATAGAAGTAGCCAAAGTGCTATCTCCACTGTGGGTCTTGTGCCAAACTCGAACCTAGGCCCTTTCCAATAGAAAGACCTCTCTTGGTGATGCCTTCTACAACTGTATATGAAGTTCTCTTGTTGCTTAAGCAAGCTGAAAATGAAAGACCAACAACACCTCATGTTGTTATCTCTTATCCTTGAGCCCACGGGTTCAAAAAATGCCCATAAGATGCTGAAAACAAGAAAATATTCAAATTTGGCATCACAAGGGTGCTGGAAAATGGTATCCCAGCTAGGTAGTCTTCAAGCGTTAGGGCCTTGATTGCCCCTATGTCCATATCTACACATGAAGCAAACATGTTAATCAAAAGAATGATCTTCCCCTTCTCTTTTGTGTTTTCGACCATGATTTGCTTAGGGAGTATGGCTGCAAACTCCTGAATGTTATGAATGGTGCAGCCCTTAGCAACCTCCTTACCCCTCCATCCAATGATTTTTTAATTTATTACCTTGCTGCCCCAAGTGTATCCCACTTTATGCAACTCATAATAGCTGCATATGCTCTTGATTTTATCCTTCAAATTCCTCTAATGAAATATCCAAAGGGCTGGAAACTCATGTGTGGAAATGTTAATTCCACCCTTGACCCATAAATTCATTTGCATCTTTGTATTGGAGTGAACCAACTCCTTTGCCAACCATCTATCCTTATTTTCCATAACCCTGCAATTCTTTGTTGAAGTTAAACCATTCATCACCAAAGTGTTGTCCAACAATTCCTTAGTGTCTATGCCACATACAAGAGACATCATGGACATAAAAAAGAAATCAAAATTGGAAAATATCAAAGAGCTGCTCTCTGTGTACCTTGAGGGTTTTGAAAGTATATGTTGGGTTTCCCAAGTGTGGAAGTTGCTTACCTTGGAGGAGTGAAGCAATAATTGGAACCTTGCCCTCAAAAGAAAACTTACATTTCATTGCAAAATCAGAAATTGTAGAGGGTTGCACATTGCCCCTTTTTACCTTTTTCCAAGCGCACATATTTAGCTAAAGTGACCCATTTGTTCCCTCATTATGTCATGTATTCATAATAATCTTTCAACAGAGTGTCCTTCAATGAGGATTGTGCTTCTCCCTCGGGAACGGCTGCCTCATCTTGCAAGAAGGTAGGCTGGTTAGGCCTACGTGAAGCCCCTCCAATAACCTTAGAAGGCTGATCCATGATGTTGTGACTTCCTGAAGCACTACCATCCCCATTGGATGGTTTGTCACCCTTCATTTTCTTCATAGTTCGCACAAATTCTAACATCATGGCTGTCATTTGTTCTTGGGCTTGTGTGTATCTGTCAAACCTTTGTTCCTCTCTATTTTCTGCCCCTTCCCTTGATTGATCCAAGTGAGACATGTCTTCTTTTTTCGGAATTTACCCCACTTTCGTCTTGCTCCCCCAAGTAATATCTTCTCTCCTTCACCTTCTTGCATGTATCACTGCAAAACCCACAACTAGCCAAGATTTGGCTCTGATACCACTGTAATATCCCCAAAATGGATGATTAGCTGAAAATTAGGAATATTTATAAACTCAACTTCAAATTAGATTTTTTTTTAATTTAATTGCAGCAAACCCTAGCTGCCAACAACCTCTCAAATACACCTCAAAATTAGCTTAAAATTATGACAAACCCTAAGCAATTAGTGGTTGTTTGAAATATTCAAAGATGACCTTCCAAAATCAGATTTTTTTCTTCAAACCCTAGGCGTCTTTGGCTATAAAATAAATCTAAAATTTGTAGATGTTTTTTGTGCCCAAAAATCTTATCAAACCATCAATAAATTGCATAAAATATACTTGCAATAAAGGCAGAATTTTTTATGAATTTTCAGAATTTTTAGATGGCTAAAAAACCCAAAACCCAAATCGCCAAGCTGGAAAAATATGAGAAAAATTGCAGAATTAAATTCAAGATAATTTGTCCATAGTAAGAGGTCCAAACCTCTCAAAAAAATTCGCCACTATGCAGAAAATTGTAAATAATTTCAGAATTATTGCTCAAAAATATTAAAGAGTAAGATTTCACTCCCCAACCAAGTCACCACTCTCCCAATAGCAAGGCGCTAACCTGAAATAACTAAATATTGTCTAAAACACCCTTGAATGACCAATTGATTCCAATGATAACCCCCAAATGGAGTTACCCCACAGAAGGAAGAGGGTTTTCGTCCCCTAACTTCATTTGCTTGAAGGGTTTCATTTTCAAAGCAATTGACTTAGTGTTTGCGTGCTAATAGACCAAATTTTCAATATGAAAAATGTTTTAAAAGACCTTTCCTTATCTTTTCTTAAAATCACTGAAGTCTTTAAGACCCTTAAAGGTCCCTTCTTTAAGTGAAATAAGAAACATAAAGTACTTTTCAAAAAAATACTTTTACACATTTAATTAAAACATTTAATGCTCACTTCCCTTTATACTTGTCCTTTAGCCCTAGGAATGGTTTTAAGGATAAGGTTCTTCCACGATGTCCCTATCAAAAGAGGGACATCACACAATGTGTGGTACCGTTGAGTTTCAAGAGTGTGGCTTCCTTCATTTCCAAAGGGGCAGAGCTCTCCATACGACTCCATGGGATTCCCTCGACCCCAATGCTACTGTGGGGTGCCTTGTCGACTAGGTTTGAATGTTACATTACGACGTAGTTCAATCTAACTAAAAAAAAGTGAAGTTGCACATGGACGAGCTTCTTTAGCCTTCTTGGCTTTGTAACACTATGTATACATATCTTGATAGATAGCTACCATCAGATAACATAGCATATATGTAGCTAGTGAAAGATAGACAATCATTTTTCTCCCTTGAGAGTATGCCATATACAAAACACCATATTAAAGTTTATGTTCTAGTTCTATTATCTTTCCTATATGTCACTCTCTGAATATTGTTGTCATTTATGATTCTTTGTTTAATATTGCTTCTGCATGTAACACATCTAGATTCCAACAATTTAGAGTTCGGTCCCCCAAATATGTCTTGGGATCTGGATTAGAATGATAACCAACGAAGATTACCATTAGAAATAAGGAAGTGATGGGTCGATAGTTGCAAACACAATTGCATGCACCTATAAGTGCCATGTAATGGACAACTATCAAAATTGACAATTCAAAATTAACACAATTAATCAAGTAAAATAATTAAGGGGATGAACAGTGACCACCCAAGGTTGACAATGTCTTGCAATTTCTGATCGCTGAAACAGGCTGGTGGCTGGTGGTGAATGTCTTCCTAGTGAACATGTCAAAGCACTTTAATAAAGCATTAATGACATATAGTAAAGTAATTCAATCGTGAAACACCAATTGGTGAAGGATTTCAGATACCAGAAAAACAAAACGAAAGTGTTCGTACTTAGTTCATTTGTCAATTTATAGAGGAGAATAAATTTGCAGAACAATGCGATAGTACAAGAAAATGTTGTGAAAGATAAGTTGTTCGATTGGTTGGATATGTGGAAAAGGACTGATATAGGAGGGCGACGCCAAAATGAGTCATCCCGAGGCAGAACATTGCCTGCATTAAAAGTGCACACACCTCC
Source organism: Torreya grandis (assembly GCA_037957365.1). Classification (NCBI taxonomy): domain Eukaryota; kingdom Viridiplantae; phylum Streptophyta; class Pinopsida; order Cupressales; family Taxaceae; genus Torreya; species Torreya grandis. Next base: position 875,705 of record JARHVA010002904.1, read on the forward strand.
CCATCTGGGAGAGCTACGTCAACAACTTCCATTTAGAAAGTGCAGGCAATGGAGATAGCCAAGTCCAAAGGGAAGAAATGGGTGAAGGAAGATAAAGCATAAAAGAATGAATGTTGGATATTGAAAGTTTGTTATCAATTGAGGCGACACTTTAGAACTGAAGCAACCCATGAGTGCTTTGAAGTTTGCACATTTAAAAGAGGCAGGGGTGTTGCAGGTAATTGATATGACAATTGTGCAAATTGTTTTCTTAGGTCACATAAAAACTTGGTAAGTGATTATGACGAAACTAAACATTCACTATTATATCAAGGTGAGGAGCTCAAAAACACTACAGAATTGTTGAATATGGTTTTTGTATATTGGTGGAGGGGCTAAGTATTATAAATCAGCCATTAGCAAAAGCACAAAGAGAGATTCTTGAGATATAGTTGTTATGGAGATGCGACAACTATAATTAAAGATCATGGTGTGGATATGGAAGGGCTAAGAGAGATTCCCAAGAAAAATAAGGGAGATAATTCTGAATATTATTCCTTGGAATTTGTCCCTCAATTCACCTCTCGGATCTCTCCAAGCAATTCACCCAAGTGCCAAAAATATTACAATAAATTCTGGAATTCTTTTAGGGTCTAGATTGACCTTTCATGCATACAAATTGATCCAAACAAATCACCAATGGCTGAAGTAAATTATCAAAATTACCTTGACCCTAGAAAAGGGTTCCAAAGACCAAATTGACCTCTTGTGAGGGGTCGCCACCTTTCCAAAGAAAGTTGCCACCCTTGAGATCGCCTTCAAACTTGTTTCAAGCTCCTCTACCGAGATCGCCCACCTCCTTGACCTGCAATTTGAATGTTTCCATCTCTCCGAAGGATTATACTAATTCCTTGTTGAAGGTGGTGTTCAAAGACACCTTTGTAGATTCTCTTACATACAATTATGCAAAATTATGGTGCAATTACAACCCTTGAATAGAAGAATGTAGGTTTTCGTCCCCAAACTCTTTGGTGCACTTGAAGGTTTTCGTCCTCAAATCACTTATTCAAGCTTGACATACTTGCACAAAAATGTCAATATAAAAAAATGCATAACATTCTCTAAAGAGTCCTCCCTTTCCTTTTATATGCTTCCTCCAATTGTGGTGCCCAAAATAAAGAGGGAGAGTTACTTTTAAAAAAAAAAAAAAAAAAACTATATTATAAGCTTCCTTATAATAACACTTTGGAGCGACCCTTTAAAAAAGGTCCCAAAATTAGATAATAAAGTGCTTTTACAAAACACATTCTTGAAGCTTACCAATGTTCCCTTTTTGCCTTAGAAAACCTTAGCCCTTGGGAACGCACAAGCTAAGGGTCTCATCCTAAAGACTAGCTTGAAAAGGGGAACATTATAGTCCTCCTTTTCCACAATTGCTTGCCCACAAGCAATTGTAAATTTGGGTGTTGAAGGATGGTTGCCTCCTCCCAAGGTGCATCTTCCATAGGCATATCCTTCCATTGTACCAAGTATTCCATGATAGTGTGATTGCGGAGACTCCTCTCATGAACCTCAAGTATAGTTTCGGAAATCAATACCAATCTACTTTCATCATCGATAGGTGGCAAGTCAATGGAAGGTATCATATGCTTTTCAAGAGCTTTCTTAAGGCAAGAAACATGGAACACATTGTGAATCTTACTTCTTTCCGGTAATTCCAGCTCATAAGTCACTTTACCCACTCTTCTTTGAATTTTATAAGGCCCATAGAAATGTGGCTTAAGTTTTTCTGCTCCACTTTGCTTGATAGAAGATTGCTTATAAGGTTGCAATCTCAAATAGACCATGCTCCTAACCTCAAATTGCCTCTCCAACCTATGCTAATCCGCATAAAGATTTTGTTGATTTTGAGCTTGTTGCAAGTTTTTTCTTGAGCTGATCCAAAATTTCATAACTTTGTTGGACCCAATCGGCAGCCTTGGGCACCTTACTATCCCCCAAAACAAGGCATAGTATCATCATGAGCAGCCCTCATAATTTGGTGTTTTAACTTGGATAAAGGGGCGAAAAGAATTCTACCCTTATACAAAATCAGCCCCTCATGCACCTTGTATTTGTTGTATATTACCTTTCCTTCCAAAACTGGGGTAGCCCATTCATCCTTTGCATATCTGGCTATAATTACAGCCTTCCAATCAGCTGTTAATTTGCTTAATGAACATAAATAGGGTTTTCTTGACAAGGCATCGACCACATTATTTTTACCTTTCATAAACTCAATGTTGAAATCATAGGATTGAAGTTTGCTCACCCACTTCTGTTGCCTATCATTCAAATTGGATTGTGTGAGTAAGTATTTGAGACTATTGTGATCCATCTTAACTATAAATCTTCCACAAATTAAGTATTGATGGAATTTGGCCAAAGCATGCATGATAGCCAACAGTTCTTTGTCATAAATTGAAAACTTCTTTTTCCCTTGAGTTTTCTACTCTCAAAAACAATGGGATGTCCTTTTTGCATGAGGACAACCCCTATTCCTTCTCCCAAAGCATCACATTCCAATGTGAAAGGGTGCGAAAAATCCGGAACAACCAACACAGGGCAAGAACTCATCACTACCTTGAGTCTCTCAAAGGTCTCGAAAGCAATTTGAGACCACACAAAGGCACATTTCCTTGTTAAGTTTGTAAGGGGGGGCAACAAGTTGGGAGAAGCCCATCACCATAGTTACCAAATCCGACCGGATCTGCCCAAAATTTGGTCGGATCTATTTTTTTTGCCTGCCTAGATAAATTCGTCTGGGTCGGCCCTGTTTATTTTCAAATTTTTATTTACTTTTTTAAAATATTTTTTTTAAGGTTTGTTGTGGTAAAAAATGCCCAGCAACCATATATATTGTATAATACTAACATTTTCTATTACTTTATTAATGTTTTTCATTGTATTTGTCAATTTTGCATTTTTATAAAACTATTCTCATGTGTATATATGTATATACTCCAGATCGGATTTTTCTGAACTTTTTCAAGGATTTCGGATTTTCGAATTTTTTTGCCCTCCGAAAGGATCCGGATTTCCAAACTTGGTAACTATGCCCTTAACAAACTTTCGATAATAACTACACAATCCAAGAAACCCTCTCAAATGGGTCATTGTAGTGGGAGGCGGCCAATCAAGTATGACTTGAATCTTTTGTTGGTCCACTTGGACCCCTTGTGCATTGATCACATGTCCCAAATACAAAATTTCAGAAGTGGCAAACTCACATTTGGATTTCTTTGCAAAGAGGGTTTGCTGCTCAAACATTCCCAAAACAATATCCAAATGGTGCAAATGTTTCTCCCAAGTCTTGCTATATACTAATATGTCATCAAAGAACACCAGCACAAATTTCCTTAGATGTTGTTTGAAGATGTGGTTCATGCAAGATTGAAATGTAGCAAGAGCATTAGTGAGTCCAAAGGGCATGACCAAAAACTCATAATGCCTATAGTGACAACGAAAAGCCCTTTTTTGCACATCTTCCTCCCTCACACGAATTTGGTGATAACCGGGCTTCAAGTCTATTTTGGAGAAATAAACTGCTCCATGAAGCTCATCAATGAGTTCATCAATTCTAAGTATGGGATACCTATTCTTGATGGTCTTCTTGTTCAACAATCTATAATCAATACACATCTTCATGGTTCCATCCTTCTTCATAAGCACTATTGAAGAAGCAAAGGGGCTAGAGCTTGGCCTTATGTGCCCCATCTCAATTAACTCTTGGATAGCCTTCTCAATCTCCTCCTTGTAGATCCGTGGGTGCAGTAGAGAGTAGTGATCACTACTCTTGTGCCTTCTTCTAATTCAATTATATGTTCAAATCCCCTATCCGGGGACAACCCATGTGGTATGTCACTAAACATTCTCTTATGTCTATCTAGGATGACTTGAACATCCTTGTGGTGCAACTGTTGTTTCAAATCAGACCTTGAATCATGCATAAATAACTCCGCTGCCCATGTAATCTGCTCTTTATTAAAAGCTTGTTCCATCATTTTTGAGGTCACTAACATGGGTGTTCCATTGCTTAGACCATGGAGAACAATTTCCTTGTTGGCTGCCATAAATTTCAGTTCTGATTTTTGCAAGTTATGAGTGTATTTACCAAGGGATTGAAACTATTGGGCTCCAAACACAACATATATCTCACCATGATCTATTACATTGAATTCTCCTTCAATGGTATATTCACTCATGGTTCTTTTTAACTCCAAAGTGCTGGAAATGCATGAGATGGAGGAGCTATCCCCCACGGTTACCTTAAATCCACCATTTTCTTTAGTGGGCAGCTTATGTCTTGCAACAAATTTAGCATTTATAAAATTGTGATTGGCTCCATTGTCCATTGACACAATTACCTTTTTGCCACTAATGGTTCCTTTCACACAGAAAACATGGCGTCTATTGGCACTAGATAGGGTAGCAAGCATCTCTCTTTGTCCCATGTTGGCTGTCCACTTTTCCTTGATGTATTTGCCCTTCAATTTCAGTATGGTTTACCTTCACATGCTCATTTCTTTGGTCCCAATTTTCAGATTGTTCTTCCTTAGGTGGCTGCTCTTCTATTCCCTTTTTACATGCCTTTAATTCTTCTGAATTTTCTGTCTTCAATCTCAGCTGATTGCTCATCTCCTTGGGTCCACAATTGACCAAATTTTGATGCTCAATTCTCAAAGGTTCTTCGTTTAGTGGCTGCCCTTCAAATTCAGCCTCACTTGCTATTGATTTTTTTGAATTTTCTGAGTTAGTTTCTGGATGTTCACACCTCAGAAAGGGGCTATGTTTGACTGATTTTTGGTTATTGACAAACTTGTGGAGTGTCTTCCCCTTGTACAATTAGAAATTGGGCTCTGCTATTTGTTTTAAGGACCGCCTTTCATCCAATTGGAGTTCTTTGTTATGTGTCCTTATTGATTTAGGCGTAGGTGGCTCCCTCTTCTTTTCAAACTTATCAACTATATTTTCCAACAATTCTTCTTGTGGCCCGATCGTGCTATGTCCTTATGTCACCCCTCCATGATGCCACCATTCATGGGCAGCTCCATCCAAATGTTGGATAACAAAAATTAATGCCTCTTTTCTACCTCTAGTCCTCAAGTCAAGATACTCAATCACCATGTTAACCGAAACTCTTACTGGAATACCTGGATCACCATCAAAAGTTGGAAGAACTATCTTCTCCCAATCATCCTATGTGGCTATGTACCCATGGTGTGCCTTGCCATATCTCAAACCTAGCCAATCTTCGAAGCTCCTTCCCTTGCGGTACTTAGGTGCAAGAGTAGAGTACTCATCATAATCCCCCATTAGATCCCAACTAACCAAGGGCTGATTCCCATGATCCTGGGCCTGTGTAATACCTTTCATCTTTCCCTTATCCATGTTATTCTCTAATATAAACCCTGAATCTCACATATAGCCAAGATATGGCTTTGATACCACTGTGATGTCCCCAAATGGGACGGATTAGACTTAGTAGGGGTTTTACCCAATAGACCCTTGAATAAATTATCAAACAATTGAAATTCTGCTTCACAAAACCAGTTAGCCCTAGTTGAAAAAATTATAGAATATCCAAGCGAAAACACATCCAAAATAACTCCACAAATAGCTGAAAATTATTCGAAAACTGTTAGTAATTTACCTTGTCAAGGCCAAATTATTACCTCTACTATTCGAAATTTTTCCTAGAACGGTCAATTTTCCTATACAGCTGGTCAAACTGGTGAATTATAGTCTAAAGGCATGAACAAAGGGATATGTAGGCAATCAAAGTATCAAATACAGTCATGATGAGGACCTACAACAATGTTACACAATCAAGTGTGTTCAGAAGGATGATATGTTGAAATAAGAAAGGTCTTTATCAAGATTTAGTGACAAGTGCTTATGATCATGAGGAGAATACATGAACAACCCATTTATGGGTGAAAGACAAGCATGGAGATGAAGGTTAAGGTGGCATTGAGTTTTCTTGTATGGTTCATGTTTGCCAATGGACTGATCAAGCAATGATGAAGAAGAATGAAGATCAAATCTGCCTTTGAACCTTCTTTGAGGTCATTGACAAGCTACAATCCGTACAAGGGCAAACCACCTACAACAAGTTCAAAAAGCATATCTCCTACTCAAAATGTCATATACAGTTCTAAAGTTAACCTACAGGCCTGTAGGAGGAATAAATTCGTAAGGTGGATAGGAGTGTCATGGAAAAAGACATATTCAGGTTCAGAAGGCCTTATATAGGGTTACTCATATGCATCTACTGTCAGTCACAAAAAAGATAACTCTACAGGTCCCTTTTAGGGCTATATATCAATCTTTTCTATATGGAGTTCTAATTTGAAAGGTTTAATCACAAATGGTTAAATAGGATGGTGGTGAAGTGATTCTATACAAGAGACATGGAGGGTGTAGTTATGTTTTGAAAAGACACCTATTCTTAAGACTAGACCTACAGGCCTGTAGGTTCACTTACAGATAAAAGCAAGGGATTAGAAGGAGTACATGTTTGTTTTTTCGAACTTTACATCAAGTGTTTTCTTTCTCATAATTTTTTTGGGCCAAGAGTGGGAACAATTTCCTCGAACTTTTTGTCCGAGGGAAAAGAGATTTCAAAGGACTTTGCAAGAAGCCCGAAAGAATTACGAAGGACAGTTCGACGAAGGGAAAAGGCACAGTTCAAAAATTCCGAAGGGTATGTTCCTTTCGGGAAAGCTCAAAACAGAAGTTTCAAGGGACAAATTCAAGAAGTCCGAAGGACTTTCCAAATTTTCCAAAGAGGACATTTTACAAAATCCCGAAGGGTATGTACCCTTCGGGAAAGTTCAAAAGACAAAGTCCGGAGGGTCACTTAAAAAAGGCCAAAAGGACATTTTTTTTTGAAAGAAAGGCCAGTTCAAAATTCTAAGGGGCTTCTTTTTCAAAAGGAAAGTTCATTCACAGAAAACCCAAAGGGTATGTGCCCTTCGGGAAAGTACATTTACAGAAAACTTGAAGGACTTTTCAAGGGCAAGTGTACCTTTTATGCTTCCAAAGGGTCATTTGGACAAAAGCCCGATGGGCATCTTCAAGTTGCTAAAGGGCATTTTCGGAAAAGTCACTGGGCAAGAATCCCGAAGGGTATTTGCCCTTCGAGAAGGTTCACTTCAAGATTTCAAAGGACGTTTTCAAAAAACCCGAAGGATATGTGCCCTTCGGGAAAGTTATTTTCCAAGCTTCCGAAGGGTTGGTTTATGCTTTCGAAGGGTCACTTCTAAAGGCCCGAAGGGCTCTTTCTTTTGGAAAGTCCTTAAGACAAAAGCCCGAAGGAAACACTTCTTTCGGACTTTTTGTCCAAAGCAAACAATTGGCAAATACCAAAGACAAAAGCAAAGTCCGAAGGGTAAGTTGAGAGATAATTCCCGCAGACAATTTGTCTACAGGAAAACAACCAAGGAAAAGCCGAAGGAATAAATAAAGAAATGAACAATTCGTGCGAGAAAATACCAAGGGAAAGAACAAACGCATAGCCAAAAGCCATAAACAAAGAAGTGCCAAAGAAATGCATGCACAGAAACAAGAAACCAAGAGCAGAAAGCCAAGAAATAACAAGGAACTCAATCTGAATGCATCTCTCACTCATCAAGATCCTTGTCCATGAAAGCAAGGGCTAATTATAGTGGATTGGTCAAAGCTTTAGTTGAATTTTTGACGAAATCACGATTCTCCTTGGTTTTCATGCAATCCAAAACTTTCAACGTTTCAGGCAGTTCAAGCGGAGTTCCCCGTCCAAGATGTGGCATAGCTTTGCATGCAAGTGGAGACCATTGGAGGTTGACTGATCCTGAGTTGGAGTTGACTAGACAAGCTTGTTATACATCTTCCTTGTTTTCCATGCAAAGGGGAATAATTTCTTCTTCTAACTCAGCTTTCAAACAAATCAAATGGAGTTCTTTATTTAGAGATTTGGCGTAGTATTCCATGCAAAGGTGAAGTTTGACTTTCAATGTGTCCACCGCCATACTTCTACGCCCAGGATTGGAGAGCCATGAAAATTTTGTAAAGGGAAAATATTTTATTGAATATTCTAAACATTGTAAAAGCTGTTAAGTCTTGAGTTAATTAACCAAGACTAACCCTTTCCCTTTTTAGAACTCCACTTAAGGCTATTTTAGGTTTTGGAAAGATTATTTATGGGCTTAATCAAGCCATTTAGAAGGATCCTTGAAGTTGGAAGAAAGAAATTGTACGTTGGACTAGTGATCAATAAAGAAGTTTCTGTTCTGAATGTGAGTTTTGAGAGAAGAATAGTATGTATTTGATTGTGCATCAGCATATAAGTGAGATTTATCTCCTTTTGCAAGTCCTTTCCTCACCTATCTTTCTTCATCTCACCCATTTGCAGGTCTTTTGAAGAGGTTTTCAACCCTTCCCCTGAAACACTTTTGCTTAAGGACAGATATATAAATTTCATTTGATTATTTGTGTGCATTGATTTCAGTAACTTCAGAGGATTTGAATAATTCAAGTGTATCACCCCCTTTTAATTAGAATTTCCTCTCAGTTTTCCCTTCCCCTTTTCATCCCAAAAATCACATTAAATAAGATTTAATTGATAAATCTTAATGGAACCAGCCCTCTCTGGAGGTTCTTCTCAACACAGAGTCACCCACACTCTGAGAAGTTCCAATTGTATCAGCTGGAGTGAGGGTGTGCTTTGCACATCTTCAAGCAGGGTGCACTCCAGAGTGATAGCAGAAACAATGTATCTTTTTTGGACCAAATAAAGTGGTGAAGACGTTGAAAATACCCCTGCCAATAATCTGATTTTTACTTGAATGTACAGCAACGTTTTTCAACCACCAAACACCACAAAATCTCTACAAGTGGTTTGCCACACCTCAGAAAAATAAGAAAAGTAATTTTGAATATTATTCCTTGGAATTTGCCAATCAATTAACCACCTGGATCTGTCCAAGCAAGTCGCCCAAGTGCCAAAAATATTATAATAAATTTTGCAATATTTTCAGGGTCTAAATTGACCTTTCATGCATACAAATTGATCCAAACAAATTATCAATAGCTGAAATAAATTATGAAAATTATCTTGACCCTAGAAGAGGGTTCCAAAGACTAAATTGACCTCTTGTGAGGGGTCGCCACCCTCCCAAAGGAAGTCGCCACCCTTGAGATGGCCTTCAAACTTGTTTCAAGCTCTTCCACCGAGATTGCCCACCTCCTTGACCTACAATTTGAATGTTTCCAGCTTTCCGAAGGATTATACTAATTCCTTGTTGAAGGTGGTGTCCAAGGACACCTTTGTAGATCCTCTTGCATACAATTATGCAAAGTTATGGTGCAATTACAGCCCTTGAATAGAGCAGCCCTGGTAGAAGAATGAAGGTTTTCGTCCCCAAACACCTTGATGCACTTGAAGTTTTTTGTCCTCAAGTCACTTGTTCAAGCTTGACATACTTGTACAAGAATTTTAATATCAAAAAATGTATAACATTCTCAAAAGAGTCCTCCCTTTCCTTTTATATGCTTTCTCCAATTGTGGCACCCAAAATAAAGAGGGAGAGTTACTTTTATATATATATATATATATATATATATATATATATATATTACAAGCTTCCTTATAATAGCACTTTAGAGTGACCCTTTAAAAAAGGTCCCAAAATTAGATAATAAAGTGCTTTAACAAAACATATTCTTGAAACTCACCAATGTTCCCTTTTTACCTTAGAAAACCTTAGCTCTGGAAACGCACAAGCAAAGGGTCTCATTCCAAAGACTAGCTTGAAAAGGGGGACATTACAAGCATTTTGCTGTAAATGAGTTGTTTTCCTTGATTCACTCGTCTCATAGATTGGTATGCTTTCAATTGGAATATATTGTTTTGGTGGTATGAGTTTAGGAACCCCTATCATGTCGGAATGTATCATTTGACAAAATTTCAAGGGTTCATCATCAACCGGCATTGACCATAATGTCCCATCGTGTATGAATTTGACACAACGATGTAATGTAGATGGGACAACTTCCATCATTAGTATCCAAGGTCTACCCAAGAGTAAGTTATAATGCCATGATTGATACATTACTTGGAATGTAGTTGGTACTATTTTTTGTCCCAATGTCACATCTAATGTGGTTTGACCAACTTGTAGGCTAGATGAGTTATCAAACCCTTTGATATGTGTATGTGATTTTTGGAGAAGATTGGTATTAATACCCATTTTTGTCAAGAATTCTGTGCTACAAATGTTTAGGTCAGACCCATTGTCGACTAGTACTCTTTTTATTCCTTTGTTATGCATACTAAGTTGTATGAATAAAAACAAGTCTTGATTAATAATCTCTTTTGATGGTAAATTTGTTGGATCAAAAGTAATGAGATTGGCATTGTTTTTGAGATCTTGCATGATATCTGCAAAGTAAGCTGGTTTTATGTCACTTGGTACTTGTGTTTCATGCAATTTCATCATATAAGATGTCCTTGTAGATAGTGGATTGTTTTTGAAGCTGGAAGATTGAAATCTTAGCATGCCTATTGCTTAATTGGTCAACAAGGTCATATCCTTTACTTTAATTATTGGTTTAGGCTTGGGAGGAAAATGCTGTATATTAACAAGTGGCGGGACAGGTTGGACACCCTTACCTTTTTGTGTAGTAACAATATGGACCGCAAAATCCAATATAAGCTGTGGACGAATAATGGGCACTGGATGGTAGCTGTCACTTGAATACGTTTTAGGGGGAACAAATGGTTTTGAGCAAGCACATTGGCATCGGGAAACCGACTCTATATTATCACAAAAAGAGTTGTAGAGAGAGATTAGAGTTTGATCTTGTTTTAAAATACTCTCTTTGTGTTGACTGATTTTGTGATTCCTCTTAATTATATCTTTGATTGATCTAACATAACAAACAATGATTATCATTATGTATTGGATAATGAAGTAACTAATGGATGTATCCATATTGAACATGATTGTAGGAAAAGAAATTCTGATTTTTAGGTTTTGAATATTTTAAAATCAAAATTCAGAAAACAATAAATTAGGAAAACCTAGGCCAATTTAGGGTTTGGAGACCAAAGCCCAAGTTCACCAAATGTTTAACCCTATAAAATATATATGGTGTGGTATAGGGTTAAGAATATAAAAACAATTCAAGCACAAGTGTGATAAACTAATCTATAGCAGGCCAATTAATTGCAAACTCAGATAAATGAATATTTTGAATTATACAATCAAGATATGCTAAATTTGGAAAGTACTTGATTTGAAAGATGTTCAATTGATTACAATACTAAAGATAAATGATACGTTGCTGGGTTTATTGTGCGTAGGCAGATTTGGACTAGAAACATATGTAAAGTATGCAAGATCGGTATTCTGGATCAGTCGTCAGATTCTAGAAATTGTACTTTTGTAGCTGCAGACACTACCGTCGACTCCAGTGTTTGACTGTGATGTAGGTGTCCAGTACGGAATAATGACTAGATCTAGATGCGACCAACTTTGTTGTTTTGGTGTTTTTGTCATTTTTCTGTTGATGCTTTCAGATCTAGGATACAGATTGTTGGTCTTTGTTGACTAATCAAACCCTAGCTCTTCACCCTTCTTCACCCTTCTTCACCCTTGGAATGAATTTGCTAAAAATGGGTTAGTGGGCTCATGGTGTTGAGTTGACCTCAAAGACTCCTTTGTCAATGGGCACTACTTACATAGCCAATATTTCAAAGAGGGCCTGAGAATTATGTAGTTCTCTCCTATGTGTCGGAAAGTGCATGCACAAAGGTGCATTATACTATATGATGATACATGCAGTGATTTAGCTTGTAATTTGACAAATATCACTCATGGGCTACTCTTTAAATGCTTTAGACTTGTAATTTGACTGCTCCTATGCTTGATATGAAAATAGGGATGGATAGGGCATAATATCTTGGTTGTGTAGTTGCTTGATTTAATTCGAGTAGGTGTTTTTTTGGTATTTGCTAGATTAGGAATGAGAAAACATAGACTTGTATTTATACCACATCTTTTGAAAATATCTCACGTTAGGGTTCAATAAGACAAATAGGCTGACCCATAGGTTTCAAATCATTTTCAATTTGGATGACTTTTGGCATTCAAACACTAGATAAGGATCTGGACACTATCGTTGGTAGTGTCCAGAAGGCTAGAAAACAAGTATAGATTTGAAATTGACAGTGAAGGATGTTTATCAGGGTTTTAAGCTTTTTGTGCAGTATAAGAGACTTGGGTCGTTAGAATGATATGGATCAGACTAAGAGATAAGCATTTAGGTACAATGGATGGTGAATGCGAGCATTTCAGTAGCAGGGAGGTCTAGAATTGAAGGGTAGAGCCTTGATTGATATTTGTCAAATGTGTAAGACTGTGATGCTATAAATATTCAATTTTAGTATCTACAGAGCTTTCTTTCTGGTGTATAAGGTACATTCTTGAGTTAATGGATGGGAAAAAATACAATTGGGCTGATTATGTAGCAAAACGGATAAATGAGCAGCTGTTTTGGTGTGTTGCCATCAAGGTGGAAAACAATCTACATGTTCATTATCTACACAATCACTGTTGTCTTTTTTACCAATCTACGATAAAGAGGATTTGAATAGGTCATGAATGTATAAGGCATTGGAGGATGCTTATGAGCCTAAAGCATTAAGGATGCTTTTTGATTCAAGGAAAACCAGGAAGACAAATGCATACCTTGTTAAAAACTTGAAAAGCAGGGATGATAATTCTAAGAAGGCATAGATGTTGATTCGAAAGAGAGACTTCCGTTCATCAAAGTGGAGCTAGAGTGGACAAGAAACCAATCATACCTTGTCCATATGTAAGAAGGTATAAGGAAGGCAGTTCTTAACATGTCAAAATGAGGTTTCAAGAAACCGGGCTGCAGCTTCTACTAAATTGCAGTGGAAAAGTAGTATTTCAGATAATTATCTGCCATAGGTTTGTGATAGTGAATATCTAATATTTTATTGCTTTCCCCAGTGTTTGGTTTAACATCATGTTTCTGTTCTTTTGAAGCAAATGATTCCTCCAACGATATTTGATAATATCAGGGAATCATACATTCATAGTGTGAATCCCATGTATTTGCCATTGGCTGTGAAACTTTACTAGGCATGTGTCTTTGTAAGAACAATACAATTCTTGACATGCTAAGATTAAGTAATACTTGCACACTTTTTGTGGATTGAACATGGATGATCCTGCATAAATACAGGGCATGCTTTGTTAGCTACTGTGCATTTGGAAAATTTATCTGGTTGATCCAACTCTCAATGTATTTAAAGCATATTTAGATAATAAATGTATGGGATTATTAGTTTACAATGTTCAATTAGAGATGTATTAAATTGCAGGTTTGGGTCTACAGAAATTTTGATTTTAGAAGTGAGCTTGGATGGAGATGCAGATATCAAATCATTCAAGAAACACATCAAAACTGTAACAAAAGAACTCATCCTAAATGCCGATTTGTCTGACACTGAAGAAGAACATCAAGATGCAAACTTGATCCCACAAGAAGATCAACAGTCTACATTCACTTCTATTTCAGATGATGTTAATAAATTTTTGGTTAGACTTGATTCTCTTATCCATTTTGACTGTACATATTTTAGATGGTTGCATCAGTAGCATATAAAATATCCATTAAGAGTTACCTATGGTGTTGGAACTTTCTGAAATCTTCTAATGTCTGTGTGTTCCTGTAAAATTGTGAAGGAAAGATAACTAAAGCAAGAGAACACTGAAATATTAAACAGCATGCCTGGAAAACGAATTCTTAAACTTTAATTCAGACGAATTTTGATTTTAAGTCTAAGCATGATATGTGCAATATTTTAGGATGCATGGTTCATCCCAGGATGATGCCCAGAATACATTCAAATTCTGTTCTTATGGACTCAGGTCTTTGACGATGTTGTTCCTGTGGATGAAATTTCAACCCTGAATGCAATTGAACAAAGTATATTAATGGGGGAGCTCACCATAAAAGAAAAGAATGGCCCCACATCTTGGGAACATATTGAAAAAGAAGAAATTCTTGATAGCTCTTTGAGGAGAGTACCATTTTTAGGTCTCGAGGTCCAAACAAATGGACCTGCTAACCATTTTGGTTTCACTGAACAAACTGAGCAGCAGAATATTTCTGGAGGAATAGAACAGGAACATACCATAGGGTGCAGTAATGCCAAAACTAAATTTTCTGAAGATGTAGACTCTATCGAGGAGTTTGAAGATTATGAAACAGGGAACAGTACATTAGAATTCAATGAAAGTGCACTTAACAAATGTGATTACAATATTTTTACAGAATTTTCTTCAGCGATTGAAACTATTGATTCATTTGGCAACTGTGAGTTTCAGGTCCCTTTTTAATTTAAACATGATATGTAATGGTTTCTCTGCATTAACTGGTACTAAGTTTTTTGTATTTACCTGAATTTATTTGAGGATTTGTGCTTTAATGAATCTTTGTTTGAGCTTGTGCATACATAGCAGATATATTGGGACTTGAAGACTCTGCTAACTCTAGCCAATCTCAAGATGCAAGTTATCAGCAAGAAGTAATAGCCTGGATTCTTCTATTGTAGTTACTGTTACATCTGTGATTAGGATAATCAGTAACCTAGTTCAGTGATCCAAAATTTATTATATTTAATAAATTCAATGCTTTAAAGGGATATTTCAGATTTTTATTAAAAGATCAACATTTTGTTGATTACCTCTGGCTCACTTAAAAGACCCAATAAATTGCTACCTTGTGTTTAACAGGATGGTTGTCATAGGATCACGGACAAGCATTTAGATTAAGTCTAGCTGGGGCGAGGGAACTGGATAATTTTCTTGTGGTTGAAATAAAACTAATTTTGAAATTGGTATTTTTCCATGTACAGAATCTTCCTAATGAAACTTTTGGCATACACTTAAGTCCTACGGATCTGGTCAAATTCCACTATGCAAAAGTAAAGCAAAGCAAAAAGAATGGTCAATGGTAAGGATTTTTGACGTCTGATGAAGGGTGATAGTGTTCATTATTGCTTCCATATTACATTTTCTGCTTGAGATTTTATACGCTATCAATGTCAAGAAATAGACCAACATTACATCTCTCATAGATTGTTTCTAGATTTTAGTAATAATCAGGTGGATAGAATTATTTTCAACTTCGATTTGAAGACTCTCCTGAAATGTTTGCAACAATGGTAAACACTAAAATGATTTTTTCTATAGTATCAGATAGAACTTCAAAGCTTAGGCATATAGATAAACTTTAAGCAGGGACTGTTTGGTAGGCTATTGGTCAAATAGCATGCTATACTCTAGTCAATGGACCTCAACATATAGCGTATAGACAAATCATTAGTAACCATTACAACAAATATATATCTTCTGTAAGTAGGGAATGGATAAAGTTGAGGGATTTGCATACTCTATGAAGTGCACATCTCATACTTATTGACCACAAGATAGGTGAGTGCTGGCCAGTTTAGTAAGCCTATTGGTAGATAGCGAGTTTACTTTTCCATATACAACCTAAATAGGTGACTCTTAAACAAAAGTAACTAATCCATACATAATTTCTAGGAATTATTAAGAGATTATATGTTATAGTCTATATCAGCTATAAGTTAGTGTAAGGGACATGTTGTTTGATTTAAATAAGAGATTCACAATGAGAGTGAATGTCTCATTTAAAAGTGAGAGTTCAGTAACATTGTTATGAGTCATGTTTTCCTGGTGTAAGTTTAGCAAAACATTAAATAATGAAGCACATAGATGCACAAGGAATCAGAAACACAATAAGATATGTGAATGTAAAGTCGTTTTATTGATATAATAAACGTGGGTACATAGAGGGCAGGTTTGTCACCAAAGTTACAGTGCTAACACCTTAAAAATACATTAGTGATAATTCCTATCCTAATGACTTCAATTTTGATGCGAGGCCTCTGTATAGTCTTGGAGGTTGTTGCACAATCACAAGAACACTGATAATGAACCCAAAAACTAACAAGAACAACAAAATTATCAATAGGTCAAGATCTTGAAACAATACTCAAAATTGATTCGTATTGATTGCTTCAAATAATTTTAAACCCAAACCATGCTTAAATAAGCTTGAACTCATAAATTAGAGTTTACATGCAAAATTAAAAAAAAACTAAAATCTAAAAAAACACCTATTTTTAAAAACTCCTGAAATAGCCCAAAAATCTCCCGAAATATCCTAAACACTCTAATTAGACTATGGGACGAAACTCTACTAAAGTTGATGTCCGGTTCTAAAAATATACAATTTCTAAAAATAGAAAAAACTCAAAAGAATAATTAAATTGCAATTTTGGACCCTCAGATGATCACGTACGGCCTCCGAAAAATATCGAAAACATTGTTACGCTGGTAGAACGTCCTAGGATAGCAACAACCTTTTCGATACGGTCATTTTGGTGCGTGGAAGAACTCAAACGGAGTTATGGGTCAAAAGTTATGGCCTCCGAAAGGTTGGCCTACCTCTAGTTGAAAACAACTCAGCTCCTGCAATTTTCTCTGATTGTACTGCTATCATTTTTTCTTGTCAATTTTCTTCAGCTCCTATTCAGTAATCCAAGTGTTGTCTTTTTGCTGCAATTCTTCCCACTGCACCAAATACCTGTTATAATTTCCTTGCCTTGTGCTCACTATTTTCATATTGAAAACCTGCACTATGTTTTCTTTTTTTTTTTTATTTGGAACTTGTTGCTCCCAATTTACTTCTTCATATTCGTCATCTTCACCATCTTCTCCATGGAATTCATATAAATCTGAAACATCAAATACTGAAAATATGTCAAAATTCTGTGGTAAACTCACCTCATATGCGTTATCATTGATTTTATTCACAATTTTGCATGGTCTGATTTTCTTGTACTTCAACTTGTATGTGCCTTTTGGAAATTTTTCTTTCGTCAAGTAAACCATTACCAACTCTCCTTCAAATTCCTTGGATCTTCCCTTGACATCCGCTGCTATTTTATATTTCTCATTACTTTCCTGCAACTTTCTTCTTACTCTTTCTTGCAACTGCTGCATATGCTCTGCAAATGCTTCTGCATCATCACTAATTCGATTTGCAATTGGTAATTGTACCAAATCTAAAATACCCATATGATTTCTCTTATAAATAATTTGAAAAGATGACTTTCCTGTTGATCTATTTACTAAATTGTTATATGCAAACTCAGCTTGTGGTAAAGTCAAGTCCCATTGCCTTGGTTTCTCTCCCACTATGCATCTCAATAAATTTTTCAAGCTCCTATTCACAGCTTTTGTCTGTCCATCTATTTGTGGGTGATATGCACTACTGAATTGTAGCTTAGTACCCATCTTCTTCCACAAAGTCCTCTGAAAATGACTTAGAAATTTCGTTTCCCTGTCTGAAGTAATAGTTTTTGGAACACCATGCAATCTCACAATATTCATAAAAAATAATTCTGCAACTCTAGTGGCATCATTGGTTTTCTTACATGCAATGAAATGAACTATTTTAGAAAATCTGTCTACAACAATAAAAATTGAATCGTTACCTCTCTATGTGTTTGGCAATCCCAACATAAAGTCCACACTCAATTCTGTCCATGGTTCTTTTGGAACTGGTAATGACATGTATAGTCCAGTGTTTTGTGCATGTCTTTTAACCACCTGACATATTCTACACCTTGAAACATACCTTGTCACATCGATCTTCATCTTTGACCAAAAATACTTTTCCTCCACCAAAGCTATTGTCTTCGTTTTGCTAAAATGTCCAGCCAAACCACCACTATGTAATTCTCTTATTATATTGTCTCGTAGAGACCCAACTAGAATGCATAATTATTTTCTTTTGAAGAGATAACCTTCTTGTATAAGATACTCATCATGAATAGCATCTGTCCCACCTATTAATGGATTTCTGCACTGTTCAACTATCTTGCCAAAATATGGATCAATATCATATAATTCTTTAATAGCTTCAAATCCAACTACTTCACTCACTATAGTAGTTAATAACGCTACTCTCCTGCTCAATGCATCAGCTACCTGATTCTGTTTTCCTGATTTATGTTTCAACACAAAAGTATACCTTTGCAAGAAAGAAACCCACTTTGCATGTTTACTATTCAACTTTTTTTGTGTATTCACATACTTCAAAGCCTCATGATCTGTAAATAGTATAAACTCCTTAGGCACTAGATAATGCCTCCAATGTCTTAATGCTTGTACAATTGCATAAAGTTCAACATTATAAGTAGAATACTTTGTTCTTACTTCATTCAATTTCTCACTGAAATATGCTATTGGCTTTTCTTATTGACTCAACACAGCACCAATTCCCACAAATAAAGCATCACAATCAACCTCAAACACTTTGTTAAAATCTGGTAATGATAAAATTGGTCTTTTTGTAATCTTCTTCAAAATTTCAAAACTTTTTGTGGCTAATCTAGTCTATGCAAATTCTTTACCTCTCATGCAATCTGTTATTGGTGCCACAATACTTCTAAAGTTTTTAATAAATTTTCTATAAAAAGTTGTTAAATCATGGAAACTTTTTACCTTTGTAATGCTTTTTGGAATAGGCTACTCAACAATTGCCTTTATCTTTTCTTCATCCATTTTCACACCATTTGTTGAAACTACAAATCCCAAAAATACCAAACTGTTCTGCATAAACCTGCATTTCTTCAAATTTGCATACTTCTTTTTTCTTAACAAATCCATTACTATTCTCAAATGTTGTAAGTGTTATTTATCTTACTGAATATCAAAATATCATCAAAATAAATAACCACAAACTTACTAGTATATTTTTGTAGCACTATATTCATCACCCTTATAAATGTGCTAGGTGCATTAGATAATCCGAATGACATCACTGTCCACTCATATAAGCCATCCCTAGTCTTGAATGCAGTTTTCCACTCATCTCCTTCACGAATTCAAATATGATAATAACTACTTAGATCAATCTTGGTAAAATATTTTGCTCCTGCAAGCACATCCATCATATCATCTAAACGAGGTATATGAAACCTATACTTTATTGTAATTTTATTAATTGTTTTATTATCGACACACATTTTCCATCCTCAATCTTTCTTTGGAGTTAGCAACGCTGGTGTTGCACATGGACTCATACTTTCCCTTATCACTTTCTTCCTTAGCAATTCAGTAACCTGTTTATTTAATTCTGCATGTTCTGTTGGAATCATTCTATAAGCTGTTTGATTGGGTAGAGCTGATCCTGAAATCAAATCAATGTGATGTTGAATATCTCTCTTTGGTGGTAAACTATCTGGTAACTCATAAGGCATGACATTTGCATATTTTCTCAACACTCTTGCTGCTTTTGTTGGTATTGGCACCATTTTTGTTTCTTCATTCTTTGCTATTAGTGCATAACAACCTGCTACCTTCATATCTTGGATAAATTCTTTAGTAGAGAGTATGTTTTCTGTCTTCTCTTCCTCTTTAAGAGGTAACAAAACTACTTTTGTACCACTTTTTCAAAAAGTGTGTGTTCTTTGCTCCATCATGAATTACTTTCCTATCAAATTGCCACGGTCTCCTCAATAACACATGACATGCATCCATCGGAATAACATCACACCATATTTCATCATTATAAGTTTTTTCTATATAAAACTTGATTAAGCATCTTTTATCTACTGTAACTTAATTCTATTTTTTAAACCATGAAATCCGATAAGGGTTAGGATGCTTTTCACATTGCATATTTAATTTCTTAATCATTTCTTTAGAAACCATATTTTCACAACTACCACCATTTATAATTACTTTGCATACCTTTCCACTCGAAGTACATCTTGTTCGAAAAATATTTGATCACAGCCATGCATCACCACCTTCTTTATTCTGCACTTGTTCCTTCCTTGGAGAGATCATGGTTCTCATCATGAGATTCTCTCCAACATTTGCTGGTGCAACTTCAGTATTTTGCTCTTCTATTTCAACCTCAACTAGATTTACTTTTGGACGATCTTCTTGCCTCCTTTCTTGATCTTGATAGTGTGGACACTCAAATGCTCTGTGCCCTTCTTCTCCACATCTATAATAGACATAAGATCTACATTGATTTGGAATCCATCCTTTAGCGCCTCCATAACCTCCTCTCTGAAATCCTCTTCCTCTTTGTTGGTATTGAAACCCTTGTCTATTATCATTTTGTCTTTCTGCACCACGTGACGATTCACCTTTATTGGTATTAAAGCCACCTCTGATGGTATTAAACCCACCTCGTCCCCTTATTGGAGGGGATTTGCCTCTTCTTGGACTAGTAGATGTCCTTTTGAAATTTTGTCTATTTTGTTTTTCTTCTGCTTTCAAAGCTAATTGATAATCCTCCATGTTAAATATTCTATGCATGCGTAGTTCATCTTGAATATAAAATCTCAAACCATTTACATACTTTGCAGCTATTTGCTATTCTATTTCATCATGCTCCACTCGTATGAAAAGCTTGTAAAATACATTTGTATACTATGATCTTTTTGCCTTAAATTTTAAAATCTTCTGTATAGGGTTTGTGCATAATCCACAGGAAGAAATTTCTCCGTCAGCTTTTTCTCCATCTTTTTCCATGAATTAATCTTCTCTGTACCTTTTCTCTGTCTCTCTTTCTGCAGGTGATCCCACCAAATCATTGCATGACCTTTCAATTTCGTGCATGCAAACTTTACCTTCTTATCTTCTCTCATAGTCTTTCACTCGAAGAACTTCTCCATGCTATTCATCCAATCTATCAACTCCTCTAGTTTTAAACTGCCTCCATAATTTGGAACATCAACTTTGATTCTTTCATTTCTTCCTTTTAAAGCCCGAACCATTCTCTCTTCCATCGATGGCGGCTGCTCTTGTTGTTCTTCTTCTTGTTGAATTTTTTCATCACGATCTGTGTCTTCCTTATCACCACTTTGTCTTCTTTGCTGAATGGTGATAACCTCTGTTAATTGTTGAACTTGCCTCTGCAACTCTTGTATAGTTCGGTTCATCTGTGCAACACCTCCTCATCCTCTCGCCATTCTTTACTCCTTCAAGATTCGAACTTGCTCTGATACCAGATAATGAACCCGAAAACTAACAAGAACAAGAAAATTATCAATAGGCCAAGATTTTGAAACAATACTCAAAATTGATTCGTATTGATTGCTTCAAATTATTACAAACCCAAACCATGCTTAAATAAGCTTCCAACTCAGAAATTAGAGTTTACATGC
Source organism: Torreya grandis (assembly GCA_037957365.1). Lineage (NCBI taxonomy): Eukaryota > Viridiplantae > Streptophyta > Pinopsida > Cupressales > Taxaceae > Torreya > Torreya grandis. The sequence continues at coordinate 897,021 of JARHVA010002904.1, forward strand.
AAAATTCGAAAAAAATTGAAATATAAAAAAACACATTTTAAAAACTCTCGAAATAGCCCAAAAATCTTCCGAAATATCCTAAATAGTCTAATTAGACTATGGGACGAAACTCAACTGAAGTTGATGTCCGATTCTAGAAATATACAATTTTTAAAAATAGAAAAAGCCGAAAAAATAATTAAATCGCAATTTTGGACCTTTAGATGATCACGTACGGCCTCCAAAAAATATCGAAAACATTGCTAGGCTTGTAGAACGTCCTAAGACAGCAACAACCTTTTCGATATGGTCTTTTTTGGCATGTGGAAGAACTCAAACGGAGTTACGGGTCAAACGTTATGGCCTCCGAAAGGTTGGCCTATTTTTTCTGTATCAACTGTTGGGTGCCAACACACATCAACCATCCAACCTTTTGTAATTACAAATTTACACCACATGCTTGATGCTATTTCTCATTTGATTAATAACGTTGACTCTCATGGAATTAAAGTTTTAGTTTGAGTCAATATTTACCTAAGATTGGACTTAAGATTTTAACATGTACGTGGCAATAGGAATGTAGTTTTTAACTTTTAACTCAAATGTACATACCCTTGGACTTTATTATTAATGAAAAATAAAAAACACACAGTATTGTCTCAAAATAGGGCTAACATTTGTTATCTGTTTTGAGCTTCAGAGGGATATTGGACCTGCTACAGAACTTATTGAGATACTTCATTACTTTGTTCTCCAACAACTCTAATGCTAGAGCTAAAATTGTTGCTGAAGTTGCTGCATCTTCAGTGATAATTTATTCCATGTTGTCTTTAATGATCCTTTTCTTAGTGATGACTTCTATTATGTCGGTGCTTCTATCTCCCAAAATGTTATCTTGTCTCTTCTTGGGACATCCTAATAAGATGTGTCAGTTGTTCTTTGCTGGATGTCTCAATAGGACATCTTGTTTTCCTATGCTTGGATGTCTCACTTGGATGTTATATTCACTTGTGAATGTATGTCCTAACAAGGTATCTCTAATCCCTCTTCTTGGACATCCAAGCAATTATGGGCCACTTCAAATTCGAGTGCAACAGTTTTGGTTTGTGCTCTTTTCCTAAGAGCCTTGCGCAACCCGTGCATGCTTGTGCGCGCCACGCCATCTATGCAACCTCAGTGCAACATCTGCTATACATGCAACATTCGTAGATCTACCGCCAAGTTTAGTCCTTGTGCAAAACATTTATAACACACAACGGCCACTAGGAGACTTTGTGCAAGTCGCACCATGGCGGGCGTCACTTTTAGTGCTTGTGTCTTGCCAACACACCTGTCAACTTTTGGCGCATGTGGATGTGGAACCGTTACACCTATATGAAGGTGAATCGTCAACCAATGCAAAAGTTGAACTATTTTGTAACCACTTTCTTGTAAATGATATATTGTAAGCCATTTGAGCCCAAGGGGTCAAGCATTGAATAGTTGTCTGTTCACATCCCATTATAGGAAAATTAGCTAGGACATGTTTCCCCTTTTTTGATTACAGGAGTCCTCATTCTCAATTTTTATGCAAATTGTACACACATGTACCATATCCTATTCTTGCTCATTGAATAGACGCAAAAATATTTTGCTAAACACATGCAGTCGGATTTGTAATGGTTTACTTTTGTTTTTTGCGTTTACTATTATGTTCTATAACTCAATACTTTATTACTAGCTAAGTTATTGGGTCATCCTCTCTGCCACCATCCTGGGCCCCATGGTGCAGATCATTGGTCTAAGAGTAGAGTTTTCACATACTTGTAAATATACAAACACAACTATAGAAAGTGGGAAAACTCGGTTTTGTTTCATAGGACCCAAAATAACGTGAACACAAGTGCAAGATGGTTGATTCCTAGAAGCAACCTTTTGATGCATTGTTGAATGTCCAAAAACTCATTTGGGACACTCTTGAGGAGTGGTAGTTTGCACTCTTTGGCCAATTTTGCAAAGTCCTGATGCAGTTAAGATCAATAGAGTTTCATCCTTCTACGCCACCTGTCAACCCATTATTTTAGCATCAAAACTCTTTCAAAGTTGAAGTGAATCTAGACATTCCCATGTTCTAAGGTAAAATTGCTGCCACAGGATTGGATAGTTTTATTCAACAATTGTGTGATGTCCCTTTTCTATATAATTTTAATAATTAACAAAATTGTCTGAATAGTGATTTTAATCTTTCGAAAATATAAGACAATTAATTAATTATTAAAATAGAACTATCTTGGATAATTATTCGAATTACCAGAAAAATGGTTTTAATCATTTGAAAAATTAAGGTAATTTTAATGTTTATTCTAAGGGGCTTTATAATTAATCAATTACTTGAAAAATAATTTTTATCACTTTAATTATTAGAGCAATTTAATTAATTATTTAAGGACTTAATTATTTAATTTACAAAAAATAAATTTTAATTACTAATTTATTAAGGCAAGTTATTTAATTAATTGAAAAAGGCCTAAAGTGAAATAAAAATGAATGTCGGCTTGGGAGCTAAAGTAAAAAAAAAGAAAATATATTCTAAAAAGGGCAAGTGAGGCTTATGAGGTATTTTACCTCCCCAAGATGGTTCACCCCCCTTTTGGAAGGTATAAATACAAGGTGAAGATCACAATTGAAGACGCGTTGAATTTGATAATTGTTTTTTCATGCTTCAAGAAGCTACTGGAATGCCAATAGATGTTCGTTGTTTTGGTGTTGATCATTCTACAAAAGGTTTCATTTGACGCCACCTTTGTTAAGGAGATCTTGTTACTTCGCCTAGAGGGGCAATTTGCATTGAGGAGCTCTTGTGAGGTTTTGGTGAAAAGTTTTAAAGGCTCTTTTATTGCATATTATTTTTTATTAATATTTGCACTATTTTTGCAAGTGGAGCGAACTATTTTGGGAGGCTTGATTGAGGGTTTGGAGGCCCCTTTAGGGTCTATTTATGCAAATTAATATTATGAAATTAATTGCTACTTTTTTGCACATTAGCGTGGGGCTTTTGAAAATATTTGTGGAAGATTGGAAGCCCTAAATTGATAGAAAATTAAATAATAATTTTCAGATTATTATTTAATTAATTTTGACAGGAAACTAGGGTTTTCAAAATTTTGGGGCAATTTTTGGTGACTTTCCCATGGAAAGAAAATTCCGAATTTTTATTTATTTGATAGTCATTATTTTTATGCTCAGTTTGAGCTCTTGTTTGTGTCATAATTCCAAATATTGAGGGAGTTATGAGTTTTTGAAGTTTTCAGCTATTTGTAGGAAATAATAATTGTTGAGGGCAGATTTGCAAGGGTCTCGTTATGAATTAATTATTGCAGTATTTTTTTGAGTTTTGGTGATTGGTTTGAATTAAGCTTGAGCAGGGATTAGAGTGGGAAAAAAAGACTTCGATTCAGCTAGTGTGGCGCTAGGGTTTGGAGGGTTGAAACAGCGATTTCAGGGTCTTTCTTCATTTAGGCAAGAGCCATTAGTGGCCAAATTCACAAGGTATATATTTCAAGGTGAATTGGAGTTAATTTTCAGTTTGGAGGTGCAATTGCAGTAGCTAGGGTTTGCTCATTTTTAATTTTAGAATTTATGGATTTTGGGGAAAACCCTTTTTTGGTTAAATTGTCCCCTTTGGGGACATTACAAATTGGAGGCCTACTTCTTGATCGAATGCTTCTATGACAAGGAAGAGATTAGATTTGCTGAGCTAAAAATGTTTATTTCAATAGCACACTAGTGGGAGGCCTATAATGCATTGTGTGAACAAGATTGAGAGCCCATCAACACTTAGAGCAAGTTTGTTAGTGCTATGTAGATTGAATACTAGCCCCTTAGACACTATGAGGATGAGTAGATGAAGTTTTAGTAGTTGCATCAGAACAAGGAGTAGAAGCTTCAAGATTGCAGCGATAAGTTCCATGAATGTGTCACGTGCCTGTGAGAAAACACAACAAAGCAACATAAGGTGTTGAAGTACATTGACATACTCTCACCTTATATATATACTAAGATGGAATTATCTACTTATAACACATTTGGGCAAGAAAATTGCAACGCCAGAAAGATTGAGGCCAAAGACAAGATGAAGTAGAAATTATTATCTTCATCCAATGCCGCTTTCAAGAGAAATCTCGTGCACGGCACAATACCAAACTCTCTTGCATAGAAACAAAATAGTCCATGCAAAAGAGAACATTAGAAACCATCTGTGCAACCTAGGAAAGCTCTAGCGTCTTCAACATCATACAAAAGGCAAGAATTAAGGTGACAAGTGCTGCCGCCGATATTGCACAAGCTCACACAACAGTTTTGAGTGTTGTGAACAACAATCCTTGATTGTGCAATTTACATTTGGTCATGCACAAACAAAAAACACTGATCTAGATGCTACTTGTTTGAGTGATAACACCTCTACCATTGACACTTAAGAAGAATATGGACACCACTGCCACACTAAGTGTTGGGTCAAGGATTAGTCCCTTCATCTCATCATCGGTAGTGGTAGCCAAAAGACCATTATTGTGCAAGATGCAATTTAGTGCCTAGGTATCACCATTGAGCACATCTTTGACCATGCTTTTTGGGATGGCTAAGACAAGGGAAAGATATTCAAGTTCAGTGCCAATGCAATTTCTAGTATGGAGTCAAGCCCATGTGAGACATGGTCACTTGTGATGTGACACTAGAAGTTTGCGACATCCTTCTTGGCAAGCCATACATGTATGACTGTGATGGCACCTATAAAGCTAAAAGCCATAATATTAGATCATTTGAGTCAACAACTGCATTTTAACATCCCGGAGTCCCCTCCAAAGACTAAAGCCATTTTGGTATTTGCCAAGCAATGTCACAAGTTTGTTTATCACGTGTAAAAATTTGTGCTACTCATGGTCTATCTAGAGACACGTGCACAACCGAGCAAACGTACATTGGCAGCGCACGAAGTTGCATAAACGTCGTAACAACAAAAAATCGACAAGTTTCTATAGATATATAGAGACATCTTGCACAATAGAGCATTAGAGTGATTTGATTTGTTCCAAATAGTCCACTATGTCATAGATCCATTTGGTAGAATAATGAAATTCAACACTAGATCCAAGAGCTGATTGATCAAGGTAAGATTAGGCCAAACTCTTCTCCTTGTGATAGACCAATTGTCCTCGTACCAAAGAAAGTTTTATCGTGGCGCTTGTAGATAGACTATTGCATGTTCAACAAAATAAGAGTGAAGAATTGGTATCCATTACCCCTCATTGATGACCTTTTAGACTAGCTTTGAGGTGCACGATACTTCACCAAGATTGACCTGAACTCAAGCTACCATTAGGTTCAAATCCATCTTAAAGATGTTTGAAAAACAACATTCAAAACAAAGGAGGGATTGTATGAATGGTTGGTTATACCCTTTGGCTTGACCAATGCACTGACAACATTCATGTGCCTGATGAACAACATACTCAGGGCCTCCATCATCTCCTTCATCATGGATGACATACTTATATTCAACAAGACTTGGGAGTAGCATGTGGAGCATGTTGTGCGAGTCCTAGACACATTGGTCAAAAAGAAGTTGCAAACTAACTTAGGAAAGTCTACATTTGACACAACCCAAATTCACTACTTGGGCCACATCATTGACTGTGTAGGCATTGATGTAGATCTAGAGAAGATCAAAGTAATTCTAGATTGGCTAACTTGATGCAATCTCATTGAGCTAAAAAAATTTCTGACTTGCTAACTTCCATCGTATATTTGTCCTATAGGATTTTTTCATATATTGTCATGTCCCCCTTTTTGACATGAGTCACTTAAAATCCGTAGCCTTAAAAGTTGTTCCCAAAAGGCTAAGGGAAAAGAAGGGAACGTTGAGGGTCTAAAGAACAATTATTGAAAAAGGTACATCATGAATTCTAATTTGCATGAGTTATGAAAAAGTATATTTAATTCTAATTTCACTGAAGTTGGGGTCTTATTGAGGGTCATGGGCAAAAAACAAAATTATAAGGATGTGTTGTTATATTTGAAAAGGGGATTTTCCCTCCTTTATTTGGGCACTCCTCTTAGGGGCTTGGGCTATTTAAAGGAATAATGGACTCCATTTGAAGGTTATGCTATTTTGGATATTGAATCTATTTGCTCAAATATGTCAAGTTTGGCTATAGTATCTTGAAGACGAAAACCTTTAAGTGCTTCAAGGTGTAGAGACGAAACCTTGTGCAACCTCATTGTGAGTAGTTCTACATTAAGGGCTGCAAATTGTACTTCAACAAGTGAATTACAGATTGAGGAGATTGACAAGTTGCTTCTAGAGGTTGCTTGCTTGGATGTGAGGCCATTTCCAAGGTGGTGATTGGATTGGAAGGTTAAAGACTCCTCTTGGATGGCTGTGCTACAAGATAATAACCCTCTCCTAGGGTTGGTGCATTTATTGCCCAATTATTCTGGGTAGGGCGATTTGATTTGGGGTTGATTTCTTAGGGTTTGAAGGGCTATTTTGTGCCCAAATACTATTCTGAATTTTCTATAATTATTACTGAATTTTTACCTGATTTTTGTAAGGGTTTCGAGGTCATTGGAGGATCCCTTTAAGTCAAATCAATTTAGAAGATTTTTATATATTTTTGGCAAGTGGGGCAACTCACTTGGGAGATATTTTTGGAGTCTTCTAAGGTGCTTTTAAGTCTGAAATAATTTTGAATATTATTCCTATAATTGCTTGCTAATTTTCATGATTATTGGTGGTCATTTTGAGGCCATTGCTACTACAAAATCATCTATTATTTACGATTGTAATTTTTTGTGCATGGACAACTTATTGTGAGGGTTACTAATCTCATTTTGGTGCTTCATTTCATATCTAATTACTGTTGAAAACTTGTGTATATTTTTTCAATCAATTTTGGTGAAGTGTGCTAGGGTTTCAGGAAGGAATTGGTCAAGGAACAACTACTGCATTTTCAATAAAAAGCTTGAGTTATTGGAGGGCAGATAACCAACATTTTCATTTTCAATACATTGGCAAATAAGGTATTTATTGCAGCCCTTGTTGGGAGTAATTGTTCACTTAAGGTTTGCTGATTTTGAGTTCCTAAATTTCAGTTTGTTTAAAGGTTCGTTGGAGAACATTCTTTCTGTTGAATTGTCCCATTTGGGGACATTACAGTGGTATCGAAGCCATATCTTGGCTAATTGTGGGGTTTGTTAGAGGATTGCCATATGAGTGGTGACAGAGTTTCAGTAGTATCAAAAGAGAGGCAAGAAAGGTTCAGGGAACCCACAGATAGAACAGGAACAGATAATGGGTAACATGGATAGGGGGGAGAATGAAAGATAGAGGAGGGATAGAGAAGCAGAGGAGAGATTTACTAAGTATTTTCAGTCCTAAGAGAAAATGACAACCATAATGGAGGAATTTGTGCATGCTATGGGTAGGGTGACGGGCTTTGAGCAATTCAATGTAGGTAATGACAACTTAGAGAACCGCATGACGCACATACCACCCCCCCGTGGGGAATAGAGCACATACACATAGGCCCACATAGCCTACATTCATTCAGAGAGAGGAGCCATTACCAGAAAGACAGGGTTTGCATAACCCACTTGATGATTTAAAGAGAGATGGTGGAGTATTTTGCGACATTTACTGCAGTAAAGAGTGCTATGAGTTTTTTCGAATATTCATCTTGGAAACGTGGGAGGAGTGAGCCTAGGATCTTTCAGAGACACATAAGAGGTCGGGGGGATCTCCAACATGCAGTGGAAAAAGTTTCCTTTTCCACTTTTGATGGTTCATTGAGGAGTTCGGTGAGGGCATGGATTTATAAGGTGGACACCTTTACATTACAACCCATGGTAGAGGAGGCAATTCAGTTTGCCACCTTGGATTTGGAGGGAGCAGTGTAGGAGTGGTGGTATCATGGATTGATCACCTAGGGGCATCGACACATACGTACCTATGAGTTCAATAGGAGAGTCTTGGAAAGATTCAATAGGGCAGATCCAAAACTCGATTTTCATGATTTGACTCAATCGAGGCAAAAGGCCTCAGTAGATGAGTACGTCTGAGTTTCCTCGGCTTTCAATCATGGTGACCAATGTTTCGGATAGAAGGTTGGTGGTGTTGTTTGTAGAGGGCTTGGTCGAACCTTTACGAGGGTTGATCAAGGCATTTGACCCACCGACATTGAGGGAGGCCATCCAAAGGGCCTACGATTTGGAGTCTTCTACTCCTAGAGGCAAATTTCCACCTTTGGGACAACCAAAGATTACTTCTTTACCACCTATAGGGCAACATGGAGGTGGCGGTTTGTGAAATATCCCAAACTAGGAAATTTTTCTGATGTCTGATTTTTTTGCAAAACCCTAGGTAAATAGTCAAATCTGATTTTTATTTTCAGCAAATCCTAGCTGCCAAATACTTCTAAAAATGACACAAAATTATGCTAAGCCCTAAGCAACAATTATGTAGCAACCCCACTGGGTTCTAACTAAAAAATATGTGAAAGTTAAAAAAAAAAACACAAACTATAAATAGATTACATCACGAGTTTCTAAGCAGATCATACATAAATACTCCAAGAATGATAACTGTAGTTAAGCACGTAACATCAACAATCATTGATCACTGCCAATATATGGAAACACACCATAATACATTCATAGAAGTAAATGCAAATATCCAGCTACTGTTGGTATAATACGCAACCTCTGCTATCAATCCACAAAAATCAAGCAATTCTATTTCTACATGAAATGTTTCCAAATAGTGAATACAATATAATAAAATATACTAAAATAAGATACAAGGCTCCTTGGGGCATGAGTTTTTTGTCCTCTCCAGTATTTGTGGCAATTTCAAGTGAATTCTTAAAAGTAGTACTGCTATGGGGAGGGAGAGCATCATCCGAGCGATTTTCGATAACAACCTTGGATCAATGATCCCCCGCATTAATCCCATCAAGGAATGACCCTCCCTTCACGGATGAGTAGATAGTGACGGTGCGAGAATCCAGATTAACTAGCAAGTATCTATGTGTTGTATGATTTCTAAAGCTAAATATGCAGTATATCATAGAAAACCCATTCTATTGCAAGATATTGCACATGCATGTAAATCATACTCGTGAAATGATGTCTCACAAAACATACTTTTCATAGAAATACCATAGTAATCTAAACATCTATCAAATTCATACACACCACTTGATCAGATTGCCCTCATCTGACATTGTGATGCTAGTAAGCTAGTAAAGTCCGTTTCACTCCTTACTCAGTATCAACAAAGTGAGATTGGTCAAAACACCATTTAACCACAAGATTCATCCAATTCACATCCTATTAGCAACCATATCACAACACATGATAAACATAAGAGTAAACAAAGTATACATTTATTTCATCATACGTACGAATGAATCTTACATTATTAACTAACTCGTACTAGAAATAATGACTACAGTTTATACCATTCAGATAAAATAAACATTCAACTACAGATTCCAACTACCACAATAAGTTCCATATATACTACACCCCATGATAACCCACATTATCATAATCTAGTGTTCTAAGACATAACTACCAGTTTTTTACTATCAGTCATACAAAGTAGCCTTAAATACATGGAACCATAAGCTTATATTTAAATGATTATGTATAGCAAATCAAGTTACAGTTTCCATGAAACAAGAGTATAGCATTTTTAATATTATCTGGAGTTGCATGCATTCATAAGTTCTACTAATTGTCAGAAAATATGCCATTCATAGTAATAACCAACACATATATAAAATCAATCAAACGTAGATGTGAGTCTTGACATATTAATTACAGTATGTACCATTTGGGTATAACATACATTTATACTATAGTTCTCTTTGACATCCCATACTATCATAGTTCACAACTACATAATTACACATAACCAACTTATGATTTCAATAATCATTCGACCCACACAAATAATAATTATGCTGGTACGGGTTATACCATCTAGGTATACCCTAGGTTTATACTATAAGTAAACATAACCTATAGGCACATATTCTGATGCAATATTATATTCTATATATGTCTAAACACTTGTACATTTTAATACTCTCACAATATATATCGCTCACCAGATTCCATTACTGTAAGTAGCAATTTGTCAAGCTATAACTGAATTCTCAGATGATACACATCCAAATTATGCCATAATCTTTTTTTTAGATAGCTTAATTATGTTTCTAGAGAATGCTTACTTATGGTTATTAATTCAGCCTCTCGGAAACTCTAAGACTCAAAAGTTACTATCCCTTTTAGTCATAAGTTTTGGTATATGACCCCACACACCCATTGAGGTTATGTATTTATATTGCATGCTATTATTAACTCACAAATGTGTATCTAATATTAGTGCTATATCCATATTACGTGCTTTGTTTCCCACGCTAAAATTAAAGTGATCCCAAATCATAAGGCTTATCATAATACAAGGAAAGTCCACCAAACTTGTCCAAGTGACATATGCTAATATGCATTATGTATAGTAGATAAATTAGGTAATGAACTAGTAACATAGCATACCAATTATGGGTCAATTAATGTATGATAATTTACATGCAAAACACCCAATTATCACATATATGACTTATCCCTGGATATAATACTATAAACATAAATACAACTACCTATTAATGAGGGCCAAATAATATATATAATCCTAATATCACATTTCTAAGTTATCTCATATGTTATAAACAGAATACTATTCGTAGTATAGGAGTAATTTTTGTAATTATAGTAGCTGTAGTAACGTAATAAACATGTGAGTTCATGCTTATTGTAACTCATACAAAAATGCTTGGGGAATGCAATGATTGGTGATGGACTAGTGGCGATTTCCTCGCAATCCTCATAGTCTTCGAGTTCGGTGACAAATTTATTTGTGACTTGCAATGTTCAAGTGCACGAAAGGGAGACACGTGGCAAAGGGAATCCAAATCAAAATATTACCTTATAATTAATTTCAACGACTATGTTGTGATGTAATACCAACAGGTAGGCAAGCAACTAACCAGGGGCGAATCATGCGACTGAGTATAAATTTGAAAAAAATAGACAAGTGGCCAAAAGTAAGACGAATATCAATGCCTAAAATGGAAATGTCCAAAATCTTACCAAAAGAAACTCGAGCATGTTCTAATCTGCCAAGCGACTAAGAAAAGATCTACACAACCAAGTTTAAGGCAAGCGACGAAGCCTAAATGTAAAGCAAATTTTGATACCAATGGCTAAGAGGACAACACCAAGGCCAAGTCATATTAAGTATCCAAAGGAACGTGCGACCCAATGTAAAGATAGTAAGTCTAAGCCAAATCTAAATCCCTGGGACTCAACTAAGATTGCAGATGACGACGTGAATAAACATGACGGTTAATGGTTAAGACATATATCAACTGCTGAAAATAGGCTAAGCAAAAAGAAAACTAAAACAAAGCCAATGTCAACATTGAATGATAAGGAAAGGAAACCGTGCTAAGGTAAATACCATGAAACTTAGAATGAAAACACGCGGCTAAGTCCTTTAGTCTACATGACAAGGGACACCCCAAAATCCAAGACTTCCAGGGAGATAAAAGGAAACTGTTTATAATAGATTTCCCATGAGGCCTACATTGCCTTAGATCTCATAGTAAGGCTCGATGCTCGGGGTCTATATATTTCTATTGATCCACACAAATTATACTCGATTGGAAACTGAGTAACATAATATTAAAACAAAGCGCTAACTGTAAACAAGTAGGCCGTTATTATTTTACATATGCAGATCCATTACACAAATCAATTCATGGATTTAAAAGAACACTACTAACCTATATTGCTGTAAATTTTCCTTGCGTCATGGTATATCCTCCTTGCATCGCTGTCTCTCCCTCTTTCTAATTTCTGTCCGCTGTCGTACTCCCTACATTCCTCTCCCGTAATCTCTATGCTTTTCTTTACTTTTATAATAATCTCCCTTTTTTTTAACAAACAGAAGTCGCCGCCCTCCCTTTACCATGCATAATTCTTGTTCTTTATTGATAGTTAAAAATTCCTTTTCTTAACTTAATTTTCAGATTTTATTTAAGTTCTATAATCATGCTCAAATCACCTTTTTAAAAATTCCCACCTCATTTATAACACTATTCTCCAACTAATTCTGTTGTGCCCCTCCTCTTGCATGCTAATTACCCATCATTCAATGGCGATGCCTAAAGCTTAATTCATGTTTGTATGTTTAGTTTGAAGTAACCGACTTCTATCATACTCATGCAATTCTCAATTTAATTTTAAAACTCGAGATCTCAAAAGATTACTCAAGTCCAATTAATGTTATACAAATCCTTACCATCCAAGCTATCCAATTAATAATCATTTCTTAAAAACCAAATCATTCGAAGGTTGACTTTATGCAAAATTAGATAAGTATGCCTATTATTAACAAAGCCATTGTTAACTAAAACTTAGCAAGTCATTTAAAAATAGATTTAGTATTTACACATTTAAACATTTAATTAAGAATATTAAATGTTATTATAAAATAATTACCAAACCTATAATTCAGATATTTTGATGCATTTGTTTGTCAAATTTGCTATAGAGATTAGTTCAGTGTCTTTGACTATCTTTAAAAATATGCATTAAATAATACCGCTTACTAGTTTGCTTAAGTAATAATGTCGACAAACACAACAATCACAAAGCAATCATCATTCGAAACTAATCGTAAGCTAATCGTAAACTGAAATATGATCACTGTAGAAATACTCAAGCATTCAAAGCCATACTAACCAGCTAACTATAGATCAAACAAAAAAGCTAACAAGTTATTCTACTGTGGTGTGTGAGTTGGGGTCACTAGCAGTTCCTCTGACATCCCTCAATTGTCCCATCTACTCCATCCTCTCCGATAATACTCTCCCTCGTCATGCTATGAGGGTAGGATAAATTATGCATCCACCTCGCAACAAGTAGTTAGTCTGAGTCATCATATATATCTATTCATAATGCAAAACTAACAAATATACATCCACAATGTACATAATAAGAAAATACAACTGTCACATCATGTAAGCTAAGCAGCATATCACTGTCCCATGATCAGATTATATATCATAAAGTTCAAATCAAAGCAATAATAATCAGTTGATAACCATATTAATCCACGAATTTTTAAGGTTATAAAACATAGGGTGAAATCGGGATGTAATAAATCCACTGATCCAAACATGCAATTTATCCCTCCAAAAATAGGAAATAACCCTCAAATCCTAGATGCCTTCAAGCTGGAATTTTAATAAGAAATTTGCAGCTGATCTATTCAAGTGAAACCCTCATAAAATTGCATAAAAATATTGAATTAAATAAGCAGAATTTATTATGAGAAATTTGAGTGTATCTAGAGCCACAAGTCTCTCAAATTAATTTGCCAAAGCTGGAAAATATAAAAAATATTTATTGAATATTTTTAGGGCAAAGATGACCCTCAAAATATGCCAAAATTCCTTACAAGACAAGTCGCCACACTGCAAAAATATTAGAATAAAATCAAAATGTGTATTGGCCCAAAATAAGCCTAAAAACCCTACAAACCAACTCTCCAACCAAGTCACCCTAGCTGGAAATAATCAATTCTAGCATCAAAATCCACACAACCCTCCAATGAGGGGTCTGTCGTATCCAATCAATGCCCAAGGCTCCAAACCCTAGTCGCCCCACTCCAAATGCAATATTTTTGTCTTTTTTGAATATTATGTGCAAGTACAACTTCAAGATGAATCTGTCCTAGATGAGAAATGAGGGTTGGCATCCCCACTTCTTGCTTGCTCGAAGGTTTTCGTCTTTAAAGCAATGGCTCAAGCATTTTTGTGCTTAATGACCAATACTTTTAATATCAACATAGCATGCCTTCAATTGAAATCATCCTTTCTTTTTATACCACTTCTCCCAAGGGGAACTTGGGAACACCCAATTGGGAGGGAAATACAAATTCAAATTATAAGGAATATTGATTTTTTAAAATACTCATGACCCTTAAAGGACCCAACTTATGTGATTCTTAAAACATAAAGTACCATTTAAAAGTACTTTTTACATATATTCAATCAAAATCACTTAATTCTCTTTCCCTTCTTACTTGTCCTTTAGCCCTCGGAAAATGGTTAAGACTAAAGGTCTTCAATGATGTCCCTATCAAATGAGGGACATGACAATCCTCCTAGCCCAAAATTGCTTGTCTTCAAGCAATTGAAGCACCCATAGGGCTGTTCCTACCCTAGGTTTCATGTACAATTCGAACCTTGGTCCATTCCATGGGGAAGAACCCTCTTGGTGAAGCCTTCTACTACTGTTCATGAGGATTATTTGTTGTTCATGCAAGCTGAATTTGCAAAAACAGCAGTACTGTATCCTCTTTTCTCTTGCCATAGAGCCCATGTACCTCAAAAGTGCCAATAAAATGATGAAAGCAATGAATTTTTCAGAATTGGCATTACCAAAGTGGCTGAAAAAATGCATTACAGCCATGTGATCTTCAAATATTTGGGCTTTGATTGCCCTTATAACATCACCTACACAAGAAGCAAACACATTAGTCAAAAAGAAAGTTCTCCATTGTGTTTTGTGGTGTCTTTTTGGGCTAGAAATCCTCCCCATAAGATGATTCTCCAATCCTTGGTCCTCATACCCCTAGACCTTCTGATTTTAGAATGGGGTGCTTTGCAAAGAAATCTATGCATGATGATTTGAGGGCTGCAATTGCAACTTACAGCCATGTAATTGTTCTTGGAATTCCCCTTTCTCACTTTCCTCTTGCCCCTTGGTGTGTCAATATGTATGCAACTTTGAGGGGAACAACATTGGAGTTGTATTTTACCATAGAAGAGATGAATTTGTCATAGTAAATATGAAAAGAAGAGGTGTTACAGCTGCCTTTCCTCTTTGTTTCCTCATGCCATGTCATACAATCTTCATGACCATGCCCCCAACTCTCCCAAACATGCCTCAAGCTTCCCCAAACATGTCCCCTAAGGGATGGAAGCTCCCAAATTGCCACCAAAGTTTATAGTCCCTTCATCAAGGAGATTGCCCCCTATTGTCAACCATGAACTTGGAGGATGTCCACAAAAGCACAAACTTCATATAAAAGAAACTAGAGTTGCCAAAATAAAAACGTTTGGAAAATGATACCTTGCTGCCCCAAATGGAAAAGTCCCTTTAACCTTCATTCTTGGTGTGCATGCTAGTGTGGTCACCTCTCAACAACCCCTTGATCACTCTTACATGCCACGGAAGGTTTCTCCTTGTTAGGGGTTGTAGTTTGCTCCAAATTTCAACCTTTTTACCCTCGATAGGTGGCTGAACTTGCTTCATCAACTCAAAAATTTCTGAGTAATAAAATTCAGACCTTGCATACATCATTTTGGAATTCACCATAGGCTGTAGCATGCATAAAAATTCAACATTTTTGTCCTCATATAGTGGCTGGACCTGCTCTAACAACTCAGAATTTTTTGAGTACAAAAAATCAGACTTTGTAATGACATTTGCAGAATTGGTTAGGGGCTGTAATGTGCTAAAAAAATGTGAAATTTTGACCTTAATATACAGCTGATTTGGCCCTCCAAACTCACTATTTTTATAGCTCAAAAGATTCAGAAACTTCACAACCAAATCTGATTTTGTTTACTCCCTTTAAATTGGTCTTTAATGCAAATTTCGGATCTGCCTTCATACCTTAGAAACAAGCTTATGTAAAAAACAAATTTGACAATTTTTTACATACCTTGAAGGCTGTCCTATGACCAATTTATTGATTTCCTTGGAAGGGTACCCTTTTTCCATCTTTGCTCCACTCAACAAGTCATGTGCGTGTTCCAACTCAAAAAAAGCAACTTGCCAGAATCCCTTCATGAATCATGCTCTCCATCCTCTTGGATGTTGCTCCTTTGGGTGCCTTATCGTGCAAACCATGTAGAATCACTTTTTTCCCATTCACATCAAACTTGAGCTCCATGGTTTGGTAATTTTGTGTATACTCCCCAAGAGAGTGCAACCATTGTATACCGAGCACTAGGTTGGTCTCTCCAATGCCAACCACATAGAAATCATTCTCAATGAGATGTGTTCCTATCATGATGCTCAACTCAGGGACTTTAGGGGTACAAGGGATGGTGAAGCCATTTGCCACGGTCACCCAAAAACCATTAAACTCAATAGATTGCAACCCACACAAATCAACCAATTTCTTATCAAGGAAATTATGAGTAGCTCCACTATCAATGAGAATAGTGACATCTTTACCTTTCAAATTACCTTTCACACGAAAGGGATAGTATCTAGGAGTCCTTGATAAGGAAGCAAAGGTGCCATCCAAGTCCTCTCCTCCAAGTATCTCCAAGTGCTTTTCTTCATAGGTGGCTACCCCTTCTTCACCTTCATTTTCTTCATTTGAATGCACCTCAATGTAGTGCACTTGACTCTTCCCACAACAATGGTGACACGGTGTCCAAGGGCCTTTACAATCAAAACACAACTTCTTCCTTCTTAATTCGTTTCCTGTCTCATAATTCCCTCTTGAAAACTCTCTTTGCTGTCCCAAACCCTGTTGGTTTGGCCTACCAAACTGCCCCAAACCATGCTGGTTTGGCCTATCAAATTGCCCCAAAGGAGCTGATCTTGGTGGTCCAAAATTACTGCCCCTTGGCTGACCCCACTTATTGTCTTTTCGCTGTCTAAAAGGCTTGAAAGAGTTAGTTTTTTGTGAACTAAATGGCAAAATTTTACCTTGTAGTGCCGAAGACTCAAGATCAAGGGCCTTTTGAATGGCTCCTCGAAGAGAAAAAGGGTCAAAAGCCTAGACCAAACTCCTAATAGAATCAGCCAAGCCCTCCATGAAAAGAACCACCAATCTTCTTTCTGAAACATCTGTTACCATGACTGAAAGCCTCTGAAATTCAGTCAAATACTCTATAGTATACTTTTGTTTCAATTGTGCCAACTCTCTAAAGTGTAGCTCTAGATCGGCCCTATCAAACCTTTCAATAATTCTTTTATTGAATTCATCATATGATGAAATGAATTGGTGCCCTTGAGTGACCAATCCATGATACCGCCATAAATGGGCAGCCCCTTCCAAGTGCAAAGTAGAAAACTGAATGGCCTCTTTTTCCATCATAGGCCTAAGGAAAAAGTATGTGTCCACCTTTTGAATCCAAGCCCTAGCTGAACTCTTGGGGGAACCATCAAAATTAAAAAGTGAAGGCTTTTCCAATGCATGGTGAAGTCCTCCTTGGCTGCCCTTGTGCTTTTGGCCAGCCCTATTACCACCTATTTGCCAATGCTTCCATGAAGTGAAAGTTGAAAATTCCATTTGACCTCTAAAAAGGGTTAGATATGTCATGTATTCATCATAATCTCTTAACAAATTATCTCTCAATGTGGGTTGCTCTTTTCCATTTGGAATGACAACTTCTTGCAAAAAAGTATGCTGGTTAGGCCTTCGTGTAGCTCCTCCAATCCCTTTAGAACGCTGATCCATGAGGTTGTGACTTCCACAAGCACTACCATCCCCGTTGAATGGTTTGTCACCCCTCATTTCTTTCATAGTGTGGACAAATTCTGCCATCATAGCAATCATTTGTTCCTGGGTTTGTGTGTACTTGTCAAACCTTTGTTCTTCTCTGTTTTCAACCTCATCTCTTGGCTGATCCAAGTGAGATATTATTTTTGTTTGTGGATTTTCTTCCACTTTCTTCTTACTTCTCAGGTAATACCTTACCTCTTTGTCACTCTCTTGCATGTATCATCTTGAAAGCACACGGCTAGCCAAGATATGACTTTGATGCCACTGAAATGTCCCAAACTAGGAATTTTTTTTAAATTCTGATTTTTCTGCAAAACCCTAGGTAAATAGTCAAATCTGATTTTTATTTCCGACAAACCCTAGCTACCAAATACTTCTAAAAATAACACAAAATTCTGCTAAGCTCTAAGCAACAATTGGCTGATCCAAATAAACAATTTATCCCTCCAAAAGTAGGAAATAACCCTCAAACCCTAGATGCCTCCAAGTTAGAATTTTAATAGGAAAGTTGTAGCTGATCTATTCAAGTGAAACCCTCATAAAATTGCATAAAAACACTGAATTAAATAAGTATAATTTATTATGAAAAATTTGAGTGTATTTGGAGCCACAAGCTCCTCAAATCAATTTGCTAAAGTTGAAAAATATATAAAATATTTATTGAATAATTTTAGGGCAAAGATGACCCTCAAAATATGCCAAAATTCCTCACAAGACAAGTCATCACACTACAAAAATATTAGAATAAAATTAGAATGTGTTGTGGCCCAAAATAAGCCTCAAAAACATAGTTACCAAATCCGGTTGGAGTAGAGTTTTTTGGCCATCTTGGATAAGTTCATCCGGATCGGCCTTGTTTTTCTTGAATATATATATATATATATATATATATATATATATATATATTATTCCTTAAGGTTTTTTCCGCAAAAAAATTCCCAGAAACCATAAACATAATATAATATTAACATTTTATCTTATTTTATTAATATTTTTCATTGTATTTGTCAGTTTTGCATATTTTAAATCTATGCTCACATATATATCTATATATATTCTGAATTGATTTTTTTCGAACTTTTTCAAGAATTCTAGATTTCGGATTTTTTGTGCTCCCGAACGGACCCAAATTTTTGAACTTTGTAACTATGCTCAAAACCCTATAAACCAACTCTCTAACCAAGTTGCCTTAGCTAGAAATAATCAATTCCAATAGCAAAATCCACGCAACCCTCCAATGAGAGGTCTTCGTTCTATCCAATCAGCGCCCAAGGCTCCAAACCCTAGTTGCCCCACTCCAAATGCAATATTTTTGTCTTTTTTGAATATTATGCATAAGTACAACTTCAAGATAAAGCTGCTCGGATGAAAAATGAGGGTTGGCGTCCCCACTCCTTGCTTGCTTGAAGGTTTTCTTCAAAGCAATGGCTCAAGCATTTTCATGTTTAATGACCAATATTTTTAATATCAACATAGCATGCCTTCAATTGAAATCCTCCTTTCTTTTTATACCACTTCCCCCAAGGGGCATGCTTAATTGGGAGGGAAATACAAATTCAAATCATATGGAAGGTTGTTTTTTTAAAATGCTCATGACCCTTAAAGGGCCCCAACTTATGTGATTTTTAAAACATAAAGTACCATTTAAAAGTACCTTTTACATATATTCAATCAAAATCACTTAATTCTCTTTCCCTTCTTACTTGTCCTTTATCCCCCAGGAAATGGTTAAGGCTAAGGGTCTTCAATGATGTCCTTATCAAAAGAGGGACATGACAGTTTGGGACAATCGAGTGGAAACTATATAGGGCCTTTGAGATCCACTCATGAGGGGCCATTGATTAGGCCAAACCCATCTAGTTTGGGACATCAAAAGGAGCTACCAAAAAGTCGCTAAGGTAAGGAATGAATTGAGGAGGGTCTTTGTTTCTCTTGTAAGAACCCTTGGGAAAGAGGGCACAACTGCTGTGGCAAGGGACATGTACATTATATTGAGATAATGCCTGATGAGGAGAATGAGGTGGAAGATTTAGGGGCAACCACCCATAAAGTGGGAAATTTAGAGATAGAAGAGCAGTTGAGTGGCACTCTAGCATCTCTTTTAGGGGCCCCTAGATACTATCCCTTTAGAGTGAAGGGATCATTGAAAGGTAACTTCATGACAATACTCATTGATAGTGGGGCAACCCACAACTTCATTGATAGAGAACTTGTGACATCATGTGACCTACAACCCATGGAGTTCAAGGGGTTTAGAGTCACTATGGCGGATGGATTCACCATCCCTTGTACTACTAAGATTCTAAGGTTGAATCTAACTTTGGAAAAGGTATATGGTAGAGGATTTGTTATAGCTTGGAATTGCACCCTTGTGAGAGTGTTCTTCAGGTTCCCTCACTTCTAGCTACAAGCATAGGGACAACCTTAGGATGTGGGTATCCTATAGTGAGGTTGAACCTCCAGGCTTTTTTATAAGGCTAGTTCCTCAGGTGCTTCACTTCGGCTCTTGATCTCACACTAATAAAATCTACTGTCAGCTAAGGAAAAGGGATAAGAGGATTACTTGAAAAGAAAATCTAAGCTAAGGGAGGTGATGCACCAAAAGAAGTGATCCACTTGGTCTGGGAAAAGAGCCAACTATTGATGAATCCAAATAGGACACAGGCTATTCTGGTTCTATCTCAAGGCCATAGGCATAGAGCTTTTGCGTGCAGGTTGGAGAGAAGCCTTACACTTTGAAGGATGACAAACTAGGTCTAAGGGAGACACTATGAATTAGTAACGCTTCAAAGGAGCTCGACACACAGACACTTCACGCAACCCTGCACAAAATCGAGGGGACTAAAAGCGAGGTGCTAGAAGAAATCGCAGGTGATGAATAACAATCATACATTCTGCAAAATGAAACCAAATGTGCACACTTGTCTTAACTAGAAACAGAATAAATCTTTCTTGTATTGCTTCAAACGAGTCTTTTACAAAACGATTTCTGCAGAGTGATTCTATCGCCAATCCGGGGATAATTTGCTTGGCACAAAGGCCTCTATTTATATAGAAAAGGGAAAAGAGAGAAGGGGAAGAAAGAAGAAGTCACCGATGGCGGGAATTCTGACGTTGCACTTTCTTGTTGCCTCTTAATGCGTTGCTCAGGATCACTAGACAATACTCTCGAGCCCCACCTGTGTTTGAGACTTTTTTTGACGCGTCTGAAAAGTCATGTTGTGAGCAGCTGGAATGTTTCTTCTTGGCATGACGCATTTAAACGTCGAACAACGATTGCAGGCAGTGAACCATGGCGGATGAGAGCCTTCATAACTTCCAGCTACTAGCCGCTCGGACTCTCCCGTGTTTATTGATCATTTTTGCGCCAATTGTCCTTTACTGATTGGCCTTTTCTGCTCCATTTATGCCACGTGGCAGCCTTCCATTTGTTGTATCATGATTTTCACGTTGCTGGACACAACGTAAGTCAAGCACTTAGAGAATCCCGATTTACTCTATGTAGAGTAATTCGGGTTCTTTGGCCTCTCCAACTTCGGACTTTCTCAGATCTTTCATTTATAAAACCTTTTAAGTAGAGTACTTGAAAAACCCCGATTTACTCTATGTAGAGTAATTCGGGTTCTCGAAGCCTACTTACTTCGGACTTGTCCATCTTGAAGTCTTCTCACTTAGCTGTTTCCCAAGCCTTAAGACTTTGGGCTTTTCAAATCCGATTACGTTCAACGGCTAGTCGCTTATCCTGATTTTGACGTCCATTGGCCCGTCATTTCCTTCGAACACTTGGTCTTGGGTTTTTCTTCTCGACTTATTTCTTTTAGGCAAATCTCCCAAAAGAATTTCTTCGGACAATTTCTTCAAAGGAATTCCTTCGGACTTTTTGTCCAAGACTATTTTTGGAAACTACCCTTCGGGTTTTTCACAATGGACTTTCCCGAAGGGTAAGAGACCCTTCAGGCTTCCTCCATGTCCCTGCGGACTTTCGCGAATGATCCTTCCGAAGGGAAAGATACCCTTCGAGAATTTTGAAAAGGTTCTTCCAAAGGGTAATATACCCTTCAGAAAACTTTGGAACCGTCCACTTGGAGAAGAAAAAGCCCTTCGGATTTTTTGAAGTGTTCCTTCGGGAAAGTTGACTAGTCCCTTTTGCCCTAAAAAGGCCCTTCAGCATTTTGAAAATGCCCTTCGGATTTTTTGAAGAAGACTAATCCCTTGAAGAACTCGAGAAGCACTATTTTTTGAGACCAATTCGGGTTTGTCAAGCCCCTTTACTTATTTTGGGCTTATGACTGCTCACAACTTATGAAGGAATCAAATAATGCTCCTTGGAGGCCCTGAAATACACTGTCCAAGAGTAATTCGGGTTTGTAAACCCAAATTACTTCTACTTATAAAACCTTTAGAAGTTAAGCACTGTTGAAAA
This sequence comes from Torreya grandis, assembly GCA_037957365.1. Classification (NCBI taxonomy): domain Eukaryota; kingdom Viridiplantae; phylum Streptophyta; class Pinopsida; order Cupressales; family Taxaceae; genus Torreya; species Torreya grandis. The sequence goes on from JARHVA010002904.1 coordinate 919,064, forward strand.
TCTGATTTGCACTGTGCCCTCAAAAACTTGAAGTTGTCACTACTAGAAAACCCGAAGTCCTTCCAACGACTTGTCATTTTCTTGTCTGAAAGCTCCCTTTTTCATACTTAGGAGGCAAATTTTGATATGTGGGCCAAAAATGACCAACAGTGTGATTTTTATGTAGTGAGCATTGGGGAGACTCATATGGTACTTGGCATACAATGGTTGCATTCCCTTTGTGAGTATACACAAAATTACCAAACTATGGAGTTAAAATTCAAAGTGGAAAGTAAGGAGATTATTCTACATTGGCTAAGTGACCAAGGATCACCCCCATATTCATCCCCAATAGCATGGTAAGTAATTTCTATATGTGTTTGAAAGGAGGGAAAAGAGAGGAACAAGGGGCTGCGAGTTGGGATCATAGGCACCCAAATATTTCAAGGGAAATATGGTCTTCTACCTCTTTGGTTAAGGTGCAAAATTCTGTTTTTTGTCGTACATGTGTAGGAGAAATAAATAGAATATTTGGGTTGCAAGGACAACCCCTAAATTGCTATGGGCAGCACCCAATACCCAATTGTAGGGGCAGTTTTGGAGGTATAGAGGAGGGCTTGACACCCCTTTTGGATTGGGCAAGGGCCCAAGTTGTGATCAACAGAAAAAAGGATAAGTTGCTAGCTGATTTTTGGTCCCAAAGTCACTTAAAAATTCTGAGTTTGATTTTCTAATTTCATCTCTTTCAACCATCCTACAAATTAATTTTTTTGACATGCTACAGCTAGGGGAAAATTCTGAAAATGCACATGCAAGGACTGATTTTCTTCACTCAGAAAATTTTGAGGTGAAAAGACATTTCCAGCCATCAATTGAGGTAAAAAAATTGAAAAATCGGATCACGATTAAGCCCAATAGGGGAAAGATGAATGCACCATGGAATTTTGAATGTTGTCACTCAGAACAATCAGAAATATGGAGGCAGGTACAGCAGCCTCATAAAGGTGGAAAAACTGATTTTTTTATTCACCTATAGCTGCTATCAAATTCTGGAAATATTTATGTGCAAGGGTGCCATTTGCATGAAGAGAAGGTGAATGATGAAGAGGAGGGACAGCCAATAATGATACATATGTCACATATAAAGATAATCATTCAAGAGTGTTGGCAAGGTGAGGGCATGGAAGAGAAGATCTCCGTCAACTACAACTCGGTATTGAAAGAGTTGGTAGCTTGGGATCATGGGAAGCCTTTGGAAGGCTGTGATATCACCCTTGGCATTAGGGGGCAGCCCCCAAAACACAGGTACAACAGTATGAGGAATCCATTTGGAGCTTCTCTTTCTTGGGAAGAAGTTATAGGTGGACATTGCTGTAATGTCCCCAAATTGAGACAATGATGCAAAAGAGGGTTTTCTAACAAACCTCCAAACAAATTCCAAACAAAATATGAATTCTGAAAATTAAAACTAGCCAACCCTAGTCTTGTATATGTATCATCAAACTGAAAATCTTACACTTCCAATTACCCAACAATAATTAGAAAAATACTTTATGAGAATTGGCCAACTATGGCTCACACTGATTGAAGACAAAGAGTTGAATTGATGTATTTTCCACTCCAAACCCTCAATGCCACCAAGCTGATTTCAAAGTCCCTTTCTTGTCACCAAATCCAACTCATAAAACCCTTTATAACTGAAGACAAATTGCAGATAAATTCTAGCATGCAATTCATATAAGAATTGGCCAATGTTAGGGCCTAAAACACGATTAGAACTTCTCCAAACAAAGTCGCCACACTTAGGGATTAAATTGCATGAATTAACTTATAAAATCAGACTTGTTTGCATACCAAACCAAATGTAATTAGGTTATAAAATCCACCAATTTTATCAATAAATAATGCTCTATTGTTTAGGGCCAAATAGGGCACTCCAAACCCTTGCACAACTCCAGTGGATCGCCCAATTCAGAAATTAAGGGCAGAATTTCAGAATCAAAGCCCTTGCCTTAACTTTCCAAAAAACCTTTCAAACCCTTATGGTTATTGCCAAATAAATCATAAATGAAACAAGTGTACCTTTCCAAAATGGAGTCTAAAAACCCTCTGAAGATGTCCAAAAGCCTCTTCAAACTGATTCGCCCTACTTTAGAAAATTATATAAAATAATTTAGATTGTTCAAACTCATCAAAAACACTCCAAATGACCTTCAAAAGACTCCTAAGGCAAGTCGTCCAAGATGGAAAATTAATATAAAATATTTGCAATATTTCAAGCTTCACGAACATTCCAAATCAACTCAAAAATTCTCAAGATCAGCCCTCAAGCCAAGTCACCAAAGCTGAAAAACCAAGTAGAATATTATGTAATATTTATAGACTTCAACGAGCCCTTCCAAATGGCTTGCTCAACTCTTAGGCAAGATGCACACTATGGAATGGTCTTCAATACCATGTACAAGCTCCTGAAGCAAGTCGCCACTCTCCAAAACCTGTAAATTCACCAAAGTCAGCTTTTGTTAGGGTTTGCAATATTCCTCAATATAGGTGGTGTCCAAAAACACCTTTGTAAATCCACATGCATGTAAACATGCAATTTTGAAGCTCAATTACAGCCTTTGAATAGAGCTGTCCAAGTAGTAAGAATGACATTTTTTGAAGGTTTTCGTCCTCAAGATGTGGTAATCAAGCTTGACATACTTGATCAAAGTTTTCAATTCAATATTCAGCATAACCTTTTCAAAAGATTCCTCAATTGCTTTTATATTCAACCCCAAAAGGTGGTGCCCAAGTTGGAGGGTTGTACCTTTTTAAAAGCTCTCATTTTAAAGCAGTCAATCTTTTTAAAGCTCTCATTTTGAGGGTTTAGGCTCCCATGACCCCAACTTAAGTGAACATAAGATTAAAAGTACCTTTTTGCAAACTCAACTAAAAATTAGAACATTTTAAATACTTTTACCTTTTTGCTCAAAGAATAGCCCCCCTCCATGTTCCTTGCTCTTTCCTTCCCTTAGCCTTATGGGAACAACAAGCTAAGGACCCAAAAGCAAGTTATACCAAAAAGAGGGACATTACAATTGCATAGTGAAGAATGTGGGGATAGCCCCGTGGCTCTTGCAATTGCTTCAGGACAAACAATTTTTGGGTGGGGAGGACTATCATGTCCTCTTTTTGACATGAGTCAGTCAGAATCCTTAGCCTTAAAAGTTATTCCCAAAAGGCTAAGGGAAAAGAAGAAAGGGAACGTTGAGAGTCCATTTGAAGATTAATTATTGAAAAAGGTATATCATGAATTTTAATTTGCATTTGAGTTATGAAAAGGTACTTTTTATTCTAAATTGCACTTAAGTTGGAGCCTTATTGATGTCATGGGCATCCATAGGCTAAAAAGAAAATTATAAGGATGTGTTGTTATATTTGAAAAGGGGATTTTCCTTTATTTATTTGGGCACTCTTCTTGGGGGCTTGGGCTATTTAAAAAAATAGTGGACTCCATTTGAAGGTTATACTATTTTGGATATTGAATCTATTTGTTCAAGTATGTCAAGCTTGGTTATAGTATCTTGAAGACGAAAACCTTCAAGTGCTTCAAGGTGTAAAGACGAAACCCTGCACAACCTCATTGTGAGTAGCTCTACATGAAGGGCTTCAAATTGTACTTTAATAGGGGAATTTCAGATTGGAGAGATTGACAACTTGCTTCTAGAGGTTGCTTGCTTGGATGTGAGGCCATTTCTAGGGTGGTGATTTGATTGGAAGGTTGAAGACCCTTCTTGGATGGTTGTGCTACAAGAGAATAACCCTCTTCTAAGGTTAGTGCATTTATTGCCCAATTATTCCGGCTGGGGCAATTTGGTTTGGGACTGATTTCTTAGGGTTTGAAGGGCTATTTTGTGCCTAAATACTATTCTTAATTTTCTATAATTATTCTTTTATTTTTTATTTGATTTTTGTAAGGGTTTGGAGGTCATTGGAGGATCCCTTCAAGGCAAAGCAATTTAGAAGATTTTTATATGTTTTTGGCAAGTGGGGCAACTCACTTAGGAGATATTTTTGGAGTCTTCTAGGGTGCTTCTAAGTCAAATAATTTTGAATATTATTTCTATAATTGATTGTTAATTTTCATGATTATTGGTGGTTATTTTGAGGCCATTGCTACTACAAAATCATCTATTATTTACTGTTATAATTTTTAATGCATAGACGACTTGCTGTGAGGGCTATTAATCTCATTTTGGTGCTTCGTTTCATGACTAATTACTACTGAGAACTTCTGTATATTTTTTTTAATCAATTTTGGTGAAGTGTGCTAGGGTTTCAGGAAAGAATTGGTCAAGGAACAACTGTTGTATTTTCAGTAAAACACCTGAATTATTGGAGGGCAGAGAACCAACATTTTCATCTTCAATACATTGGCAAATAAGGTATTTATTACAACCATTGTTGGGAGTAATTGTTTCCTTAGGGTTTGCTGGTTTTGAGTTCCTAAATTTCAGTTTGCATAAGGGTTTGTAGGAGAACATTCTTTTTTTTTAATCGTCCCATTTGGGGACATTACATATATCATGGTCTCTTAGCTAGTTCATGTGCACCATAGTTGCATTTCACTGGACACCTACGCAACAACGTGCATTCGAGGAGCTTAAACAGTGCCTGTGTTCTGCTTCCATTATGGCAATCCCTGACATTGTCCGTTCTTTTGAGATCGAGACCAATGCATTAGATTATGCACTTGACTTAGTACTCACTTAACATAGACATATAGTCGCTTATCACTAAAAGACATTTACCAACATGGTTCAACGCTACTCCACCTATGAAGAAGAATTGTACGTTGTCGTTCAAACAAACAAACGATGGCGTCATTACAACTTGGGTAAGGAGACCATCATTCACTTATATCACAAGCTGCTTTAGTTCAAGCACAATTTGGGAAAAGATAAGAAGGTAACAAGTTTCCTTAGTTGTCCTCTTGTCTTGGTGCTTATAATGGTGCTTGACATGTGTTAGGATTATTAGTGCATGACATAATATTATTGTGTGTTTGTACATGTGATCACTCACCCAAGAGATAAGTGTGGGTGAGGATATTTAGCAGAGAGGTTTGGAAAGATAAAAGACGATCCCTTGTTTATAAGATCATAGCATTGTATAAAAAGCTAACTCTGTTATTAAATAATACAATTTGATTTGCTGATATTATTTGGTATCAGAGCATCATTATTCCTATATTTGTAATGGGTTTTTGAAATTAGCTAAGGGGCAACTCTGATGTGCGACTATTCCTGTCAATGAAAGTCATATTTTAATTTTCATAGATCAAGGTGATTTAGAAGAGATTGAGGATTATTTTGTAGTTTTTTAGGTACTTCCGTGAATATTGAGGTATTCAATATGTTTTTAGAGGTGTATCTATCTTTCCAATTCTGTGTTCATGTGCATTTTGTCTATGTATCTATCTATGGACTGATGGAATTGTAGTCTCCACCATACCCTAACATATCTCTGACGATGCCATTGAACTATTGAGAGCATTGATCTATATTATGTTTTGTGCACACATGTCCATATGCCGATAGATCCTACAACGCTTGGTTAATTTATGCCGACTTTTAAAGTCCTCACATGGATGATGCAAATCCGTCTAGCCACTTTTTTCCCAGTTCTGACAACTGTTCATGCACTATTGCTACCAGTTCTGACATCTGTAACAAGCTATGATCCTCAGCACCTGTCACGTCATACATCTTCGTATAACATGCTCTTTGTGTTGCCCCAACTCCAACAAAACTTGCTATCTTGTGCATAATCTATAGAGCTGTTGTATTTATGTCTTGCATAGACCTATTGATGGTTGAGTCTAGTCGACCATTACTTTCCACCTTGTTAGTGCGTGCTATCCATTCGTGTAGCCAATCTAGCATCGAGCTTTCAATTATTGTCTGCTGTCGATTCTTTGACATTTGTTTGTACATCTTTGTAGTCTTCACTCGTGCACTGATCCTCTTTGGCTATTCTTTTTCAGCATGTGCACTCTGCCATTCCATATAAAGTTTGAGCTTTGTCAGGGTTGATATAGATGTATAAGCATTTGCAATTTATTTGTTTTCATTTAATAGTTTGTCAGTTTATTTGTGTATAGGTTTATATGTATTTAGTTCTATGTTTATTAGAAGTTTGGCTTTCTTTTGTAAGTGTTTAATAACTTTTTAGAAAGAATGTCAAATTTATATTTTTGGTATATAGTTAATAGTGTTTAGAATATTTGTAATGTGTTAGTAAATTTTTATAATCAAAAGTTGTGGTTTGTAAATTCGACAATTTTTTGTTATTTGTTTAAGTTTTAGACACTATAGTGTTGAAAGTTACAATAATTGTGTCAATTCTATAAATCATGTCATGTCGTGTAGTCTATAGTCAAATGTTTGACTAGAGTAATTGTGTGTTCTCAATCGTATTGTCAGAGTTTATAATAGCTTAAGCTATATAGACGTAGTCTTGGTGTTATGGTAGTTCAAATAAGTCAATCTATATCATCATTGACAAAGTCAAGAGTCAAATTTTCTCTTTGTAACAGATGCATTTTCGGGAGAACTTGACATCCAATGGATGTGTCAATCCTATGGTGGGGAGGGTTTTCTCATAAAAACGACATGCAGTTGAATTTCCAAGCAAACAAACATGTGCAAAAGTCTAAACCTCCAAAAGACAAATACACGTGTTTTTATTGTAAAAAGCCATGACACCTTCTAAATCGTAAACAACGAGCATAGGATCTCATCGATGGAAAATTAAAGGAAAAGGCCTTGGTTGTTGATGAAAACAAAGAAGAGGAAAAAGATTGGGAAGAGACTCTCCCCACGAAAAGAATGAGGTATATATGTTTTGATAAGTGAATGCAAACACGTGCGTGTATATGGTGTGATGAAAATAAAACTATAAACAAATATATGTAGTCCCTGCTTTCATATATGTTGTGTTAGTGAGAAGCCCAAGCACTCATTGGAAATGAAAGCACTATATATGATTTTAATATCCCATTTACCCACCAGTGAATCGCTAATAGTCAGCACTCCAATACCAACCATCAGCCAATCGCCAATCAACAACCAGCATTATGAAATCGCAACATTAGAAGAGGAGCGCTACTCTTTACTTGGATATCGCCATATGAGGAGTGCCAAAACAAAACAATCATAATTTAAAAAATAGTTATTCGTTATTAACAAGGAGCTCCCATGTAAACAGCATCAATTAATAAAGCATTAATCAATACAATAGTCATTAATTAATCATAATCAGCATTTATTTGGCAAAAGGTTGCCACCTTTGGAGAAGACATGTTGTTTGATGGAAGCCTATGAAGTATTAATAATCATTTGTTGGTATGAAAGAAATCATTCTATCATGTATTGAATTTTATAACCGTATACAAACAACAACTTTACATTACTTTTAAGGACCAAATCCCTTAATTGTAGAAGCAGATTTCAAGGACGACAACCCTTGTCATCACAATAAATCAAGGACGAAACCCCTTAAGGATTCACATTATATTATTTGAGATCTAAAAACTCTGAATTAAATTTCATTTTATTATCTAAATTATTATTGCAAGTGTAAAATCTAAATTTATCTAAAACGGAATTCCAAGGAATCCAAATTTATGATATTCCGATTTGGGATATTACAGTGGTATCAAAGTCAAGATCTTGTCAGACTGTGAGGGTTTGTGTTTGCAGATTTGGATGCATAGTCTATGAATCATGGAGTTAATGAGCAAAGATAAACTGAGAACAAAGCTTTGTAGATTGGGGAAAAAACTTGAGCATCCACATCATTCAAAAAATGTTTTGCTCAATATTTTGGAGGAAGCAACAAACTATTTGTCCTTGATAGGACAATCAGATCCTAAGTCGATGTTTTGGGCAATGAATCCTTTGGTGGTTTATTTGGCTAGGCCCAATCTTTTGAGACATTCAAATTCAGATGTGAGACTTGTGGTTATCACTTGTATTAGTGAAATTACAAGGATAACATCTCCGGAACAACCATACAATGACAACATTATGAAGGAAATATTTCAGTTGATGGTGGAAAGTTTTGAAGGTCTTGGTGACATGACAATTGCTTCTTTTGCTAAGAGGGTCACTATTCTGGAAACTATGGCAACAATAAGATCTTGTGTGCTAATGTTGGATCTAAAATGTGATCATCTTATTCTCTGCATGTTTGGACATTTCTTTGTTGTTGTCCATAAAAATCATATAGAAAATGTAGTAGTTTCAATGCAAACGATTATGACTTTGGTCCTGAATGAGAATGATGATATTTCCCATCAATTATTATCCATACTAATGGCGGGTTTTGAGTAGGAAGCCTCACTAGTTGCACATACACTAGCTAAAAATGTTGTTGCTCAATGTTTAGAAAAACTAAAGCCATATGTGACAGTTGAAAGACATGAAGATGTGTTGCTAAATGAAAAACCAAAAAAAGTGTTAGATGCATCAGAATCTCTAAGGGAAGAGGAAGAGATCACTGAGCATAAACTAAAAGAATTGCAAGGTAAAGATCTTTTATTGGTAGATGCCTATTTATTTTCTAATGATTGTATACATGACAGTGAAGTCACAAAAGTTGAAAATAAGGAGCTTGAGCCTAAAAATGATTAAATTGAAGCAAAAAGTGCATCACTTGTATACAAAGGGTTCAAGCTTGAAGAACTTGCACCAACCTTTGAATATCCATTCACTGATTTTCAGAACAGCCCTACAAAGAGTTATTGGATTGAAGAGAATATTAGAAATCTTGAGGATAAGGGTTGGAGGTATCTTCACAAACCCCATTTCATCAAGGGAGAACAAGTTTTCCATCACTACAAGGTATGGGATGGTTGGTAACACTTCAAATTTGTTGCTTCATGATATGACATTTCAGTTTTGTTGTCCTCATAGGAAGCATGCAAGAAAATGTGATAAAATGAAGGTTATGGTTTGCAATATAAGACATGAGGATTCAAGTTCACAATTATTGGCACTAGGAGGTATGGGATCTTGGTAATTTTTTGAATTTTACAAAAGTTCTCAATTCTGATTTTAAATTCTTAATGGCTGATTCCATGGGAATAAAGAAAGAATCGGAATTGTTTGGGGTAGGGAGAAATATAGGCATTCACAAGTTGACTTTGGAAGGTTGGCATACAAAAAGAAGCTTTTTATTTGAAAACCATGGTATTCACATGGTTGGGGTTGTGGAAGACATTTCAACCCATGTCTATTCAACAAAGAATGATGAGCATTATGATAGCAGCCAAAGGTATGCAAACAATTCAGATTTATGACTTCCACTTATGTCATCACTATATTTTTGTCATCTAGGACAGCATGCACATGTTTTGGTGATTGGAGATGACTATCCTTTAGTCAAGTTCCAAGATATGCTGGATGGGACTACAACATTCTCTTTTCACAGTGGTTTTTACTCAGCTGATAAGCATACACATGAAAGGAGAAATGTGAGTTATAGGGATGAAGATGTTGTTTTGGCAAAGAGAGACAAGCATGCCAATTACAAGCTAAGGTATGGAGGTCTTCTAGATTTGTTTTTATCACTAAATTATGGTCATCATGGGCAACATGCCAAGATGGATGTTAGAGGCCTTAATTTGAATATGGTTGATAAGTTCTTCATCCTATACATCCAAATAAAATTCATAAGGGACCATACATGGAGCGTAGTGAATTCTAACAATTTTGTGAAGGGCCAATACACACAATTCATGAGTCACTGATTGGAGCCAAATTGTAAGCTTGCTGCCATGCAAGTAGTTGTAGTCATTAAGGTGAGAAATTTTCAGTTTGAAGCTACTTTTAAGTGGTTTTCAATCACATGGTGTGAAGAGAAGTTCAAGGGGAATGCTTTGCTTCAAAAGTCCTTTAATATTGCAAGTAGGAAGGCTGCTGCCATCATCATTTCTAGGCAGCCCAACAACTTGTATGCAGTCCTAAAAGTAAATTCAGTCATACATTGGGATAATCTTTCAATTGTTGATGTTGTTGGAGCATTTTTAGCCACTGTATGGTTGGTTCCAGCCACCATTATCATAATTTTGCATGAGATGATGCATTGTTACAACCATGATATGATGATACTCTCTATTTTACATGTTGCAATGCTAGTGTTTTCTTTGGACAACTGTAATTTGAGAAGTTTGATGTGTTTCCTTGGTTTAAAATGTTGCTTGAAGGAATCCATTGGTGGGGAACACCAAAAAGAAGTGTTGGAAGTGTCCTACCATCAAAAGATAGAGGTAAAACAATGGGGACAACAATAAATTTGGTTTTTAGTATTGTTGTCATCTCCATTTCCAGCCACCTCATAATGTCATTTGTTCTCATACAAGTGGGCGTACAGGGACTTTCAATCATGGAAAATAATTCTTTTTTGTTTGGGGTTGCTAGCATGACATTTTCAGTCTTTGCATGGTTGTTTTCATTGTCCAACTTGTTGAATATTACAAGGAGATGTTGGGTTGGTACCCGCTGCATCATTTTCATGTTGTTGGCCATGAAAATGATAGACATAAGGTTGCTGTTATCAGTTGTGAACAGCAGCAAGTTTGCACAAAATAAGAGGAAAACATTAATAGAAATGGGTGGAGGAAGGGTTCAGCTAAAAGGTATCTTCAGGGCAACCACCAAGGCACCTAGTCGGTTGAATTTTTGAGTGTTGTATGGCTGTTGTGACTTGTTTTCAGCCCACCCACAATTTGATTCGCATCATATATTGAGTGGGACACCTTGCCAAGTCATGAGAGGATATATGAGAACTCAAGGGTTTGGTATTCCAAAACCTTCATTGCATGAGAAGAGCCCAATAGGACCGCTACAACACAATGATTGGAGATTCCATCATTTGAATGGAATTCATGAGATGATTGCAAGAAATGGAAGAAAGCTAGCTGTCATGTCTATGAAGCATGATGAAGGTGTGATCACAAAAGTGTTGTTAAACACTACTTTTTTCTCTAACTTGTTTGTTCCATGTGTAGGTGTGATAGGTGAGACTTTTGATTTCAGTTGGGATTCATTCCCAATCTAGATAAAGCCTCATTCGTACCCAGTTTTGGAAGGTACATCCCTTCTTTCTACTGAAGAGATAAACTTACCTAGCTTGTGGATTGAAGACAATGCTGCCACTTTGGTAAGAGTTGATTGGATTTGTTCCATGTCAAAGATAGATCGGAAGTCAAGTAGACAAAACTTGGCTAAGTGGGAAGATATAGGGCAGTCGAGTTTGCAATTGCTTGAGGACAAGCAATTTCAGGAAGGGAGGACTGTAATATCCCTTTTACCCACCAACCAATCACTAATACTCAACACTCCAATGCCAACCATTAGCTAATCGCCAATCAACAACCAACATTATGAAATCGCAATATTGGAAGAGGAGCGCCACCCTCTACTTGGAAATCGCCATATGAAGAATGCCAAAACACAACAATCATTAATTAAAAAATAGTTATTTGTTATTAACAAGGAGCACCCATGTAAACGACATCAATTAATAAAGCATTAATCAATACAATAGTCATTAATTATTATTTAATTAATTAGTAATCAACATTTATTTGACAAAAGGTCGCCACCTTTGGAGAAGACATGTTTGATGGAAGGCTATGAAGTACTAATAATCACCTGTTGGTATGGAAGGAATCATTCAGTCATGTATTCAATATTATGACTATGTACAAGCAACAACTTTACATTACTTTTAAGGACGAAACCTCTTAATTGTAGAATCGGATTTCAAGGACGAAAACCCTTGTCATTACAATAAATCAAGGACGAAACCCCTTAATGATTCACATTATATTATTTGAGATCTGAAAACTCTGAATTAAATTTCATTTTATCACTTAAATTATTATTGCAAGTATAAAATTTATATTTATCTTAAATGAAATTCCAAGGAATTTCAAAAACGAAAACCCTTGTCATCACAATAAATCAAAGACAAACCCCTTAAGGATTCACATTATATTATTTGAGATCTAAAAACACTGAATTAAATTTCATTTTATTATTTAAATTATTATTGAAAGTATAAAATCTATATTTATCTTAAATGAAATTCCAAGGAATCCAAATTAACGTATAATATTCCAATTTGGGATATTACAATGATGTCCCAGTGAGAAACCCAACACTTATTAGAAGTGAAAGGGTAAACAATTGTGTTTATGTGTGTAGGTTATTCACTGGAAATAGATTACATACTTGATTTGTTTTTTGAACAAATGTGTATATGTTGACATACATGTTTGTTTCTAGTTTGTATGGTGTGGTTCTCGTCCCTATGTCCGCACAAAGGCCTAGGGGAATGTCAGGATTATTAGTGTATGACATAATATTATTGTGCTTGTTTGTACGTGTAATCACTCACCCAAGGGATAAGTGTGGTTGAGGATATTTAGGAGAGAGGGTTAGAAGGATAAAAGATCCACTGTTGATAGGATCATAGCATTGTATAAAAAGCTCTCTGTTATTAAATAATACAATTTGATTTGTTGATATTAACATGCATGACCACAACTTCTCTGACTGGGTATCCTTATACTCAATAGACCACAGCTTCACTTAAGCCTACACTGACTTGCTCAAGGTCAACAAGTTTCCAATTTCTACATGCTAAACCAACTTCTCTACAAGCTCGGACATTTTCATGTTTGTGCTAATGCATCTCACCAAAGCCTAATCTAGAGGCGTACTACTCTAGAATGGTGGAACACTTCTGTGTTACCAAGATATTGGCAACACTTCTACTAAACTCATATGTACATAGACATAAAGAGCCACATCAAGTCATGCATTTGTAAGCCAACGAACAAGAAGCTAGGGATATACATGCCTTTGTTGGTTACATGCAGGCCTTGGGGTCCTATCAACATGGATTTCATGTCTGGATTACCTATACCGAAGAACCAAATTCACTTTATGTTCATTGTAGTGGATATGTTTTCGAAGATGGCTATCATGGTTGCATGCAAGAAGAGCATCATAGTGCAAGACACCGTGGGCTTCTTCTTCAATCATGTTAGGGTTCATTTTGAACTACCGTCATCCATTGTGTTTGATCATGACCCAAGGTTTGTTAGTCACTTTTGGCATACCTTGTGGGAGTAGTTGGATCCACAATTTGAACTGCCTACATCATTTAATCCTCAAACAAATGGGTAGACAAAAGTTGTCAGTTGCACACTTAGCCATTTGTTGCACATGTACAATGGTGCATATTTGCGCACCTCGGATGATATTATGCTATTCATTCAACGTGCTTGACATAGACTTTGCACTATTTTATGAGGCATAATCCTTTCTAGACATGTCTTGGGTTCTAACCAACCACATATCTAAACATAACCTATTGCATTCCATCTGACACAGAGTAGCACACATAGGGAAAGGATGTGTACAAAATGCAAAAATTTCTCTAACACATCCAACATATTCACTAGCAGGTTCAACAAATACTCTTGTGCTAACAACAAAACTACAAAGAGCGCCATGATGCACTTTGCACATCTAATGGATTTAAGGTGGGTGATAAAGTATTATTTAATTTGCAGAAAAAACTCTTCAAAGCTTCTCATAGGAAGATCAAGCCTTTGTGCTATGGTCCTTGCACCATATTGCACGTAGATGGAGAAAAATAATTTGTTCTTGATGTGCCACAATAGTTGGGTCCTCATGTAGGATCCAATGCGGGACTCCTTAAACTATACGTTCCGTCTTTGCTTGAGCCAACAACTACTCAACATCCTTCAAAATTGGACCTTGAAAATTTGCAATTACTGCAAGAGATTAGATTGTTTAAGTCACAACAACGCACAGCTGCCAAGGCATGCATCATTTGTTCAAAGTGGTTAAGGTAGACCATAGGACAATATGTTGAACAAGCCAAGTGGTACAACCTTCAACAATTTTAGGTTAAGTTCTCGCAACTAAGCGAATATGCGATGGGGGCCATCGCTAATCAAGAAAGAGTGAATGATCTGAGAAAAGCCGCATTGGTCTGCACTCTTCTCTTAAGGGCCTTGCAAACCCTGCGATGCTTGTGTGCTTCACTTAACATTGTGTCGTTCCTCACCATTTGCCCAACTTCAACACATCATTTATTGTCCACATAACATCCACATATATACCTTGCAACTCAGTCCTTGCACAAAATATCAAAAACACACTGACTATGTGGAGACTTTGCACCACATTGTACCATGCCATATGTCACCTCAGAACTTGTGTCATGCCAACACAACTGTCATAATATTGGGCATCTGGTAGTCGAACTATCACACCTATTGAAGGCAGACCATCAACCATTGTAGAATTTGAATTGCTGTGTAACCATCCTCTTTTATAAATGCTTTCTTACAATGATATATTTTAAGCCATTCGAACCCAAAAGGACATGATTCGAATGGTCATTTGTTTGCATTCTAATCTAGGAAAAGTTGTTAGGATGAGTTTCCTCATTTTTATGATGGGAATTCTCACTCTCAGCCTTTTTGCACATTGTATGCATATTTTTTTTATGGGTAAATGGATCTAGGTTAAATTGCATCACAATGTAATACATCTAACCATAAAACATTTAAACTAAGCCTAATCAGATTTAAACAATAAATTAGACCTAATTGAAATAAAGAATATTCTAGATGTAGTAATAATTGACAAAAGGGTTTCAAGATTTTTTTTTGGTTTTGCCGCAGATCTAGAGATAGTTTTCGGAAACAAACAGCGCAAGGTAGGCCCAAACAAGAAGGCAAACAAAACCCAAAAATATTAGAGCGAACTAAGACTGGTCCTATAACCATTAATGCATTTTTTGGAAGAGTAAGGAGATTTTGGAAGAATGGGGTATTCTCTGGAAGAATAGGGTCATTTCTGGGGAAGTGTAGATGCACGAATATTGATTTGACAATCTTGATCATTTGCTTCAGAGCTCCAAAAACCTCCCTATCTTTTCCAAAATTTTGTGCCAATACATGGGAAACCGATCTTCGTTGATACCCTAACACATCATAAAGCACACAAAAATGGGGGGTGCATTTGAGGGCCTATTTTATCCCTCAATTATTATTGTTGACGCAGTGGATTGCACCCTGGGTAGGAGGCCGAGTTCCTGCCTTTCCACACGTCAAAATGGAAACTCCCCTCTCGCCTATGGGAGGCGAAGCTAGAGGGGAGAGTTTCTAGATAAGGGCTAGCTGCCTCTAATGTATCTTTTAGGCCCTGGATTCCTACTGCTAACAAATAAATGAAAAAAGGGGGGGATGAAAAGGGAGAAGGATGCTAAAACAGAACCTAAACCTAAACTTAAAAAGGGTGATACACCAAAACAGATGACCCACTCAGCCCGAACATACACTTTTTACCAAGAAGAAGCTCCCATACACTTTATCTGATGTGGGAAACTCTTCTGTGTCAGTGAGTCAGGGGTCCGTAGAGATACAGGGAGGAAGAACTGTCAAAGGTGTTCTGAGACACACTTTGGCAGCCTATTCACATGCGCCTATATTTCTGCTGTAGACACTTCTGGCAGACCTGCAGAAGAAGAAACTTCACAATGCACTAGACATGCTGGAATCGATCTGTGAAAAGCATAAAAGAAAATGACTTAACACAAAAAGAAAACATAGACATATGCGTGAGTGCAAGTCCAAATGGAGGTAAAAATGCTAAGTCTTGATTCAAGGTAAAAACTTGGCAAAGTCCTACCTTACAAGCCTAAGAGATTTTTGGGCAGAGCTTTGCCTTACGGGCTCCGAGAATGGATCCCTCTCAAATGAGAAGTTTTACAATATATAGAAAGAGAAGAGAACTTGGCGCTTCCTTTGAAAAGACTTTGGCGCTCTTGACAAGCTGGTCCATGTGCATTCCGAGCCTTGGGAAGAGGAAGCCGTTTGATTGTTGGCTCCTGCTTTGACTTTGGCGTTCCAACATTAATGTGAAAGCATGGGCCGCGCCTCTTTTCCTGCAAACAAGACTGCTATTTCCAAATATCACGCGGTTTGTCTGCTCATAAATGCAAACTGGAGAAAACAAGCCGTGTCGCTTACTGTTTGCGCCGTTTGATGACAACCTGGCAATAACTCGCCTCCCCTCGCCACTTGGACTGTTTTGTCTTTTCCTTGCCTTGTCTCTTCCTGGTTTTGTCTCTTTTTGGCTCCTTAGGCCCTCGGGGGCTATCTTATCGACGGGTCGCTGAGTTCCTTGGGCTCTTCTTGTTCTTTTCAAAATCAACGGCTATTTCACGAGCTTTGAATTTCACATTCGCGGGCCCGTCACTGTTTGAAAACCAACGGCTAGTTCGCCGTGCTTGACTTTGACGTCTTCGGGCCTGTCACCCCTTGGAATTTCTTCAGCTTTCTTGATTCGCGGCCTTTTCTGTCGCTCCCTTTCCTTCGGACTTCTTGTTTTCAACCTCTCTAAGGGGAGGTGACCCTTCGGCTTATGGAGAAGTTCCTTTATCTTGGCAGCCGAGAGTCCCCCGCAAGGGCACCTGCCCTTCAGGGTCCTTCGGCTCCCTTGGCTTTGAAATTCTTCGGAGTTTTCCCCGCGGACTTTTTCCTGCGGACAAAAAGTCCGCAAGAATTGCCTTCGACCACTTTGCTTTCCTTTGGAAATTCTCTTTCGGGCTTTTCTCCCGCAGCTTCCCCGAATTTCTTCAGACTTTTTGTCCGAAGGAATTCCTTCGGACAAAAAGTCCGAAGAAATTATTCTAGCCTTTGCCTTAGTCTCTTTTTGCGGGATTTTTGTTTGTGGCCCTTCCGAATTCCTTCGGACTTTTTGTCCGAAGGATTTCTTCCTTTGCTTTTGCGTTTGAAAAATGCCCTTCGGGAAAATTGGAAATGACCCTTCTGAAGGGTATTTCCTTTGCCTTAGACAAATTTCTGAAAGAAACTTACCTCTTTGGCTTTTCTCTGTGGCCTCTTTGCAAATGTTCCCTGCCCCTTCGCAAGGGCTCGAGTCCCGGACTGCCCTTCGCAAGGGCACTTGAAATGGTCCATTTTGAGCCTAAGTGTCGGGAACTCGTCTTCTCCTGTAGAGTCCGTAGAAATCCATGCCTGCAGAGTCCGTAGAAATGGATCTGCAGAGTCCGTAGAAATCCCTGCAGAGTCCGTAGAAACGCTTTGCAGAGTCCGTAGAAACGCCTTGCAGAGTTCGTAGAAATTACCAGACTTGTGCAAAATCAAGAAATGAACTGGCTCAGAATAGCAGGGAAAGAAGGGGACCGATTTTTTGGCCTATTGGGCCAAAAATGGTCAACAATTATCAATCCCCTCAACTGGGGAACAAATTTGGAAAGCAACACTTAATACATGTTAGCAAGCAGTCGAGTGAATGTAGGGCGTAGTCCTATATGACCTTTCACACTAGAACGAATGCATGGTAAAGAAATAAATGCTTTAGTTTCTGCTTTAAATGCTTGAATTAATTGTGCTTGCACTTCCACAATTGATATTTAGAAACTCAAAATATTGCATATTCTATTTGCATTAATGCACCTTTGTATGTATAGACTTCTCCAATTCAAATCAGGACCCTATTAGTGTGCAAGCTGACATACAATGGTTAAGAAAGGCCAGCAAATTAGGAGCACAAGGCATGTGAGACCCAAAACAAGAGTCACAAGGCCTCAATGTACGTGTCTAGGCAAAAGCCCAAAAACCAAAGCAAACAGGGAAAGGAAGAGAGAGAGGAATGAGGGTAAAAAGAATATGGGACAACAAAAAATATAGGGAAAATGCTCCGATAATAGCTTAATATGAGCTGATAATCGACAAACACACAAGTGCCTTAGAATAATGTACTAGTACAATTAATAACTACCCTGTACCAAAATTAGGTGTCTACATAATGTTCCACTTTAATGTGTGTCTTTGTGTACCTACATATCAAAGCATAACAAACTAAAGGGGGAGGATACAATCAAGATTTTGCCAAGATATTTTTTAGGGGCTATTTTTTGCCACTTGGCTATTTTCTTTACAAATTTCCAAAATTTTAGATTTATCAATGAAAACATTTCTGCAATATCTTGGGTAAGCAAGAAACAAAAGACTGTTGTTTTAGCTTTGATGGAAGCAAAGCACAAGGCTGTTGTATTGGCTGCATGTGAGGCAGTTTGATTGAGGATATTGGCTTGTTTAGAATTACATTATGAGCAACCTACAAGTATATTTTGTGATAATCAAGGTGTGCTCAAACTAGTTAAAAATTAGTTTTCCATGTGCAAACCAAACACAGATGTTCATTTCCATTCTGTTTGTTTGCTGGTTGAGAAAGGTGTTATTGAGCTGATATATTGTCCAACTCAAGAGCAAGTGGCATATATGTTCACAAGACTTCTGTGTCTTTAAAAGTATATTATTGTGTTCTCATTATCATACATGACCATTAAGGAAGGTTGTTAGAATAGTTAATATAATAGTTATAATTGTAAGTCATGTGTACTTATATTATAAACGCACATTGATATAGGAAATAAGTGCACTATATTAAAACATAACATCGTGTTTTATAGAAGTTAGTAATAAGGGAGGGTGCATATAATTATCCTTGTAATCAGTTGTCATCTCTCTCACTTTACATATTCATCCATTTCATTTTGTGGTTGAGTTGAAGAAGAGCACATCAAGCCTCTCTCTCTCCATCTTCTATGTTTGTACCCTATCTTTGCTTACTTCTCTCTTATCCTTAACATTGTAAATATGTTCATTCTCATTCTATCAACAAGGAAAACTATACAATTATGCAAAATTCATTCCTGTTTAAGTAGTTCTTAAGCTGCAATGAGAAATTCAAGCAGATAAGGGTTTATTCATTCTATAGAAACGAACATGGTTCTTCCAAAAGGCAGTTAATTATTCGTTTATAAATACAAATATTTTCCTCCTTTAACGTTTCAAAGATGAGCATAAAAAGGGGCCTTCAAGGATGTCTGATGTGGATACTGAAGGAGGAGACCTAGATACTCCTACAGATTTAATGGGAAGTTTATCATTTGGCCTTAAATAAGCTTTTTTGGCTATGGAGGATGACCAGTCAGTCATGAGCATGAAAGGTACTTTGACCACTAGTTACTGCGTCCAGGGCTTATCAAGTTGGGCATAGATTGCAAGGTGTCCCACTGCGTATTATACAAGATGGTATTGATGACTATGATGAGGTGGAGGACTAGTGAGTCAAGTTCGGCCTCTAAAATTTGATGTTTGTACTTTGAACTTTGATATTTTCCAAATCTTAATATTTGTAGCTTTGACAATTTGTGTGCTTATATGCTTGCTAAATTCTATTGCCTAGATTATATGCATGTAATTTGATTGTTCGAGTCTCTAGTCTATATTTCTTTTGGAATTTAGTATGTATGAATTTCAATTTTCATGATTTAGGTTCTCATTTCAATGAATTATTTATTATGGCATTTCTCTAGTTATATGTTTGAAAATTATATATATTGTTGAGATCAGCTTTTAAAATTTGGAACCCTATCACTACTGCCCTAAAATGCACCTAGATTGGCACACATGCTTTGACTAACTTTTGTTTCAGCCATATTCAATCTCATTAGCAAAGGAAAAAATAAAATAAGAGATTATGAAACAACAAGCAAGCAATCAAGAATGCCAAAACGCTATAAGCTCCCTTTTGGAAAATGACTTTGTAATACGGTATAGAATAGACGACAACACTCTATTACAAAAAATGCCATTGGTTTACATATAAAATTATGTATGAACTCCAAATCAAGCCGGTTGTGAGTCGGGTAGGTAGGAACAATCCTATGAGGCTTCCAAAAAGTACGTGTAATAGAAAAAATATGATAAAAGAAAAATATCAGGATGTAACCACTTGTGATAAAAGTCAGCTTTATAAAGCTGAAAGATGGGCACTTATAGCAATCCTAATGCCCTTGATGTTGTCAGTCACCCAAACTGCCAAACACAATAATCAAATCATGGTAGCTATAAGCAGAGACAAAATGGCTAGATATTTCCCTTGTCAAATGAGTCATTAAGTTTTAGACCTCGTACTGATATTGGATAAAACGAATTTCTAAGAATGGATTTTTTAACAGTATTATGAGCAATAGGGATCTTAAGTTCAAGAAAAGCCTTTGGGAACATATGTTCCGTGTAGCAATCAATTTTAAATTTAGTATCAGATTGCATCAGAATCAACTATGAAAACAATGAACCAATCAAATTATAAAAGATAAAACAAATAAAAATCAAAGGAATTGGTTCCTCCATAAGGTTTTAAAAATGAACTCCTTGAATGTGATGAGTCTTTTAGAGGTTGTGTAATGAAATTACTTAGATGTTCGCACAATAGAATATTATATCATAGAAATAAGAGCATGATATGTAGATCCACCATATTAATTGACAAAAGAGCAGAGTGCTTGATAAATATAATTGAGCTAGTTTGATGGGGCAACCTCCACAACAAACCTCAGATATAAGAGTAGAATCAACAATATGATTAGATAGTAACCACTACCTATTATATATGCTCTACTTAGCCATGGTTATTACATAGGCCGACTTTACTAAGAGCATAAAGAGATGCGACAAGATAATATAAGAGGTATGTAAGTCACAAGTCGGCCACACATATCCCTAGACATGTCATAGGTTAAGGGCACAACGTGCCCCTCCCTTTTAAAACAATGTTGTTCTCAACATTGAATCAAACTAGGATGTTGCAGGAATGCTTCATCCTCCCATGTTGTATCTTCAGAATACATATTCTTCCATTTGATCCAATACTCCTTAGTCGCTTTGGTCCATAGTTGCTTAATGCACGTGTGAATGACCTCTTTATGTTCCAAAATGACTCAACCTTCTTCATCCAATTTAGGTAACTCAGTCTGAGTAGAAACTCTGTGTCCAATTACCTTCCTCAGGAAAGAGACATGGAATACCCGATGTATGCGAGTGGACAGGGGAAATTCCAACGTGTAGGCCACACTACCAATTTTATGCAAGATCTGATAAGGGCCATAATACTTAGGGCACAACTTGTTATCCTTTCTTTGTTGCTTCAAAGACATGTTTATATGGATGCAAACGCACAAAGACCCAATCACCTATGTCAAAATGTCGTTCACTACGATGTTGATCCACTTGCTACTTCATTCTTTTTTGTGCCATTGCTAAATTCTCTCGCAAACTAGCGAGTATCTCCTATTGATGGTGAATGTGTTCCTCAACAGCTAAAACCTTGGGATTCACCTTCAATATTGAAGT
The DNA here is from genome assembly GCA_037957365.1 of Torreya grandis. Classification (NCBI taxonomy): domain Eukaryota; kingdom Viridiplantae; phylum Streptophyta; class Pinopsida; order Cupressales; family Taxaceae; genus Torreya; species Torreya grandis. Next base: position 940,365 of record JARHVA010002904.1, read on the forward strand.
GATGGATGGGGGGTGATACCCCTACAATGCCAAAAAGGGAGACATTTTGGAAGAAATATGAAAAGAAATGTTATACCACCATTCGGTAAGTGGCAACCAATGAATCCATTTGTTCGTTTTGTCGAAAACAACACAATGAAGATACCCTTCTAGACATTTGTTGACTACCTCTATTTGTCCATCAAATCGAGGATGATAGGATGAGCTATGAGCCAACTGGGTTCCCAAACATGCAAATACTTTAGTTCAAAAATTACTAGTAAATATGAGATCTTGGTCACTTACAATGATCTTTGGAGTACCAGGCAATTTCTGAACTGTATTGAGAAACACAGAAGCTATTGTACTGACAACAAATGGTTGTGATAAGGAACACAAATGATCATTCTTGGTGAGTCGATCCATAATTACTATGATAACATTTTTACCCTCAGATCACGGTAACCCAGTAATGAAATCCATGGAAACCTCCTCCCACCTCTGGCTAGGGATGAATAATGACTACAAAAGCCTTGGGGTCTTAATGGTTTCACCTTTGTTTTGTTCACATATTTTGAAACCATTGTTACCAACTCAATAGAGTTACCATTGTCGATTTAAATATTTATATATTGGTGTCTAAGGGATAAAGTACTCCTAATTGTACTGCCAAAAAATGTTTTTCATTGTACGTGGAGCCAACCAACCTTGAACTTGTGTCCAATCCCTTGCCACATAGGCATCCATTTTCCATTGCTAATCACTGTAAACCATATGAGTGGTCACCACCACTTTTCCAAGTCCGCTGATGGGGACCCACTAGGGATTATTTGAAAATATATTCATCATAAGTTACAAAACAATGGCATGTCTCTATAATTACCACTTGCAATACGCTATATTTTCATCCACTAGAGTTGTCGATATAAGTATGCCAATTACGCATGCCCTAATACCTTAGTGGACTTTACTCCCTTGCTCAATAAAAACAACCAAATTCAGAGTGGTATGAAGCCGCCTAATTTTTATTTGCTATACAAGCTTCATATCAAATATGACTTTACTCCCTTGGAAGCTTGTATAGCAAATAAAAATTTGCGATTTTTGTATATTGCCTCTGAGCTCATATCACATCACACTACTCCTAAGAGCTAAAGCAACAACACTCGCTATAAGACCCAAGCAAAGCAATACGCTGTTGAAAAAGTCTATAAATGGCAACAAAACATATTTCAAATGCAAGTGCTGGTTTGAGGAGACCAAGCCATTATGTAATGTCCCCAAATTGGGACAATGGTGAAAAAAGAGGGTTTTTCAACAAACCCCTATCAATCCCAAACAAAAATTGAATTCTGAAATTTAAAACCAGCCAACCCTAGGGCTGTATATGCATCACCAAATTGAAAATCTTATACTTATAAATATTCAAAAATAAATATAAAAATACCTTATGAGATTTAGCCAACTATGGCTCGCACTGAGTGACGAAAGGAAGCTGGATTGATTTACTTTACACTTCAAACTCTGTGATGTCTCCTTTTCATATAATTTTAATAATTAATAAAATTGCCCGCATAGTGAATTTAATCATTCGAAAATATAAGGCAATTAATTAATTATTAAAATAGAACCATCTTGAATAATTATTCGACTTACCGAAAAAATGTTTTAACCATTTGGAAAATTAAGGTAATTTTAATGATTATTTTAAGGTGCTTTATAATTAATAAATTGCTTGAAAAGTGATTTTTATCACTTTAATTATTAGAATAATTTAATTAATTATTTAAGTGAGGACCTAATTATTTAATTTGCCAAAAAGTAATTTTAATTACTAATTTATTAAGGCAAGTTATTTAATTAATTCAAAAATGCCTAAAGTGAAATTAAAAGGAATGTTGGCTTTGGAGCTAAAGCAAAGAAAGGAAAAGATATTTTAAAAAGGGCAAGTGAGATTTATTAGGTATTTTACCTCCCCAAGGTGGTTCACCCCTCTTTGGAAAGTATAAATTCAAGGTGAAGATCACAATTGAAGACATGTTGAATTTGATAATTGTTTCTTCATGCTTGAAGAAGCTATTGTGTTGCATGTCCAATAGGTGTTCGCTGTTTTGGTGTTGTTCATTCTACAAAAGATTTCTTTTGATGCCACCTTTGCTAAAGGAGATTTTGTTACTTGCCCTAGAGTGGGACGATTTGCATTGAAGAGCTATTGTGTGGTTTGGGTGAACTAATTGAGGTTCTTTTGATACTTATTATTTCATATTATTATTTGCACTAATTTTACAAGTGGAGTGAACTATTTTGAAAGCTTGAATGAGGGTTTGGAGGCCCCTTTTGGGTCTACTTGTGTGAATCAATATTTTGAAATTATTTGCTAATTTTTTGTGCATTAGCTTGGGGTTTTTGAAAAGATTTGTGGAAGATTTGAAGCCCTAAATTGATAGAAAATTAAATAATATTTTTTAGATTATTATTTAATTATTTTTGATAGGAAAGTAGGGTTTTCAGGATATTAGAGCAATTTTTGGTGACCTTCCCATGGAAGGAAAATTCTGAAATTATTTTTATTTGATAGTCATTATTTTTATGATCAGTTTGAGCTTTTGTTTGCATTATAATTCCAAATATTGAGGGAGTTATGAATTTTTGAAGTTTTTAGCTATTCGTAGGAAATTATTTTTTTGAGGGAAGATTTGCAAGGGATTCGTTCTGAATTAATTATTGCAGTAATTTTCTAAGTTTTGGCAATTGGATTGGACTAAGCTTGAGTAGGGATTATAGTGGGAAAGGACTTCAATTCAGCTAGTGTGGTGCTAGGGTTTGGAGGGTTGAAACATCCATTTCAGGTTCTTTCTTCATTGCGTCAAGAGCCATTAGTGGCCAAATTCACAAGGTATTTATTTCAAGGTGAATTGGAGTTAATTTTCAGTTTGAAAGTACAATTGCAGCAGCTAGGGTTTGCTGATTTTTAATTTTAGAATTTTAAAATTTGTGGATTTTGGGGAAAACCCCTTTTGGATTAAATTGTCCCATTTGGTGACATTACAAACTCTCAACACTCCCAAGCTTATTTCAATACCCTCTTCTTGTCACCAAATCCACTCCGAAAACTCTCGACAACCGAAGATAAATTGTAGACAAATTCCAGCATGCATATCATATAAAAATTTGCCAATGTGAGGGCCTAAAACATGATCAATTTTCCCTCAAACCAAGTCGCCAAAAATAACATGTAATAACTTCATAAAAACAGACTTGCATTCATTCCAAAACTATTGGAAATAGGCTATAAAATTCATCAATATTAGCAATAATTAATGGCCTATTGTTTAGGGCTAAACAATGCACCCTCAACCCTTGCACACCCTTGCCAAGTGAATCACTCAACTCAGAAAATAAGGGCAGAATTTTCAGAATTAAACCCTTGCTTTAAACCCTCCAAAATTATTTCAAATCCTTATGATTCATTGCCACAAATATCATAAATAATATAACTTGTACCTTGTCAAGGGGAGTCTAAAAACCCTTTGAAGATCCTCAAAATCTCCTCCAACTGATTCGTCCTATCTCAAAAAAATATAGGAAATTAATCAGATTATTTTATTTACCAAAAATCCTCAAAATGGCCTCCAAAAGGCTCTTATGGCAAGTCGCCCAAGTTAGAAAAGTAGTATAAAATATTTATAATATTTTATACTTCGTGAACACTCCAAATCAACCCCAAAATCCTCAAGACCAGCCCTCCAATCAAGTAGCCATAGCTGGGAAATTAAATAGAATATTTTGCAACCTTATTTGATTTCAACGAACCCCTCCAAACGGCTTGTCCAACTCTCTAGGCAAGTCATCACACGCTGGAATGATCTTCAATGTCACAAACAAGCTCCCAAGGTAATTCGCCACTTTCCAAGACTTGTAAAATCACTAAAATCAGCTTCCGATAGGATTTGAAATATTTCCTCAATATAGGTGGTGTCCAAAAACACCTTTATAGATCCACTTGCATGTAAACATGCAATTTTGAAGTTCACTTACAGTCCTTGAATAGAGCTGCCCAAGTAGAAGGAATTGAGGTTTTTGTCTCTAAATCCTTGACATTTCTTGAAGGTTTTTGTCCTCAAGATGTGGAAATCAAGCTTGACACACTTGATCAAAGTTTCCAATTTAATAATTAACATAATTATTCACAAGATTCCTCCATTGCTTTTATATCCAACCTCCATGGGTGGCGCCCAAGTTCAAGGGTTGTAATCGTTTTAAAACATAAGCACTCTTTCTTTTAAAACTCCCTTGTTCAAGGTTAAGGCTCCCATAACCACAACTTAAGTGAATATAAGATCAAAAGTACTTTTTTGCAAACTCAAATGAAAATTATAACACTTAAGTAATTTTTACCTTTTTGCTTGTAGATTAACCTCCCTTCATGTTCCTTTTTCTTTCCTTCCCTTAGCTTTGTGGGATCAACCAAGCTAAGGACCCAAAAACAAGCTATGCCAAAAAGGGGGACATTACAATTCTCCCCACCCAAAATTGCTTGTCCTCGAGCAATTGCAAAAGCCATGGGGTTGTCCCGACATTCTTCATAATGCAACTTCTTACTGAAATGACTTCCCATTGAAAAGAACCTTCAATTTGAACTTTTCATTTGCTAAACAAATACCTTGTTGGCTGCCCTCATAAGTTCTAGATGTCATAATCATTTCTCAAGAATTCCACATAACCCGAAAGAACTATGACATACCATGCTGGATTGCTTTTTATATAGTATCTCAAGGTGAATAATGTGCCTTCATAACAAGTATTCACAATTCTGTAATTAATCATTAAGACCTCATCATACAACATACCTTGAGTGATAAAAGTACGTAGATACAACCTTTCTTGAGTGTGTCTTCTACCATTCCTTTTATGCATGGAAAATATGTAAAATTGATCAAACAAAAGCCCATGCCACCTCTCAACATAGCGTTGTATCTTCCAAATTCGATTAAACCAAAAGATGCTTTCTTATACACATTTCCAAAATACACCCTTGGCTGGAATTTACCAAAAAAAACAGATTTTTGGCCTCCTATATACTGTTGTACCTGACCCTCAAAATCATATTTTATTATGTGATCATTTTCAGAATGCATCTTGGCACCAAATTTCCCCAATGTGGGCTGTAATATGCCATAAAAATGCCAATTTTCCCTTTTCATGTGGCTGAACTTGTTTTTTTAACTCAGGAAATTTGAAAAAATAAAATTCAGACTTACCATTTTTTTCCACTCTTCCTTTTGGCTGCCTTATGCAAAATAAATTGTTTTTGATGTCTCCAAGGATCCATAGGTGATCCCAGCTATGCTTATCCTTCTTTTGCAAGTAGAAGGACCTTCCTTTCTTGTCATTTGGACCCTTTGAACAGCTACTAGTGACTCTCATCCCTTTAAAATTCAAGGGGTGTCCACTTTTCCTTAAAATATCACTACTTACCCTTTTGCAAGAAGGAATAGGGTGCTGCCCTAAGCATATTTTGGGTTGCCCTTGGCAATCCATTCTCTCCTAATTCCTTTTAATATAAGTATGACAAAAATGGGAATTTTCAATGCTTACCAAATTCTTTATAGAAGGCTCCAAATTGTGATGAAAAGGCTGCGTTTTATGTCTAGGGACAGCTTTCTTTTCCAGTTTCCTCATAATCATGATACATCCTCCCAACATATTATTGGCCTTAGAAGAAGGGGCCTCTCCATCACTCAAACCATTTAAAACAACCTCCTTGCTTGCTATATTGAATTTAAGTTCCATGGTTTGGTAGTTTTGTATATACTCACCAAGTGAGTGCAACCATTGAATACCAATGACCATATTGGTCTCCCCTATGCCCACTACATAAAAATCATCCTCAACCACATGTTTTTTCAAAGTGAGGCTAAGCTTTGGAATCTTGGTTGTACAAGGAATGGTGAATCCATCCGCTACTGTGACTCCAAATCGCTTGAACTCCACCAATTGTGGTCCACATGATGTTGCCAATCCTCTACCAATGAAATTGTGAGTTGTCCCATTATCAATAAGTATGGTAATAGGTGTACCTTTCAATGATCCCTTAACTTTGAAGGGATAATATCTAGGAGCCCCTGATAGTGATGCCAAGGTGCCACTCAACTCCCCTTCTCCATCTATCTCCAAAGTGTTCGCCTCATAGTTGGTTGTCCCAACTTCCTCATTTTCCTTTTCAGAATGCACCTCGATGTAGTGAACCTATCCCTTGCCACAACAATTGTGGCCTTTCTCCCAAGGATCCTGTTGTCGTTCAAAACGTGCACCCGTGGATGCTTGGCGGCATGGGAAGCTTTGCGGTGGGGCACCAAGCGCGAGGACTAAGTGCGGGGTGCGCGAGGCCAAGGCGCTAGGTGCGGAAGTATTATTGCGCAACTGCGAGTGCAAGCATTTGATGTTTCGTTGCAATGATGGAAACGTCCCCAAGGTGTGAGACCTTTGCGCTTCTTGCGATTCTACTCTAAGCGTATCTAGTTTAAGACCAACGCGCAGACCTAAAGAGTAGAAGGGTAACCTACCACTAGTCTAAACCTAAGATCACGAGGGAAAAGGGAGGGAAAAGGTAAGAAAGTGCTGAAATGAAAAGGCGATGCGTCTAGAATAGAGCGAGCGCTCATACTGCCATAAGCACACTACAAACACTTGAGAACAAGATGTTTCCACACAGATTCTGCCAAGGACACTGCAAATGCACAAGTATTTCGCATAGAGGTGCGGGAACACAATGTTACACTGAGAGGGACGACAAACGGTCCACAGGCAGCGTCAACACAGACCTGAGTGCACTCAGGATATGACCTGCAAGTGAGTTTCGAGTTCAATGAGGAGGTGCAGGGAATGAACAACGTAAAGAGGGGCGAACATTACCCACAATCAGAGATCAACAAACACAAATAGCACACAAATCATCAAAAGAACAGAAAGAGGTGAACTTAATTCTCATTAATCTGCAAGACTTAGCCAATACAAGTACTCATGGAGGGCAAATTTTGGCAGCATGAGGCTAGGCTACTAAAATGTGTCGACCCTTTTATAATAGAAGAACCAGGCTTTTATTGAAAATCAAGCTGGCTTTTACAATAAATGTGCCGCTTGGGCTGTGGATAAAGCATTAAATTCTTTAGCGGTGCCTTGGCCATGCTTCTTGAAACTTGTTCGATGATTAGACTTGGCTTGGTGGCAAGATCGCATTTGGATGCATGTGTGTTGCAGAATGGAAGATTTTTTGACGTCAAAAGGTGGCGTGCACTCATGTCCCAATGCATGACAACCGTTTTTGCATTTAATTCTGATAGCACCTCGAGCTCCTCCCAACCACCTCCAACGACCTTCATTAAATCCGGCAACCCCCTGACACGCGGTGCTTTGACGGGCTCTTTGAGAGCTCCCTTGTCTTGCTGGATAGGAGAAACGTGGGTGTCACATGTGGAAGGTTGGTGCTTCCTTTGGGAGAATTGTGAAGATCTATTTGTTGAATGAGTGTGGTGCCACCATGTGGTAGTTGCGGAAGAAGGTTGCGCGCTACGCAAGGAGAAGGTGCGAATGTAGAATTTTGTGTGTGGGTGCAGAACCTTTTGGAACAGGTGCGAAGACCATTTTGAAGGAGAGCGCGCACAAGGATCTGAAGATCCTGGGCGCGTTTGAGTTGTTCTATGTTTGCTTCTTGCGCCATGTTCCTTACTTAGCCGCTTTTGAACTCGGAGTCTTCACTCTAAAGATCATGTGCTTCTTGATCTATGCAACACCGAACTTTGCGTGCGGATATGCGTTGAGTTCTTTATGCTAGCGTGGATCATTGTGGCTCTGCTATGTAGACTTACATGTTCATCTAGGGTTCTGGCGCAAATGGGAAGTTTCTGCGTCGCTTCTACTTGAAGCATGGAATACTCCACAGGCATGCTGACTTTTTTAGGACTTTAGGAGGCCTTGTGCCGATTAAAGGGGTGACTTAGAAAGTCAACAAGTCCTTGCATGTGAAGCAAAGACCTTTCCTTCTTAGCTCATTTCTCACATCAAAGCTACTACGTGATAGTTCCTTCTACTGCCCCAAACCTTGTTGCTTTGGTATAATCAAAGGACCCACATAATTGGCCTTAGGTGGCCCTGCAAAGCTGTTCTTGGGCTGCCCCAAATTGCCACCTCTCTGCTGCCCAGTAGGTGGAGAAAAAGTACTCTTTGGCTGTCCCAAAGGTGAAAATATGCCCCTTGGAGTAGAAGACTCCAAATCGTAGGCCTTTTGAATGGCCTATCTTAGTGAAGATGGATCAAAAGCTTTGACCAATCCCCTTAGGGAGTCAACCAAAGCTTTTGTGAATAGCACCACCAATCTATTTGAAATATCAGTCATTATGACTGAAAGTCTTTGAAACTCTGTGACGTAATCATCTATTGAGGCGCTCTGCCTCAATTGAGCTAAATCATGGAAATGAAGCTCAAGATCCGCTTGATCGAACTTCTCAATTAACCTCATGTTGTACTCATAGGAGTGTATGTGTTGATGCCCTTGCGTGATCAAACAGTTATACCACTAGTTGTGGGCTGCTCCCTCTAAATGCAACATGGCGAACTGAATGGCCTCTCCCTTTGCCATAGGTTGAAGTGAAAAGAAGGTATTCACCTTCTAAATCCATGCCCTAGCTGAGCTCCTCTGTGACCCATCAAAAGTGGAGAGAGATAATTACCCCAATGCATGTTGGAGATCTCCTTGACTACCCCTTTGCCTCTGATCGATCCTGGGCCCACTCTGTCCCTGTTTTCAAACTAAAAACTCAATAAAATTCATAGCCTCGCTAACTGTATGTGTTGATGCCCCTATGTGATCAAACCATGATACCACCAGTCGTGGGCTGCTCCCTCTAAATGCAATGTGGCGAATTGAATGGCCTCTCCCTCTACCATAGGTCAAAGTGAAAAGAAAGTATTCACCTTCTGAATCCATGCCCTAGCTGAGCTCCTCTATGACCCATCAAATGTGGAGAGAGATAATTTTCCCAATGCATGTTGGAGATCTCCCTGGCTACCCCTCTGCCTCTGACTGATCCTGGGCCCAATCTGTTTCCGTTTCCAAGCTAAAAACTTAGAAAAATTCATAGCCTCCCTAACTGTCATGGACAAGGTGACATACTCATCCATCTCTCTCTCTAACTCCTCACATGGGCTAAGTAACCCCTCCCTCGCTAGTGCGGGCTCCTCTCTCTAAACAAATGTAGGATGTGTGAGCCTACTTGTGGATGCCCCATTCCCCGAAAGGGGGTATGTGCATTTGGTCTGCTCCTTGAGGCACCGCTATCTCCATTGAGTGGCTCCAAGCCACCCATCTCACTAAGCGAATGAAAAAACCCCTCTATCATTGATGTCATCCTCTCCTGAGTTTGAGAATACTTCTCAAACCTGTCCTCGGCCAACCTGTCTCTCCTCTCACCTTCTGTCTCCTAGTGCTCCATGTCACCCATAGCTTGATCCTGTTCAAGCGAACCAATTGGTAGAAGCCCTACTTCTCTCCTATTACTCCTCAAGTAATACTTAACTTCTTTGTTGCCACTCATGTATCAAACCCTTCACCCCACAAAATAGCCAAGATATGGCTCTGATACCACTATACTGTCCCCAAATTTGGACAATGATAAAAAAATGATTTTCTAACAAACCCCTATCAATCCCAAACAAAAACTAAATTCTGAAATTTAAAACCAGCCAACCCTTGGGTTGTATATGCATCACCAAACTAAAAATCTCACACTTCCAAATATTCAAAAATAAATATAAAAATATCATAGATTTAGCCAACTATGGCTCCCACTAAGTGACGAGAGGAAGCTGAATTAATGTACTTTCCACTCCAAACTCTCAACGCCAACAAGCTGATTTCAATGCCCTCTTCCTGCCACCAAATCCACTCTAAAAACTCTCTACAAAAATAGATAAATTGCAGACAAATTTCAGCATGCATATCATGTAAAAATTGGCCAATGTTAGGGCCTAAAGCATGATCAATTTTCCCCCAAACCAAGTCGCCAAAAATAGCATGTAATAACTTCAGAAAATCAGACTTGCATTCATGCCAAACCCACTGGAAATAGGTTATAAAATTCACCAATATTAGCAATAATTAATGGCCTATTGTTTAGGGCTAAACAATGCACCCTCAACCCTTGCACACCCTTCTCAAGTGAATCGCCCAACTCAGAAAATAATGGCAGAATTTTCAGAATTAAACTATCCAAAATTCCTTCAAACGTTTATATGATTCAATGCCACAAAAATTAGAAATAATATAACTTGTACCTTGTCAAGCGGAGTCTAAAAACCCTCCAAACATGCCCAAAATCTCCTCCAACTGATTCGCTCTACCTCAAAAAAATATAGGAAATAAATCAGATTATTTTATTTACCAAAAATCCTCAAAATGGCCTCCAAAAGGTTCCTAGGGCAAGTTGCCCAAGCTGAAAAATTAGTATAAAATATTTGCAATATTTTGTACTCTGTGAACACTCCAATTCAGCTCCACAATCCTCAAGATTAGCCCTCCAATCAAGTCTCCATAGTTTGGAAATTAAATAGAATATATTATGCAACCTTATTTGACTTCAACGAACCTCTCCAAATGGTTCGCCCAACTCTCTAGGCAAGTCCCCAGACCTTGGAATGATCTTCAATGTCACGAATAAGCTCCCAACGTAATTCGCCACTCTCCGAGCCCTGTAAAATCATCAAAACTAGCTTTCGAAAAGGTTTGCAATATTTTCTCAATATAAGTGGTGTCCAAAAACACCTTTATAGACTCACTTGCATGTAAACATGCAATTTTGAAGCTCACTTACAACTCTTGAATAGAGCTGCCTAAGTAGAAGGAATGAAGATTTTCGTCCCAAACCCTTGACACTTATTGAAGGTTTTTGTCCTTAAGATGTGGAAATCAAGCTTCACATACTTGATCAAAGTTTCCAATTCAATATTCAACATAACCATTCACAAGATTCCTCCATTGCTTTTATATCCAACCTCCAAGGGTGGCGTCCAAATTGGAGGGTTGTAACTCTTTTAAAACATGAGCACTCATTCTTTAACTTAAGTGAATATAAGATCAAAAGTACCTTTTTGCAAACTCAACTGAAAATTAGAACACTTAATTAATTTTTACCTTTTTGCTCATAAATTAGCCTCCTTCCATGTTCCCTTTTTTTTCCTTAGCTTTGTGGGAACAACTAAGCTAAGGACCCAAAAGCAAGTTATGCCAAAAGGGGGACATTACACATTAAGAGTATATACGAGGCAACAAGGAGATTAAAAAATAATGCCCTATAATGCACAATTGAGAACATCCCATGAAATATTCATTTTAAACAATATACTGAATTTTCAAACAAAAAATTGAATCTTAGAAAAATTTAATTATTTTCTTTTTAAAAACAAGCTAGAGCATCATAAATGAAAGCTGGAACAAATATAAACAATTCGTACGGACATCAATAAATAAATAAATACCCTGGTAAAGTGTAAATACCACTTTAGCCTAGATATTCAACACGAACCATAAATGAAAATCTTTCCAAATCAATTGTTTCTGCTAGTACAACAGGTACAACTGGCTGAGTTGTATGACAGCTTGTTTGATTTAAAACGGCCGTGGTATGGACACCGAATGGATCCGTACGAATTTGCATTTTTTTTTTGCCTCTTGGAATGTGATGCCTTAGTTGAATGGGTATATGAATTGATATTTCTTGAAACTGGTAGCACCGTTGTAATCCCTTGATGGAATTCCCAAATGGGTATGAAGGGTTTTGTCCTTGTACCTATAAATCTGAGGGTTTTTGTTCTTTGAATAATTGTAGAAATTGCAAGCTTTTCCTCTGGAAAAAGGGTTGTGTTTTTGTTTGAATGATTTCAATAATGCCTTTTTTTTCACCAAATTCTTGTATTATTCACTTTTCCATTTCGACCCTAAAAGAAATAAATATTTTTTTAATTTAATATTCACCTTTTTCCAATTCCTGAATATTAATTGTTTTTGGCCATGTATGTATTGATTATTTTTGGCCCCACTCAATAATAATTAATGTCATTTTCCAAAGTTAAAACTGAATGTACCTTTTGGACAACTTAGCAAATTATTATTAGATTATTTCCTTTTTAAACCCCCCTGTTAGCCTATGAGAAACAGGCTACGGTCCTCGGATTTCATTAATTTGAGGAAGGGGACATTATAGTCCGCCCTTCCGAGAATTGCTTGCCTACATGCAATTGCGAACTGGGATACTCAAGAATTTTTGCACCCTCCCAAGTAGTATCCTCTGTTGGTAGATTCTTCCAACGCACCAGATACTTTGTGATAGTTCTGTTTCTTAATTTATTTTCTCTTAACATCCAGTATAGTTTCAGATACCAATATGAGTTTTCCTTCATCATCTAAGGGAGGCAACTCAATGGAAGGAATGACTTGCTGCCCCAATGCCTTTTTGAGGCATGATACATGGAAAACATTATGTATTCTACTATGCTCTAGCAGCTCAAGTTCGTAGGCAACCTCCCCAACTCTTCTGATGACTCTATAAGGCCCATAGAAATGGAGTTTGAGCTTCTTAGCTCCACTCTTCTTGATAGAGGATTGTCTATATGGTTGCAACCTTAAGAAAACCATGTCCCCCACCTCAAAACTTCTCTCTTTACGGTGCTGATCTACATATAACTTCTGTTGGTTTTGGGCATGTTGGAGGTTTTCTCTAAGCATTCCCAATATGTCTTGGCTTTGAGCAACCAAGTCTCATGCCCCTAGCACTCTACTATCAACAATAACCAAATCAACAAAGGAAAGAGTATCATACCTATATAGCGCTTTGAAAGGTGACATACCAATGAACATATAGTAAGTGGTATCGTAGTAATGCTTTCTCATGTAAAGCCATTTAATCCAAGCTGATTGCTACCCCACCACATAATTTTTCAAGTAACTTTCAAGCCATTTGTTAATAATTTCAGTTTGCCCATCTATTTGTGGGTGATAGCTGGTGCTTAGTGTGAATTTTGTCCCTGTCAAATGAAAGAGTTCCTGCCAAAACAAAGGAACCGACTGTTCCTGACACTCACAATGTTCTTAGGCAAACCATGTAATCTGAATACTTCTGTAAAAAACAAATCAACAACCTATGAAACCTTAAATTAAATAGGAATGTCAAAGAAATGAGCATATTTGGTGAGTCTATCAACCACCACATCGATACAACTTACCTTGAACCTTGGGAAGTCCTGTGATAAAATCCATGGAAATACTCTTCCACTTTTGATTTGAAATTTGCAAGGGCTGCAATAGTCCTACTGGAAAAACATGTTCCACTTTATTCCGTTGGCGGGTGATACATTCTCTGATGTATTGAAGGACTTCCCCCTTGAGTTTTTTCCAAATTAACCCGTCCCTTATCTACTTCTAAGTCTTGAAATACCTTGGGTGACCAACCAAGGGTGTATCATGGACAACCTTCAAAACTTCACTTTTCATCTTGGATTTAGGGACTAAATAGATCCTATCCTTGTAGAGGATGAGATCATCAATTACTTTGTCCCTGTCTTCTTGTACTTTGCCCTCAAGGATCTCATTAGTGAAATCATTTTTGATATACTCTGCGATTATTAATGTTTTTCAATCTGCAAAGATCACACACATAAAACATAAAAAAAGCTTTCTAGATAAAGCATATGCCACCACGTTATTTTTACCTATAACATATTCTATGCCAAAATTATAATCTTGAAGTTTACTCACCCACTTTTGTTGCATGTCATTTGTCCTTTTGGTTGAGAAAAAATTTCAAACTGTTGTGATCAGTCTGTTGACGCTGTGAATTGCACCCTTGAGAGAAAGCTGGGCTTCTCTCTTCCACGCGGCACAATGGAGACTCCTCTCTTGCCTGTGGGTTTGGCAAAACTGAGAGGAGAATCTCTAGATAAGGACTAGCTCCCTTTGATGCATCTCTGATTTATTCCAGTACATTTGCTAATATATATATATATATATATATAAAGGCGGGTTGAAAAGAGAGAAGAATTACTGAAAACATAACCTAAACTAAACGGTGATGCACCAAATATGGTCGATCTACTTAGCTTGAACATATACTTTCCACCAAGAACAAGCTGATATACACTTCATTTGATATGAGAAATTCTTCTACATCAGTGAGCTAGGGGTCCTCTGGAGATACAGGGAGGAAGAACTACCAAAGGTGTTCTAAGACACACTATGGCAACGTGTTCACATGCGCCTATACTCTGCTGTGGACACTTCTGGCTAACCTGCAAAAGAACTCACAATACACTAAACATGCTGGAATCATTCTGTGAAAGCATAAGGGAAAATGACTTAACACAAGACAAAGCCATAGACATATGCAAAAGTGCAAGCTCAAATGGAGGCAAAATTGCTTCTTTTTGATTCAAGGTAAATTTCGGCAGAGCTCCGCCTTACAAGCTGAGAGATCCCTTCTCAAATGAGAAGTTACAATATATATAGAGAAGAAGAAAACAAAAGCACCCCTTTTGGAAAAGACTTTGGCGCCCTTTGACAAGTGGCCTACGTGTGCTGGGAGCATTGGGAAGAGGAAGCCGCTGAAAGAGAATGCTGTGTTGGCTCCGATTTTGACTTTAGGTGTTTTAAATACATTAAACGTCATGTGTGAAAACATAGGCCGTGCCGTCTATCTGCAAACAAGACCGCTCCTTAAAGGCATTCACGCGGTTTGTCTGCTTATCAATGCAAAGTGAAGAAAAATGGGTCGCGCCGTTCACTATTTTCGCCCCTTGATGACCACTTGACAGATACTGTGTCAACCGCTAGAGTAACTCCTTGAGTCGACACCTTCCTTTGCCACTTGGACTGTTTTGTCCGTTTCTGCACTTGGCTCTTTTGTCTCTTCCTGGCTTTGTCTTTTCTGGCTCCTTCGTCCTTCGGGGGCTATCTTCTACTAATTCTTTGGCTCTTTGGGCTCCCTTCTCGGTGGTCTCTTCCTTTTGGCTTTAAGCCTTTTAATTCCTTCGGGTTCGCGCCTTTCATTTAAAGACCAACGGTTATTTCACTGGCCTGAATTTGATGTCTTCGGGGACGTCATCCCCTTTGGCAATTTCTTCGGCTTTCTTTCCTTCGGCCTTTTTTCCTTTGTCCGGGCTTTTGTCTTTTAACTCTCTCGAAGGGAAAGTGTCCCTTCGGGGCTTGGAGAAAGGTCTCTTCATTTTTGGCCGAGAGTCCCCTGCAAGGGTACCTGCCCTTCGGGGTCCTTCGAGCTCCTTTTGGTAGTCACATCCTTCAGACAAAATGTCCGAAGGAATTCCTTCGGACATTTTGTCCGAAGGATATGTTTCCTTCATGTTTTTTTCCGCTTGCCTTTTTCGGTCGGGCTTTTTCCTGGGTGAATTCCTTCGGGTTTCTCCCTTCGGACTTTCTGTCGAGCGATTTATTTGGACAAAAAGTTCAAAGGAATTCCTTCAGACTTTTGTCTGAAGGTTTTGCCTTGTCTTTTATTGCTGCGGGATTTTCTTCCGAAGGATTTCTTCGGACAAAATGTCCGAAGGAATTCCTTCGGACATTTGTCCGAAGAAATTCAGCCTTAGCCTTTTCTTCTATCTTTGCCTTGTTCCTTTTCCGAAGGAAAAATCTGCCCTTTTACCTTGTCTTTGATTCCTCCACAAGGGTACTTTTGGGTCCGGAACTGCCCTCCGCAGCCTGCTTGAAAAGTCCAGTTTGTGCCTGGCTGCCCTCTGCAAGGGCACTTGTCCTTCGGGCTTTGCAAGACCCCCTTTGAACCTTTCGATTGAACCAAACACTTTGAACCAAACCGACTGAACCAAGCGATTGAACCAACAATGGTTCAAAGTTCAAGTTCAAAGTTCATGTTGTTGAACTAGTTCATCCTCTTGCTGAAAGACTTGTGCAAACCATAAATTAAACTGGCTCAGAACAGCAGGGAAAGGAGACCAATTTTGGTCTGCAGGATCAAAAATGGTCAACACAGTATTGACCACAAATCTGCCACAAACCAAGTATTATTGAAATTTCACTAAGGCATGCATGATAGCCTACATTTCCTTATCATAGATAGAAAATACGCACTTCGTATCTTTCAATTTCCGACTTTCAAATGCAATATGATGCCCCTTTTGCATTAAAACAACCCTATTTCTTCCCCTGATGTGTCACATTTTAATACAAAATGAATAAATAAATCTGGCACAACAAGTATTGGGTAAGTGCTCATTACCTCCTTGAGCTTTTCAAATGTGTTTTGAGCTGATTTGGACCATTTGAAAGCTCCCTTTTTTTTTAATTAAGTCAATGGGACAGCAAGCTGTGAAAACTCTTTCACAAATCCCCTGTAATAATTGCAAAGTCCCAAGAAACCCCTCAACTGGGTCAAAGTAGTGGGTGGTGGCCAATCGAGTATTGCTTGAATCTTTTCTTGATCAACTTGTACTCCTTGGACATTGATGACATGTCCCAAGTATAAAATCTCGGTCATACCAAATTCATACTTAGACTTTTTTGCAAAAAGAGAATGCTATTCAAATAGTCTCAACACTGTATCCAAGTGTTTCATGTGCTCTTCCCAAGTTTTACTATACACCAAAATATCATCAAATAACACTAAAATAGACTTCCACAATTGCTCACTAAAAGCATGATTCATGCATGATTGAAAGGTAACTAGAGCATTGGTTAAACCAAAAGTGTAATGTCCCCTTCTAGATACATGGTTAATACATCACGAGGTTCCCGTGGACTAGCAGTTTGGTTAGGGAACTGTGGTTAGTTTGGCAGTGTTGTGGTTCGAGTTCAGTGGATCCAGTTGGCACCTTCAGAGTTGACACCTTCAAAGTTGGCTCTGTTTGCTCTTGGCCTTTACTATTTTTAGTAAGTTCGGGAACAGTGTTGGTTCGGGATTTTCAAAGTGGGGTTGGATTCATCTCATCGAGGGCTTTCCGACGAGCTATAGATCATTGGTTTCCGACATCATCTTGGCCTTTGTTTTAAAGTCCGTAAATTAAACATTGTTATTTAATATTGGACTTTGGTGCCTAGGCACAACTTAATGTTGTTTTAAAAGAGGGGACTCTAAGGGTGATGTTGAGAAAATAATTAAAGAGAATTATAATTTATTTTCCCTCTCATGTTTTATCCCACATGCATGAGGATTTTAGAAACTCCCAGTTGAAAAAGTATAAAAGAGGGTAAAGTGCTCTCATTTGGATATGCTTGGTTTATTATTTTTCTTCTCTTTTGAGATTTCCCTGCGAGGGTTTTGGAGCTTTGACTCTGGGGTTTGAAGGGATTCGAACTTGAGGCTCTTGGAGACGAAAACCTCCCTGAGTATCGACATTATATAGGTGTGCAAGATCACCCAAAGGTGCCATTAGAGGTGGATGCATTTGGTGTTCACTATTGTGATTCAATGGAGTTTGGTTATTGGGGGTTTGAGGAACTATTTGCCATATCTTTCTCAGATTTGCATTAAGCAGCGAATATATATAGAGGAGGAGCGATTATCAGCAGCTGAAAGATTGTTGCGGCCTTGTCTTGATCTATGCTGGCCGTACCCCCTTATGCAGGCCATACTTCTTGGTAGCTATTTGGAGTGATAATTGTGCACAAAACTCTCTTCAACTTGATAGTTTGGAGCTTGCAGAGGATATCAGAGATATTAGTTGAATTTTGGAAGGGTTGCAATAGATTTGTGACTGATTACCACTTCAGCCAGGTCGTACATGTGCAAGGGAGGACGTGGGGTCTCAAGGAGCTGAAATACCTTCATTTTTGGGCTGCCATATTTCACAAGTGTGGCGTTTGAGGTCCTTATTCTGGCTATACCCCATTGCTGGTCCAGTCTCAGCATATGGGTCAAGTTGCAAATCTGAACACGGGTATGTCACTGTAATTTTTGAGTACAAGTCTGAAACTTGTTGCAGCCTATAAGGCAATTGTAGAACACATTGGTAAATGTAAATCAGTTATTGTGATCAACTTATTTGGCATTGTAATCAAGTTTCCCCAAATCTGAATTTCAATAACTGTTAAGGTCTGTTTGCATGCCAATTGTTTGTCAAAATGTCTCATGGCTGTAGCTACACATTTGCATGGTATTTAGTCATCTATTGGCATTGAAAAATACCAAAATACATTTGCATTTCATCTTGTGTTATTAGTAGTCATTGGCATTGAAGTAGAAAGTTATCATTTGCATCTTAAAAGTTTCTTTGAAACAAAAAGACGATATTATACTTTGATATCAGTTTGCAAGACAAGTGTTTGACAAAATTCCAAAGTATACAAATCAGAAAAATAAGGACAGATTTTGCAAGGGATACTACAAAAAGGCATTACCAAAAATTCAAAATGACATTGGAAAGCTGTTTTGTGTACATCTTCATCTCTTACTTTGATTTGGTGATAACCGGATCTCAAGTCAATTTTAGAAAAGCATACTACTCCATGCAATTCATCCAACAACTCATTGATCCTAGGTATTGGGTACCTGTTTTTGATAGTTTTATTATTCAAGGCACGTTAATCATTACACATCCTCATAGTTCCATTCTTCTTAACCAAGACAACAAAAGATGCAAAAGGACTATAACTAGGCAGAATATGACCTATCTCCAATAACTCCTTGATTGTCTTTTCAATTTCCTCTTTGAAAGCTCTAGGATGGCGGTAAAGAGTAATCATTACATGTTTAGAGCCTATTTCCAGCTCTATAATATGTTGAAAACCTCTATCAGGTGGCAGCCCTGAAGGTAAATCATTGAATATTGTACCATGGCTGTCCAAAATAGATTGAATATCCACATGGTAGGACCTCTTATCACTGGATGTGGATGTATTACTCATAAAACAATGGTCTGCCCACCCTATATTCCATTTACAAAAAGCTCTCTCCATGCTTCTAGTTGTAATTGATGTTGGAGCCCCATTGGCCATGCCATGAAGTACAACCACTTTGTCTTCCGATTGAAATTTCAGCTCCATGATTTTGTAGTTTTGGGTGAATTCTCCAAGGGAATGGAGCCATTGTACACCTAAAACCAAATTTGTCTCTCCTATGCCAACTACATAGAAATCATTACTAACTTTATGCTTACCAGAAGTAAGGTCTAAACCTTTGACCCTCTTGGTGCATGGTATAGTAACATTAAATCCCTGAAAGTCCTCTGTTGGTAGCCCTCTCCATTTTACTAAACTCTCATCAATGAAGTCGGTTGCCCCACCATCAATTAAAATTGTTATCTTATGCCCTTTTAACACTCCATGGACCCTAAATGGATGATATCTGGGTGCCCCTGAAAGTGTAGCAAAGGTAATATTAGAAGTTTTCTTCTACACTATAGCCTCTGCCTCTGATACTAGTTCTTCCTTTTTTATTACTTCCTCTTGTTCCTCTTTTTTTGCTTCATCATTGGAGATCACCTCAATGTAATGTACTTGACCTCTTGTAAGACACCTATACCCTGGTTCCCAAGGATCCTTACGTGTAAAACAAAGTTTCTTTCTTCGGAGTTTATTTTTGGTTTCAATTTCCTTGATTGTCTTAAGAAATTCTTGTTGGGAACCCTAATGTAATGGCTTCTTTTGCTGTCCAAAAGTAGTGTTTTTTGGCTGCCCATAATTATTTGTCCTTGGCTGCCTATAGGGGACTGTTTTTCACTGCCCATAGGGTGTTTGCCTTTGCTGTCTGGTAGGCTGGAATCTTCCTCTAGGAGCTACAATTTCAAGATTCAAAGCTTTTTTAATGGCTTCCTGTAGAGAGATAGGTCTGAAAACTTTCACCAAGCCTCTAAGTGGTTTAGCTAAACCCTCTATGAATAACACCTCAAGCCTCCTTTCAGTCACATTAGGCACCATAAATGAAAGCTTCTAAAAATCAGCAACAAATTCATCCACTAAATTGGTTTGTTTGAGTTGAGGTAACTCCTGAAAATGGATTTCCGGATCAACTCTATCAAATCTCTCTATTAACCTAGTACTAAACTCCACGTATGAGTAGATGTGATTGTGCTCTTGTGTGATCAATCTATGGTGCCACCACTCATGTGCTACACGTTCCAGGTGAAGGCTGGTAAATTTGATGGCTTCCTCCTCAATCATTGGTCTCAGTGATAAAAATGTATCCAATTTTTGTATCCATGAGTGTATTGTGCATTTACTAGAGCCATTATATGAAGTGTTAACTTCCCTAATGTCTGTTGGAGGTCCCTCTGATTTGTTTGTGGCCTAGTTTCAACTCTTTGACCACCTTTATTCTTCTTTAAATTTATAAAATTAGTGAGAGAGATAGTCTCCCTAATTTCACCTGGTAGGGCTCTATATTCCTCATAGTTGGCAACAATTTCATCCACCATAATGGGCTGAATTTCCTTCTCTGGAACTGCTACATCCTCCCTACAAAGGAAAGCTAGTTGGAAAGGTCTTGTAAAAAAATCAATGGCTGCCCTCAATGTGTGTTGGTTGTTGTTCACCCTTGAAGAACTTCCTTCACCATTTTGAGGTCTTTGCACATTTGCATTTTGCATGGTGTGGATTAATTGAGCCATCATATTTGCTAAACACTCTTGTCCTTGCACAACCCTGTCATAACGAATTGCATCCGCATCACTGTTATCCATGGCTTTCTTTCCGTTCCCTGCAACAAATTCTGGATCTTGCTGCCCCGATCTTTCCTTTGGTTGTTCTAGAACCTTTTTCCTTTCCCTTTGGTAATACCTTACTTCTCTGTCACTACCTTGCATGAAGTTGATTTGGAAAAATATTTATTCTGACAAGCTGGGAGGAAAATTAGCTCTGATACCACTGATTTCTATTTAAATAATATATTGAATTTTCAAACAAAAAACTGAATCTTGAAAAAATTTAATTATTTTCTTTTTAAAAACAAGCTGGAACATCATAAATGAAAGCTGAAACAAATGTAAATAATTCATACAGACATCAATAAATAAATAAAAACCCTGGTAAAGCATAAATACCACTTTAGCCTTGATATTCAACACAAACACTAACTGAAAATCTTTTCAAATCAATTGTTTTCATTGGTACAATAGGTAAAACAACTTGATGAGTTGTATGTGTGATGTCCCCATTTTTGAAATTAAAATAATATTATTGCTAAAATCAAATCATTTTTAAATACTAAAAAATAAAGTAATAATATTAATCTAATTTGAGTTCCATTTAAGTTGGGGCCCTTTTGAGGGTCACAGGCACTTAAGGGTTAAGTGGAGAATTATAAAAAATATCCATTTAAGTTTTGAGAGGAAGAGTTATATTCTAATAGGGATATAGAAAGAAAGTAAATTGTCATTTGGAAGGGTATGTTAAATATTGAATTGGAATCTTTGATCAAGTCTGTCAAGCTTGATTACCACATCTTGAGGATGAAAACCTTCAAGAAGTGTCAAGGGTTTGGGGACGAAAACCTCTATTTCTACTACTTGAGTAGCTCTACTCAAGGGCTGTAATTGAGCTTTAAAATTGCATGTTTACATGCAAGTGAATCTACAAATGTGTTTTTGGACACACCACTTATATTGAGGAATATTGCAAACCCTATAAAACGCTGTTTTTTGGCGAATTTGCAGGGCTTGGAGAGTGGCGACTTGCATTGGGAGCTTGTTTGTGGTGTTGAAGGCCATTTCATTGGGTGGCAACTTGCCTAGAGGGTTGAGCGAGCTGATTGGAAGGTTAATTGAAGCCTAATTTTTTTGCATAATATTCTACTTGACTTTTTAGCTTTGATGACTTGGATTGAGGGTTGATCTTGTGCCTTTTAGAGCTGATTTGGAGTGTTCATGAAGCATAAAATATTTTATATTATTTTTCTAGCTTGGACGACTTGCACTAGGAGCCTTTTGTGGGTCATTGGAGAGTCATTGGTAAGTTTGAACAATCTGAATTATTTTATATAATTTTTTGAGTTGGGCGATTCACTTGGAAGAGGTAAGGGTTTAGGGTGCCTTATTTGGCCTAAAACAATAGACCATTAATTATTGCAAATATTGGTGAATTTTATAACCTATTTCCAGTAGGTTTGGCTCGAATACAAGTCTGATTTTTTTAATTATTACATGCTATTTATTCCTAATTATGGTGACTTGGTTTTGGAGAGATTTTATCATGTTTTAGGCCTTAAACATTGACCAATTTTTATATGATATGCATGTTGGAATTTATTTGCATTTTATCTTTAGTTATGGAGGGTTTTTAGAGTTGTATTTGATGACAAAAAAAAGGCATTAAAATCAAATTGGTGGCGTTGAGGGTTTTGGGAGTGAAAGACATCAATTTAGTTCCTTTCATATGGTGTGAGCCAAGGTTGGCTAAGTTTCACAAGGTATTTATCTTTCAATTTGTTGATTGATTGTAAGTGTGAAATTTTAGTTTGGTGGAGCAAATACAACTTTAGGGTTGGCTAGTTTTAATTTTCAGAATTCAAATTTTTTTTGGGATTTGTTTAGGGTTTGTTGGAAAACCCTCTTTCATATTATTGTCCCAATTTGGGGACATCACAGTGGTATCAGAGCCAATTTCTTGGCCAACTGTGGGATAGAAAGGTATTTGTCAAACAGTGACAGGGACAGGGCTAGGTTGGAACGGATCACTCAATCCTAGGATCGGTTGATGGTAACTATGGCCACACTCCTTCAAATGATGAAAGATATGAAAGAGAATCAACCCCTTGAAATGGAGGACTAGCCTTTGGTTCATTGGGATCTAATGGAAGATTATGATGAATATTTGACACTTGCACCTTAGTACAGAAAGGGAAGGAGCTTCAAGGAATCGCTAGCTTTGAGACAAGGCAAAGGGCTCTATGGGCACATAGCTACGCATGATTGCTTGGGGAAGATTGTTCTTCCTGCCTTTGATGGAGATCCAGGTACTTCAGTTAGAGCATGGGTAAACAAGGTTAATGACTACTTTGAATTGAGACGTAGAGGTGAGAAGCAAGCTCTAAAATTTGTCATACAACAATTGGAAGGAGCTGCCCATGATTGGTGGCATCTAGGATGGAAGTGACAAGTGCATGACCTCATTGAAACTCATGAGAAACTTGGTGAAAGGCTTATCAAACAATTTGAAAAGGTGGAATCTTTGGGGCAGCCAAAGAAGGGTTTTCAATTATTGAAGGGGCAGCGAATGACTGAATTTTCTGAATCACAAGAACAGGAAATTCAAGGGCAGCTAAATGAAAGTGTCCAAAAGTTTGATAAACAACAACAAGGGTTGCAAGAAGAAGACAAAGACGTGATTGAACCAAAAGAAGTAATCTCAAAATAAACCATGGAAGAAGGATCAAGTGGGGCAGCCACTTGTAATAAGGAACAAATCTTGCAAGATGAAGGAAAAGGGAGTGGAACAAACCCTTATGAGGGATCACATGAAGGAAGCTATAGAAATTCAGAGGTAAGCAAGGAAGGTGTGCCATTCATGAAGACATTCTCCATGCCAAAGAAAATGAGCAAAATACTCTTAATCAAGGGGAAGAAAGTTGTGATCTCATGCCAACCACCCAAGGAAGGTGTGACAAGTGGATAAGAAGGGCAAAGGAGGCAAAGATGATAGCCTTCCAAGCTAGGCAACACCTAAGGGAGTTCAAAAACGAAGGTGAGTTCTTTAAACACCAATATGATAGTTTCAAAAACAAAGGAAAATCCATTTTGCCCATTGATAAGGAGAAATGGGTAAACAAGATTAACACTACAAATGCTAATGATCATTCCCAGCTTGCTGTAATTTCCAGAACTGCACATAGAGGTAAGCAACTTAATGATTTTCATGGCAAGAAAGTGTGGCATAACCCTCCTACTATGCTCCCACAACATTTTGGTCCTCATGAGGATCATACCAAGAAAAGAAACAAGGTGGAGGGCATGTTAAAAGGCATGCAATCAATCCATAAATGTGGTAAGCATCACAATTTATTTGTTGTATGTTATATGCTACATGAGATGGTTGTGACTAGAGGAAGAATGCAAGGTGGAAAGGTACAACAAATGACAAGGGTTGATGTATGTGTTATTTTCAATAATTCAACTTCAACATTTGTAATTCAATTGTCATATATAAAAACACACTCCAAGAGCCATGACATAAGAAGGAATACATTGGTCTATGTTGGGGCGGTAAAGGCTTGTTGTGAAGGATCACAAGTTTCAAATTATGTGAAGTATGCATTGTCTTTCGGAAGGAAAAGACAAGCAATTAAGAGCTGTTACAGTCCTTATACAGCCCTTGTCTATGATGTTTTAAGTGGACGTGCCAAGGAAAAAACTTGGCTAGACATGTGAACGGTAATAGGTGACAAGTGCTATGACCCATGGGTCATTGCAAGAGCTGTTGATAATCATTTGACGGCTGTTTTTTGCATTTTCAGCTTGTCTCATTCATGATTTTTGATGCACATGTTATGCATGGGTCTCAAGGAGGTGAGCGTCACACCCTCCAACATCAAGAAGATGGTTCAAAGATACATAAATGATTTCCAAGGCACCATAGGGAAAAGAAAAAGGAAAAAGGGAGTTGCTACAATCATATCATGAGCAACAAAAAAATATCTCTTGGTTTTCAAGTAAGAAAGAGTTGCAAGGGAGGACCAAGGCAACAAGGAAGGATGTACAATTGGATCAAAATAGTGTTATTAAACACCAATGTTTTTCCTAACTTGCTTGTTTCGTGTGTAGGTTTATTTTGGAGATCTCTTCCAAAGGGTAATGCAAGGAATAAGTTGGCTTCCATACATGGGCAACCAATTGGAGGGGATGATTTGGAGGACATGGAAGAAGATTTAAGGTCCATCATAAATTGGACAAAGGCTCAGATCATGAGCAGCAGTTGGCAAAGTAAATTGGTGAAGAAAAATGTCTTTTTCCTTTCTGGAAAACTCAAAAAATTGTTGGCAACAATTTTGGCTATTGACCCCCAAAAAAGGGCACAATGTTTGTACATGGCAGCCAACTAAGGGCCCTAAAATTGTTGTTGGAAGGTATGAAAATTTTGTTTCTAAAATTTCTGTGTTGTGTCATTTATTACCACCACCTATCACATTCAGAAAATTTGATTTTTTGAGCTTGGTTCCCTTCAAACCAAGAGGAATTAGTGTCCTATTTAATTCTGATTTTTTAAAACCAGAAAACTCTGTTTTTTTGACATTACCACAGCCCCCTTATGGGAGCTATATGGTTGATTTCATTGCATATTTCTAGTTACTCATAAGTTATGAGAGTGACATCTTTTAGGATAATGGTTTGCACAGGAAAATGATGAAAATGTAAGGAACAACAATGTATTTTGGTTCATCTTGAGCATTCCCTTGATGACCACTTGATCACTTACTTGCATGTAAGCCATGAGAAAGGGGAGCTTTGGGTGGACTTCACTTTGCACATGATGAGGATTCTTCACGAAGGGTTACATATGGAGGTGAGACATTTGCAAGATATGTTGCTCAGAGTGATTCATTTGGTTAATTCTTTGCAAAATTGGGAGGTTCTCTCATGACCTAAAAGAACTAGTAAGGTAATTGGTGGCCTTAACATTATTTATTTACTTTCCTTGAGGATAGTACAAGGAAATTGCTACATATAGGGCAGCAAGAATGCACTTTTTGGGTTCAATAATTGGCTTGGTATGGCTATGGACTCCATCATGCACCACTTGGTATTGAAAGAATTGTTTGCATTGGGACATGGGAAGTCATTAGATGACTCTTTTGACACTTGGAACACTTGATGGCAGCCCCCAAAACACAGGTTCGGATTTTAGTTCAGAGCTTCTCTTCCATGGGAAGGGATTACATGAGGACATTGCATTATAAAATGTGTTGGAACACCTCTTTGGATATCACAATTGCTTGAGGACAAGCAATTTTGGGCGGGGAGAATTGCGATGTCCCCATTTTTGAAATCAAAATAATATTATTGCTAAAATAAAAACATTTTTAAATACTTAAAAATAAAGTCATAATATTAATCTAATTTGAGTTCCACATAAGTTGGGGCCCTTTTGAAGGTCATGGCGCTTAAGAGTCAAGTGGAGAATTATAAATAAAATCCTTTTAATTATTGAGAGGGAGAGTTATCTTCTAAAAGGGATATAAAAAGAAAGTTGTTATTTGGAAGGGAATGCTGAATATTGAATTGGAATCTTTGATCAAGTATGTCCAGCTTGATTACCACATTTTGAGGACGAAAACCTTCAAGAAGTGTCAAGGGTTTGGGGACGAAAACCTCCATTCCTACTACTTGCGCAACTCTACTCAAGGGCTGTAATTGAGCTTCAAAATTGCATGATTACATGCAAGTGGATCTACAAATGTGTTTTTGGACACCAACTATATTGAAGAATATTGCAAACCCTTTAGAAGGTTGGTTTTTGGCGAATTGCAGGTCTTGGAGAGTGGTGACTTGCATTGGGAGCTTGTTCATGGTGTTGAACACCATTTCATTGGGTGACAACTTGCCTATAGGATTGAGCGAGTTGATTGGAAGGGTTCATTGAAGCCTAAAATTTTTGCATAATATTCTACTTGATTTTCCAGCTTTGGCGACTTAGATTGAGCGCTGATCTTGTGAATTTTAGAGCTGATTTGGAGTGTTCATGAAACATAAAATATTTCATAATATTTTATATTATTTTTCTAACTTGGGCAACTTGCCCTAGGAGCTTTTTGTGGGTCATTGGAGGGTCATTGGTAAGTTTGAACAATCTGAATTTTATTGTATAATTTTCTGAGTTGGGTGATTCACTTGGAGGTGTGCAAGGGTTTAGGGTGCCTTGTTTGGCCCTAAACAATAGAGCATTAGTTATTGCAAATATTGGTGAATTTTATAACCTATTTCCAGTAGGTTTGGCTTGAATACAAGTCTGATTTTCTGAGTTATTACATGCTATTTATTCCTAATTATGGCGACTTGGTTTTGGAGAGACTTGATCATGTTTTAGGCCCTAACATTGGCCAATTTTTATATGATATACATGCTGGAATTTATCTGCATTTTATCTTCAGTTATGGAGAGTTTTCAGAGTTGGATTTGATGACAAAAAGAGGGCATTGTAATTAGATTATTGGCATTGAGGGTTTTGGGAGTGAAAGACATACCAATTCAGCTCCTTCATACGGTGTGAGCCAAGATTCGCTGAGTTTCACAAGGTATTTATCTTTCAATTTGTTGATTGATTGGAAGTGTGAAATTTGAGTTTGGTGGAGCAAATACAACCCTAGGGTTGGCTGGTTTTAATTTTCAAAACTCAGATTTTGTTTGGGATTTGTTGGAAAACCCTCTTTTACATTATTGTCCCAATTTAGAGACATCAAAGTACAACCTGTTTGACTGAAAATGTCTACGGTATGGACGTTGTATGGATCCGTACGGATTTACATTAATTTTTTTCTACGCCTAAAATGTAATGTCCTAGTTGAATGGGCCTCTGAAGCTGATATGGCTTGAAACTGGTCACACCATTGTAATCCCTGAATGGAATTACCAAATGGCTATGAAGGGTTTCGCCCTTGTACCTGTAACTCTAAGGGTTTTCGTCATCTGAATAATTACAAAAGCTGCAAGCTTTTCCTCTGAAAAAATGAATGTTTTATTGTTCGAATGATTTCAATAATGCCTTTTCTTTTTCACCTAATTATTTTATTATTCACTTTTCTATTCCATCCCTTAAAAAAATAAATATTTCATTTAATTTAATATTCACTTTTTTCCAATTAATGAATATTAATTGTTTTTGGCAATGTATGTATTAATTACTTTTGGCCCCATTCAATAATAATCAATAATTGTTTTTTTCCAAAGTTATAACTTAAATTACTTGTTGTAAGCTAGAATTGCACCCTTGTGGGAGAGTTTTTCAGGGTCTCTCACTCTCAGCTACAATATTAGAACAACTTCAGGCTGTGGGTATCCTGTAGTGAGGTTGAACATTTGGAGAAGGCTGGCTTCCTCTTAGTAGATCACCTAAACTAATGTTTCTACTTGGAAAAGAGGTAGAGAGGGGGTATAGGGTAACTAAGAGAGCTAAATAGGTGATACACCAAATTGATTGACACTCACATAAGCATGAAATAAAGACTAATTCAGCATAAGATAATTCTTACCTACACAACCTCACAAACTAGTTAATTTGCATGTGTTTCATAAACTAGGCTCACCAAACAATACATGGAGCAAAGAGGAATTTCAAAATTCATACTAACCGTCCATTAATGGCAGAAAGAGCTCAAGTTCAGGCCTGCAACTAAATTGAAAACACCTAAAAATAGGCAAGAAAGAAGGACAATGGACATGGAAGAACACTTCTTCACAAGGCCATCATGCACAAGCTTGCTAAGCACAATTTTCAAGGGATAAGTAAAAATTGATCTTTATTGCTTCAAAAGGTCTTTCTTACAAATTTTGACAAGTTTTTTCTTGTCAAATGAGGATATCTTTTTTATGGGGGAGCCAACGGAGATATATGAAAAAAGGGAAGAAGAAAAAGAGGAGGTAAGCAAACAAAATTCAATAAATGAGATCCAACCACCCTCCATGAATTCTCACCCACATTTGGGTCAATTAGCACTAATCTTTCTTCAACAAATTAACCACTATTAGCTCCAATAGTATTGAAGCCCTCTCATTGGTTGAGAAACACACTAGAAGACAAGAACTTGTTGAGGATGATGATGTCATGATCCACTAAAAAAGGAAAAGTCCAAGAACATCTTTAATGCTCGAGCTACCTTTTCTAATCACTTGATCTTCATCTTTCACTTCCACGCCATCCTTCACTTGTCTTACACGTATAAGGACTAAATCCCCTTAACTTTGAATCTGGATTGAGTCATGCTGCCTCCGAATTGAGCGGTTGTTTGTTGGAGATGATGGCCATGTCGAAGGACGAGAGTCTCTTCATTAATTGCACACACCAACTCTTGCTTTGAAACCTGGGCCAAATCTTTTCTATAGATGGAAAATCAATCTAAGGACATTGGTTTTCCTGTATCCATTTATGTCGATAGAAGTCTATAGATTGCGTAGCTTCTTTTGATCTTTTTAAATGCCAATGACTACTTGCAGGGGTTCATATTTTGACGTTTGTGGGCCCATCATCAATTCCTTTGGACAACTTGTTTAGACCCTTCCTGCAGACAATTTGTCTGAAGGAATTCATGTCTTCAGACTAGAAAATGCCCCTATCCAAAAGGGAGGTACCCTTCGGCTTTCT
Organism: Torreya grandis; assembly: GCA_037957365.1. Classification (NCBI taxonomy): domain Eukaryota; kingdom Viridiplantae; phylum Streptophyta; class Pinopsida; order Cupressales; family Taxaceae; genus Torreya; species Torreya grandis. Next base: position 969,640 of record JARHVA010002904.1, read on the forward strand.
TGAAAGTGACCCCCTTTTTAATCTTTCAGAATTTTGAAAAAGCCCTTTGGAAGAATTGAAAAGCACCTTCGGAAGAATTTAAAAGCACCCTTTGGCTAATATGTTTGGACCTTTCGGAAAGAAGACCCCTCCAACTTTGTGAAAATGATATTTCGGAAAAAATGAAAAGGTCCATTGCGAAGGAAAAGTACCTTTCGAAAAAGTTGAAAAGGTCCATTGCGAAGGAAAAGTACCTTTCGGATTCCTTTGAATGGACCATTGGAATTTGAAAATGCCTTCGGCCTCTTTGAAATAGTCCTTCGGAAAAATTGAAAAGGGGTCCCCATTTCCCTGAGAAAGGATATCTTTCGGAACTTTGAAAAGAACCATTTTCCCTTTGGATGTGCCCTTCGGAAAAATTGAAGTACCCCTTCGGAAATTTGAAATGGTCTTTGGAACTTTGAAAATGACTTTTGGGAAAAGTTGAAAAGGTCTATTTTTGAAGAGAAAGTGATCTTTCGGCTTTTTTGAAAAGGACTAATTCCTTTGGAATTTTCTAACTTGGAGCTTTCGAAAAAGGAAGTGCCCTTCGAAAAAGTTGTTTCGGATAAAATGTTTGAAATAATTCAACACTTAGCCAAAAAAGGCCTTGAAAGAATGATCAAGTAAAGATTTCGCTGAATAAGAGATTTTGCATTTAGCTTTTTGGCTTGCAGGTTTATCCTTGAACACTGCTGTTAGATCCTTGAAAACCTGCTTGGATCCTCCTCCAAGCCTTTGATCCACTGCTTCATCAAACAATGCAAGAGCTTTAGTATGTGGGCCAAAAATGGCCAACATTTTTGGCGACTCGTAGGGAAGCATTCATGCTATGCTTGAGAACCCAAACTACTTGCCTTGCCTAGTCCATTGGGCATGGAGTCATTAGCCTTTGCAATTGCGCTGATTTGAAACTGGATACAACGCTAACCCTTTTTGAAACCTCTTCTTGAAGCAACAAGGACAACAAGAACAAAACAAACATTGTGCCCCATGCACTTAGAAAAGGAAACACACAACTGAAAAGGATGTGCACAAGGCACATAGGAGAAAACAAGAAGTATACAAAAAGTGCTATATATACAATGGCTGCAAACTCTTCTAATAGCAAGGCTTTAGATGAATCCCATTGACTGGGATGGGTAGTACCTCTCCATCTAGTTGGGCCAGCTGAAAAGCATTATGTTGTTTGCATCTGTGGATCAAATAAAGACCACTCCACAAGCTGTCAAATTTGGTATAGTTGCCTGGCTTGGCCTTGTTTGAATCCCATTTGATGACTAGGTCTCCTTCTTTGAAGTCCCTTGCTATGGCTCTCTTGTCAAAAGCTTTATTGACCTTAGTTTGATGTGACTCTAGTGTTTTCATTGCAAGGTATCTCGTTTCTTCAAGCTCCATGAGTTTTGCAAGTCTAACGTGCATGGGCTCATCTTCCATCAACTGCAGCTGATGGGCTAGTTCTAATGCAAGTGGCTCAAGAGAAATGGGCAACTTGGCCTCCCTTCCATATACTAAGACATATGGAGAATTGCCAATCGCAGCTTTACGAGTCACCCTGTCAGCCTACAAGGTTGTCTTTAGTTTGGTGTGCCATGCCCTCTAATTCTCTTCCATAGTTCTCTAGATGATTCTCAGCAAATTCTTATTTGTGGACTCAGCTTGTCCATTTCCTTGAGGATAATAATTGGAAGAGGTGCTGAGGTAGGTGCCCATCTTGAGAACCCATTCACTTGTTTTTAGACCAAGGAATGCTAATGCATTATCAGAGATGATAGTGGATGAAACACCAAACCTAATCACAATGTTGTCATAGAAGTTTAGGACTGCACCTTCATTAGCTTCTTTCAACACAATGGCTTCCACCCACCTGGTAAAGTAGTTGGTTGCAGTAAACACCCATTTATGTCCTGCACTTGATGAAGGGTTGATCATTCTTATGAAATCTAGCCCCCATTGCATGAAGAGTTGCTCTACCTGAATTGGGTTGAGAGGAAGGGCTGCTAATCTTTGCTTACCCACAAAGAAAGCACACTTTTGACACTTTCTTACCCATGCATACGCATCTTTGAAGAGGTTGGACCAGTAATAACCAGCTCTCATTATCTTTGTTGCTGTGGTTCTAGGTGCAAAATGACCTCCTGTAGGTCCATCATGGAATTACTCCAAAAGCTTGGTCACTTGGGCATTATCTATTCACCTTAGGAGCACTCCATTGAGGTCCTTTCTGAATAAAACCCCATCAACCAATGCATCTGTTTGTGGGTTATCAAGAAACGTGTCATATCCTGGAGCCAACTAGTGTGAGGTGGAGGTGCATCTATTTGTGGGTTATCTTGTGTTATCAAGATGACCTCTTTGTCTTCATGAAGGTCATTGATCATATGCTCACACAAGCCTTTACCTCTTACTAGCTTCGTGACCTTGATCTCTACATCATACTCCATGACCTTGGTGATCCAACCAGCTCTCTTTTCGTTCAAGTCTTTGTTAAAAAGGAAGTCTCTCACTCCAGGATGAGACACCATAAGATAGATATTACTATTGGAGAGCATTGGCCTGAACTTTTTAAGGCTTCTTACTGCTGCAAGGACTTACTTTTTTACAAAAGTATACCTCACCTCATACCCCTCAAGCCCCTGACTGAAAAATGCTATTGGCTGCTCAAGTCCACCATTCTTTTGCATCAGCATAGCTGATATATTATCAATATTGGCAAAAACATACAATATAAAATCCCTTGAGAAATCAGGATTGATGAGTGTGGGTGCTTGGGCAATGGCTTGTTTGATAGCCTCAAATGCTGATTTACGTTCATTTGACCAAGTGAACACTTGGTTCTTCTTCAGCGTAGTAGTGATGGGCTTGACCAAGATTGCAAAATCATGTATAAACCTTCCCACAAAGTTTATTTTCCCAATGAAACTTTGGAGTCCCTTCTTATGCTCGGGTAAGGATAAGGCCAAGATGGCACTTATTCTATCAGGATCAATAGTTAATCCTTGTTTTGAGACAATGTATCCCAAGAGTTTCCCTCATGAACAACAAACACACATTTCTTGGGATTTAACGAGATCCCATACTCCCCACATCTTTCAAAGATCAGCTTCAAGTGGTCCATGTGTTCGTTGACATTCTTGGAGAAAACCGTGAAGTCGTCCAAGTAGACAAGCACCCTTGGATTCAACAATCCTTGGAAAGCCATGTCCATGGCTCTTTGGAAAGTTGCCCCAGCATTTGACAAACCAAATGGCATCTTTTGGTATGCATACATGCCCCATTTGGTGGTGAAGGCAGTGTTGTGCTGATCTTCTTCTTTTACCAATACTTGGTTGTACCCTGAATATCCATCCAAAATAGAAAAACGTTTTGACCCTGCAATTATTTGAAGACGTTGCTCCATGGATGGTAGAGGGTAATGGTCCTTCAAGGAGACTCTGTTCAGATCTCTAAAGTCAACACACAACCTAATCTCCCCACTCTTATTTCTTACAGGCACCAAATTGGCTACCCATGATGAGTGTTTGATGGGAAAGATAATCTTGGATTCAATCAACTTGGTTAGCTCTCTCCCCATAAGCTCTTCAATTTTGGGGTTGATGGGCCTTTGCTTTTGCCTCACAAGCTTAGCAATAGCTTCTAGCTCTATGGTATGATGGGCTAACTTTGAATCAAAAACTTTTAGGTCACTGTATTCCCAAGCGAATATATCTGAATATTCCTTATAGAGTTCAATGAAAGCATGCATTTTTGCCTCATTGCTTACCTTCCCAAGCTTGAGGAGCTTGTCCTTGAAAATAAGGACTCTTCCATAGTTCTCATCAATTGACATCACTGCTTTGTCTTTCCTCATATTGTCTCCCTCATGGAAAAGACTTTCAATGGTGGCCAACCCTTTATGAAGCTTGTTAGATTTTAGTTGAATAATTTGATCGTCATACCGGTGTTGAAATTAACCTTGGTTGGCAGAGAACTCTGCTTCCTGCTGTATGAAAAAAACAATTTGTTTGTCATTTTCGAAGACCTACCAGTGGGCTTCATTATCTGGTACTGATGGCCTCACCACCACCTTGACATGTGGCTAAACCTTGGCCTTTTTTAGCTTACTTGGAATATCAAACTGGGCTCCCACAATTGCCAACTTGTCAGCATGTTGGTTCTGGGTTCTTGGCATAGCTTGAATGTTAAAGGCTTCAAAATCTTCAATTAGGTCCCACACTCTGTTTTTGTAGGACTTCATCAAAGGATTCTTCATAATTTTCAAGCCTCTGACTTGGTTCACTATAAGCTCACTGTCTCCATATCCTTGCAACAATTTGATTCCTCTTTTATTGGCCCATTGGAGACGACGAATCAAGCCTTCATATTCTACCGCATTAGAAGAGCAACTTAAATGGAACCTATAATAAGAGAAATACTTATCATTTGAAGGGGAAACCAGCATTGCCCCTGCACCTACTCCATTTTTGCTCCTTGAACCATCAAAGAACAACTTCCACATACCATTGAGGTCCTCTTTAGGTCTAATGAGGGAAGGCATGAGTTGATTTTCTTCATGTAGCAAATAGACACCCATGTCTCTTTCCTCAACACCTTCCAAAGGGTTGAGAAATTGATTATTCCCCCATAGCTCATCCAAGAACAAGTTTGAAATCTCCTTAGGATAAGTATTCAGTTCTTCACCAATTGTAAATTCATCCTTATCAAGGATAGTACAATTGAGGTTTATGCTATCTGGCTGATGGGGTTCAATGTGGAATTGTGCCATGGGCTCAACCTTGATTGATACCTTAGTCCCATACCTTGTTTTGAATGCCATGTAGGACCAATTTGCTGCTAGATAACCCCAATTTTGGCTGTGAATTCTCTAGAGAGGCATAACATAAAGTGAGGAGTTACATCAAGGAGCAACACATCCTAAACCACCGAAACATTAGGACAAGCATGCAGGGTCATATTCAAATCCTTAATGATACCAGATGGCTTTGTGGAAGAACCATCAAGCTGCAGAACTCCCTTGATATGTGGTTCATATTTGAGGTTCAGCTGATTAGCTATAGACTTTGGCATTACTGAAGTGCTAGCTCCACTATCTACCAAGCAATTATGTACCAAGGAATCACCAATGATTAATGAAATGTAGAATGGAGGAGGTTTGACCATCTTACTTGATCCTTCTCCCAAAGGACCCTTGGCTGCATTAGTGAGGACCTTAGCTTCTTTGCTTGGTTGTTTACCTATAGTTGTTGTAACACCTATTTTGGACAAACCTTCTTGAAGGATATCCACTTGACCGGGCATGGAAAGCATGTCCCACATTGGTATGCTCATGTTGGATTTCTTCATTTGTTCAACAATGTTGATTGGTGTATTACTAACCTTTGCTTGTGCTTTGGGAGCCACTATTGTTGTTTGTTGAATCTGTGAGCTTTGTGGAGGTGTCGAGACCTTTGGAGCGACAGCAAGCTCGTTAGGCTTATACAATGGAGTGGTGACAGGGGGTTCCTTGAATGCTCCCTGGTTGTCGCCCATATTCCTTCTTTTGAATCTTGTATTTGCTGCCACTGGGACATGAGCTTGACTGGAGCTGGCCTGCTGATTGGATGCTTAGCACTCTTCTTGCTCACTGATGACCATTGTAGCATCCGACTGGTTTGGTACCTGATTCAATCCTTGTTCTTGTGGAGACTGCTCTGGCTTTGCCATTGTGGGGATCTCTATGTTTTGAGCCATAAGAGCTTGATTGTATCCATAAGCAATAGCTTGTTGCCATTGGTCATTAAATGTCTGGTTAGAACCATTAGTTGGGACAATGGATTGTCCAAAACACTGATTCCAAGGCATTGTCCCTTCAACCTCTTGAGCCATATTGTTTTGAACAGAAACCAAGGAGTTGGACGAGCCTGTAGCATTTGGATTATAGTTGTTTTGTCTGGCATAGTTAGGCTGCCCTTGTCCTTGACCTTGTCCTTGGAAATTTCCTTTGTAAAGTCGCCTATTTGCTTGATAAGACTGTTGAGGCTGATATGGTGCTTGATAAGGCTTATTGAACTGAGCATGTGTTTTTACATTTACTACATCATTTGTCAAGGATTGGAGCATGCTTTTAAGTTCTAGGTAGTTTTTTGGCTCCTGGGAATCACTCGATCTGCCAGTGGAGGCCTTTTCTTGCTTAGTTGAAGGTATAGCAGCAATTGTTGGAGTTGGAAGAATAACATCAAGTGGGAGAACAACTGCAGGAGTTGGTCTGATCTTAGGGAAAAGAGGCATTGGGGGCCTAGGAGTAAGCTTGCCAGCCTGAACTAGACAATTTTCAGCTTTGATAGCCACCTCGTAAGCGTCTGGTAATATATCTCCTCCCATGGATTGGATCATTACTGCTATGTCGCTGTTTAGAGCCTTCAAATAGTATAAGAATGCAAAGTTAGGGGATGGTCTAACAACGGCTGGAATTCTATCCCAAGCTTTTTGGAATTTTTGGTTGAAGTCTTGCATAACTTCATAAGGAGCTCTCTTGATTGTGGTCAACTGTTCTGCTAGTGACAAATGATCACTCTTGTCTGCAAATCTCTTACATAAGACTATTCCTAGCTGATCTCATGATTGAATAGAGTTAGCAGCTAAACCTCTATACCAATCTAAAGCCTTTCCTTTAAAAGATACAACCAATAGTTTGATAGCTACATTTTCTACTATGACATTATTGATATTGCAGAAATTGGCTATATTTGTGATGTGTTTAGTAGGACTTACGGCTTGGTCTCCAGTGAAATACAGGGTGCTTTTGAGGGCTGCTACTAGCATAGTATCATATTGTGGCAATTCAAAGGACTTTGGCCGCTGAAACCTACAAAAGCTCTTTGGGGAATCATGGTAGCAAGAGGGGCTAACAAGGATCTTCTTGCATAGATATACCTCACAATTGGTTTAGGAAAATAGTTTTCTATGTATGGGTGAGTATGGTCGAACCTTAACCTTCTTGCTGAGTTTAAAGGTAATTCAACAAATTCAAAAGGAATACCTCTAGATGCTGATCTTGTAGTCACCTTTGGCATGAAAGATAGATATTGTTCTGTCATTAGATTGTTGAGTGTTCTTCGGAGTCACCAGATACTGAAAGATGAAAGCTAAAACCGCTACAAATTGATCAAACCAGCATTGAACTTGACCAATCTTCTTCGAAAGTCGTTCCACCGGGCGTGCCAAAAACTATTGTAGGCTAGAATTGCACCCTTGTGGGAGAGTTTTTTAGGCTCTCTCATTCCTAGCTACAATAATGAAACAACTTTATGCTGTGGGTATCCTGTAGTGAGGTTGAACCTCCGGAGAAGGTCGGCTTCCTCTTGGTAGATCACCTAAACTAATGTTTCTGCTTGGAAAAAAGGTAGAGAGGGGGTATAGGGTAACTAAGAGAGCTAAATAGGTGATACACCAAATTGATTGACACTCACATAAGCATGAAATAAACACTAATTCAACATAAGATAATTCTTGCTCACACAACCTCACAAACTATATAATTTGCAAAAGTGTTTCATAAACTAGGCTCACCAAACAATACATGAAGCAAAGAGGAATTTCAAAATTCACATCAAGCATCCATTAATGGCGGAAAGAGCTCAAGTTCAGACCTGCAACTGACTTGAAAACACCGAAAAATAGGCAAGAAAGGACAATGGACATGGAAGAACACTTCTTCACAAGGCTATAATGCACAAGCTTGCTAAGCACAATTTTTAGGCAAGAGATAGGTAAAAATTGATCTTTATTGCTTCAAAAGGTCTTTCTTACAAATTTTGATAGGATATTTTCTTATCAAATGAGGATATCTTTTTTATGGGGGAGCCAATGGAGATATATGAAAAAAGGGAAGAAGAAAAAGAGAAGAGACAATCAAACAAAATTCAATAAATGAGATCCAACCACCCTCCGTGAATTCTCACCCACATTTGGGTTAATTGGAACTAATTTTTCTTCAACAAATTAACCACCATTATCTCCAATAGTATTCAAGCCCTCTCATTGGTTGAGAAACACAATAGAAGACAAGAACTTGTTGAGGATGATGATGTCATGATCCACTAAAAAAGAAAAAGTCCAAGAACGTCTTTAATGCTCGATCTACCTTTTCTAATCATCTGATTTCATCTTTCACTTCCATGCCATTCTTCACTTGTCTTACATGTATAAGGACAAAATCCCCATAACTTTGAATCTGGACTGAGTCATGCTGCCTCTGAATTGAGCGGTTGTTTGTTGGAGATGATGGCCACGTCGAAGGACGAGAGCCTTTCCATTAATTGTATATACCAGCTCCTGCTTTGAAACTTGGGCCAAATCGTTATTATAGATGGAAAACCAATTTGTTGACCAATTTTAGTTCTGCAGGCCAAAATCGGGGTCCCCTCTTTATTTGCTAGCCCTGTTAGCTAGTCTCTGAGAATTCACCTTATTGCAATTTTGGGTTTTCCCCTTGTGACAGGGCCATTTCTATAAAGAACCAAGTGATTTGAGTCTTGCAGGTAGTTTGAGTTGATCTGGGGCTCATTTTGTTTCAAGCAAATTACCCCAGGCAAGCCTTTTATTGGCAAAAGGATGGGCCAGTTTCAAAGAAACACAAGTCTTTTACAAAACTCCGAAGGTCAAGTGCCCTTGCGGAGGGCAAGAAATTAACAAATGGGACTATTCAAGCAAGTTCCAAAGGACAACTTTGGACCCAAAGTGCCCTTGCGGAGGGCAAAAAGTGCGTTTGCAAGGGATCAAGGCAAAAAGCCCGAAAGGGAAGTTTCTTTCGGAGAAAGTGACAAGTCAAACAATGATTTTCTTCGGACATGTTGTCCGAAGAAAATCCATGAAGAAACCAAGGGGCGAATTTCTTCGGATAAAATGTCCGAAGGAATTCCTTCGGACATTTTGTCCGAAGAAATTTACCAAAGGAAAGCCGAGACACTAAAGGCACGAATTCCTTCGGACATTTTGTCCGAAGAAATTCGGAAGGCAAAGAAACCCGAAGGGTAAGTGCCTTTTCAAAGGACTCTTGGCCATCAAAAAGGACCTTTTCTTTTTTCCGAAGGGTCACTTTCCCTTCGAAAAAGTTCATTTGCAAAAAGCTGAGGAAATTGCTAAAGGATAATGATGGGCCCGAGAACGTCAACTTCAACATGGTGAATTAGCCGTTGAAAGTTCAAACGTCTGGTGACAGGCCACAAATGTCAAATTCAAGGTAGTGAAAGCGCCGTTGATCTTCAAATGATGATGGGTCTACGAACGTCAAATTCAAGAAGATGGGTTAACAGTTGGAAAAAAGCTAAAAAACATTTCCTTTGGACAAAATGTCCGAAGGAATTCCTTCGGACATTTTGCCCGAAGGAATTCGAAGGCTGAGCGAACTGCCAAGAAAGGATCCAAGAGGAGACGAAGAATAGCCCCAAGAGCCCGAATTGCCAGGAAAAGATAAGAAGTAGCAAGGAAAGAGAGAGCATAATAGTAAACCCAGGACGCGGCCACGCGCACATAAGACAACACTTGGAACGTTCCAGAAGACACATCCAGCCAAGCACAAGCACGAACCAGATCAGCCCAGGTGGCAAAAGAGGCGTCGGCAGGAGAAGTAATTGCTCGCAGATGGAATAGTCTCCACCAAATAGCCATCAAAGAGAGCGCGAGCATTCAATAGAGCGACCCGTTTTTCTTTGTTTAGCATTAATAAGCAGAGAGTTGCACGAGTTTTCAAGGGAGGCGGCCTTGTCGTTCAAAGAATAAAGCGACCCATGCTTTAGCAGGAACATTTAATGCAGTTTGAGCAGCAAAGTCAATGCTTGTGACATATACAATGTGGTTCTTCTAGGCGCATTTATGGAAAGATGACAACAGCATGAGTGGATTCCTCTTACCAAGGTGTTTAACACAATGTAAGGACATTGGTTTTCTTGTATCCATTTATGTCGATACAAGTCTATAGATTGCGTAGCTTCTTTTGATATTTTTAAATGCCAATGACTACTTGCAGGGGTTCAGATTTTGACGTTTATGGGCCCGTCATCAATTCCTTTGGACAACATGTTTAGACCCTTCCCGCAGACAATTTGTTCGAAGGAATTCATGTCTTCAGACTTTATGAAAATGCCCCTTTCCGAAAGGGAGGTACCCTTTGGCCCCCTTTTTAATCCTTCAAATTTTTGAAAAAGGCCTTCGGAAGAATTGAAAAGCACCCTTCCGCTTATCTTTTTGAACCTTTCGAAAAGAAGACCCCTCCAACTTTGTGAAAATGATCTTTCGAAAAAAATGTTTTGGCCCTTTGCGAAGGAAAAGTACCTTTCGGAAAAGTTGAAAAGGTCCATTGCGAAGGAAAAGTACCTTTCGGATTCCTTTGAATGGACCGTTGGAATTTGAAAATGCCTTCGTTCTCTTTGAAATAGTTCTTCGGAAAAATTGAAAAGGGGTCCCCTTTTCCCTGAGAAAAGATATCTTTCGGAACTTTGAAAAGAACTATTTTCCCTTTGGAAGTGCCCTTCAGAAAAATGCAAGCGCCCCTTCGGAAATTTGAAATAGTCCTCGGAACTTTGAAAATGATGTTTTGAAAAAGTTGAAAAGGTCCATTTTTGAAGAGAAAGTGACCTTTCGGCTTTTTTGAAAAGGACTAATTCCTTCGGAATTTTCTGACTTGGACCATTCGAAAAAGGAAGCGCCCTTCAGAAAAGTTGTTTCGGACAAAATGTTCGAAAGAATTCAACACAGCCAAAAAAGGCCCCAAAAGAATGATCAAGTAAAGACTTAGCCGAATAAAAGATTTTGCACTTAGCTTTTTGGCTTGCAGGCTTATCCTTGAACACTGCTATTGGATCCTTGAAAACCTGCTTGGATCCTCCTCCAAGCCTTTGATCCACTGCTTCATCAAACAATGCAAGAGCTTTAGTATGTGGGCCAAAAATGGCCAACAGTACCTTTTGGACAACTTAACAATATAGGTTACGGGTCCTCTGATTTCATTAATTCGAGGAAGGGAGCATTACATCCTAGTTGAGCGATGAGGTTGACAATGGTAGAAACTTGATCAGGTCTGATGTAGAGGATGTGGTAGCAAGATCTGCTTTCACCTTCGATGGTGCAGTAGCTAACAATAGACAAGCACACACCCCACTCAAGGCATTTTTGAGGTAAGAGCATCTCTACCTTTCTTCAAAATACAGGCAGTCTTATCTATCCTACTAGAAGTGCCAACCTTCCTATTTTGTATCTCAAGTATGCTTTAAGTTCTAACAGGATGGTTGCCCTTCCTGCAAATGTAATGCACATGCCCTCTTTTGCTCCTTCCTCCTCAACCATAAATGAGCATAATTACCCTACTCAGACCATGTCCGGTACTAATCCCATTGTTAGATCTTAGGAGATGTGTATGGATGAATTTGTCATAAGTCAATACCATAGGACCTGCTCCAATATGCCTAATCAATCCAGTAATATTGTTGAAGCCCAAGGGGGTGCTTTAAAGGAGGAAGACACAGCCTCTGATTCTATGGTAAAATCCATCAACACGCTAGACTACAGCAGATGTTGTCAAGACAATAGGGAATGAAAACCAAACCCCTCTATTAGGAGACTGCATTGTGCAGTTGAATTCCCATATTAAGAAAAAAGAGGAGTGTATTTAACAATTGATGCAAAACAATGATTTTATACAGCTCCGTCAATCAAACAGCTGGTTCAGGAGGTCAGACGGGAGCAATTAGCAGATAATAGGCCTCATAAATGTCAGTATCCTTAAGCAGGCAGTTCTAGCCCCACTCCATGTCAGCCCAGCAAATGGATTGTTCCAATTTACTGTCCTGTTCCGCAAATGCCTCGAAATCCAATGGATGTTGTTGAGGGACCTAATCCAAAACTAAAGGGCTTTGTTGAAGGACATACTTAATGAATAATAATCATAGTCAGGGGTTGCTCCAAAACAGAATCTCTGACTGGCCCAGATTTTGTACAAAAGATGACAGGGATTCCTTGTAGTACATAAGTTTCTTAGTACATTTCATATCTTCAGTTCTACAGATATATTTTGGTAGGATGGGTGGTCTGCTTAGTTTTATTTGGTCTTTCTTGGATGATATAGTGGTTTGTAATAGATGAGATACAGCTGATGTTTCAAGCTCATTTTTCAATGCTGTGACAGTTATAGCTGCTCATAATTTTGTTATTTAATCAAGCAGCTGGTTGTATGTAGATGGTTCTTTTCTATATATCAATATAAAGCCCTTGAACTTCCAAAAAATAAAAAAGACTATTTAGTTCAGTTTTATTATTTCTAAATGATTGTACCTCTACAAGAAAAATATGATGGGACTTCTGATAAATTGTTTTCTATTGAGAAAAAAACAAATAAAAATGGAGGTTCTTATAGCCATAGATATACCTATTCCTTATTCTTTACAACCAAAGTCTTTTGTGAATTGTATTCTCATATCCTTCTTCATATTTGGTGGTTGATATTATAGCATATGTTATTCATAGTAGGACTAGTGGAGTAATGTCATCAAGCTTCTTGCATCAATACAGACCATGATGTATGTTGGTTAGTTTTAACCTTTCACATCTACATGCAGGTTGGTGCAGGACTGGGAGAAGTTGTTGCATATCACAGAGCATTTTGAAAATAACAATGATGTTGACTGCATTTCAGAGTTGCTCTTGAATACAATTGTGGTTTGTCCAAATATGTTTGCAGACTCTCTTTCAAGGTGTATGTATTTTGAATCTTCACAAGTAATTTTCACAGGAAGTCCTAGTTTTTGAACAGATTTTCAACTTAGAATTGGTTTGGAGATGTTCGTAGCTTCTCTATAGGTGTATCTTAAAAAATAAAAGCATCTTTCATATGGAGGTTGACTTCTTAAATAGATTTTATAATCCAGATCCTATCAATATACTGAGAAACACTGGTAATATCCTGTAAAAGAAACTTTGAATTTGTTTATATTCCAGAAAACCATACAATACTTCATCACTAGGAATGTTATGCATGCGTTGTAGAAATATTGTTTTTTCTTGTATGCTTTTGAGTTGGGAAGAATAATCTTTCTTTCAGCACCACTGAATCTGGTCGACCACAGCAAAAAAGTGCATGGAACTTGCTTGAAGGTAAGTTCTCATGGATAGATTCCTTAAATATATTAATGTTTTATCTTTATTTTTTCTCCTTGTTGCCAGTTTTTTTTTGTAAAGGCACTTCTATTTTGCTTTCTTCTGACTCTTGCCGTTCTATTCCTGTGAGTTGTGAAGATTCCTTGTGCGCTTAGTTTTGCACCCAAAGATGGAGATCAGGATTTTGGTTTGGAAGAACTGGATCAAGATTTTAATGATAATGGTATATGTTTTTCTAATGGTATGCACAGGTTGAAGGAGTTGAGTCTTTTGTAGCCTAAGTAAAATGCTTTGTTTACATATGCTAAGACCTGATGAATTGAGTGTCAGTAAGAAACGCTTGCCAATTGAAAAATATTGGCTTTAGTGGTCTAGACTCTACTTTTTATGTCACTTTGCATTTGTACTGAAATATGATCAATCTGTTCACTCTACTTTCTTGCACTGCAGAAACTAGCCACCCTATTCATGATCAGAAACAAAGCAAATTATCCTCTGAAGACTCTGCAAAACATGGTTCAACCTTGAGGAATCTCTGCAGTGAGGCTCGCATGCTTGGGGCACATTGGGATGATATTTCGTGGCCATATCAGGTACAATTTCCAAAAAAATATAGGAAACCTGAATTATTAGTCACTGCAAATGTTTATTCTGCAGTGAAGAATGGGGAAATGCTGCCCCAGAGCAATTTCATTGCAGGCATTCCAGTTAATGATTCTCAAGAACCAGAAGACTGCTTTATGTCAAGCAAACACGTATTTGAGAAATATCATATGAAAATTTCTCAACAACATTTTCCAGTTGAAATGTGTGATGCACATAACTGTCCAAGCCAAGAGATAGTGCCTGTTAACTCTGGACAATTTGATAGGAATTGTAGGGAACATGAAGGTCGACATGATGATTGTTCAGAGAGATGTTTGGAAGTTGAAGACGCCACTAAAGTTTTTGTTGATCAGCAAACAAAGTATTCAAAAGGACAAGTAGATATTCACATTATATGTGGAAGTATGGAACATTCAGAGGAACACTCAGCTGATCAACATGATACCTTTTCACTGGATCAAGGCATTGGAAGTACTAAAGAAATATATAGTGATAACAACAAGGCTCAAATTGCAGGTGAGAATGTCTGTGGAGTGTCAGCACTCTCTAGTTCCTTTAAAACAGAAAGACTGGAAGACAAGATTGATGGGCAAGACCATAACAGACAGAAACAGAGAAAAAGATACTGTTTAGATGATTTGATAGCAGATGTGGTTATGGCTGAGTGCCAATTTCATCAAAAGGCTTGGTTTCATTTTGATCTGGCACCATTGTCCTCAAGTTTGGCTAATGGCATTTATTCCTTTTATCATCATGAATGCATAACAAGTATCCATTTCAAACAGCTGCTTGAAGCATCCAAAGGTAGACATTGTTCCTTGTCCCATCTTTTAGGTAAATGGGATATTATACGATTCTTGTACATCTATGTTGCATGTTTCTAATACACTAACCATATTAGATTTTGGTTCGGTTAGGGCTGAATTAAGAATGGAATGCCTAATGTGGCGGTCCAATTGATCTTCAAGTACAAAGGATCAGAAGCTTCTCTCATGAATATTTGACATCTTTTTGAGGCATTATCTATTCTCCTGTTTTTTCAATATGTCTTTAGCTAGCTGATAAGTTCACCTGAGGCACTTCCAAAGGTGATATCATTCTAAGCATCTTTTTCTCAAGAAAAGTATATTCCAGCAAGAATTATGTTTAAAAGAAGATCATACCAATGTCTGAAAATAGAATTATACTTCTATCTTTTTTCTAGACATCATTTTTATTTCGCAATGTCTCCAGATATGTTAATACTAACACTTTGGACCTCACATCATCTCTATTTCACTATTTCAAAAAAATAAAGATGCTAAGGAAAAATCATATATGACATGTTTGCTTCTGTTGAGATTAGCCCGTAGTGGCTTCGGGATTGTCAGACCATCAGGAAACTGTGCAGATATATCAAGATTATAGGCATAGAGTTTATAGCATTATAAAGCATATTCCATATTACTAGCTCATGTTTAGGTTGACTAGTAATGTGGACCTAACGTGCCACATGAGGCCAAAATGCAAGACTAGTAACTACAAGGAATAATTGTAATAGATTGATACGGATGAATGCAACTTGCACCAAATAACACTCCCAAATACATGCACACCCATAAACAGAAAACATGTGTGTGTACGCATGCGTGTAGGATTTACCACTTCTGTCGCATCTAACCCATCATCAAAAAACTCCAATCTCCATAGTGGCTATTGGCTGTTAGGTCCAGCATGACAAAAATCATCTCAAAGGCAAAAAATGATTTTAAAATTGAATCATAACATGACATATTTTACGTGGTACCTACCAGCCCCAGTCAAGTGCGGAAGGGGATTTGAAGTTGTAATGTCTCCAAATTGGGACAACAATCCAAAAGAGGGTTCTCCAACAACCCCTAAACAAATCTGAAATAAAATCTGAATTCTGGAAATAAAAACTAGCAAACCCTAACTATTGTATTTGTACCACCAACTGAAATTTTCACACCTCCAATCACTCAATAAAAATATTAGAAAAATACCTTGTGAAGCTAGCCAACAAATGTTCTCACCGACATGAAAAAGAACGCTGAATTTGTATGTTTTCCACTCCCAAACCCTTGGCGCCACCAAGCTGGTTTTAATCTTTTCTTCCGGCACCAAATTCTACTAAAAAACTCTCCAAAGCTAAAGATAAAATTCAGATAAATTCCAGCATGCATATCAGATAAAAATTAGGTAATGTTAGGACTTCAAACATGATCAAACCTTCTCCAAACCAAGTTGCCAAAATCAGGAATAATTAGCATTAAATAACTCAAAAACTCAGATTTGTAACCTTGCCAAACCTGCTGGAAATAGGCTATAAATTCCACCAATATTTGCAACAATAGATGCTCAATTGTTTAGGGTCAATCAAGGCACCCTAAACCCTTGTCACACCTTCAAGTGAATCGCCTAACCCAAAAATTAATGGCAAATTCTCAGAAATAATACCCTTGCTTTAATCCTTTAAAAATCTTTCAAACCCTTGTGATTTATTACCAAATAAATCAGAAATAATACTTTAAATTTACCTTGTTGAATTGGAGTCTAAAACCCCTCCAAAAAGATTCGCTAACTCCTCAAACTGATTCGTCACACTTTAGACATAATTATAAAATAAATTAGAATGTTGTATCTCACCAATGCATCACCAATTGACCTTTCAAACAGTCCTAGGGCAAGTCGCCCAAGCTGAAATAATAAACATAATACTATAGATATTATTTGGCTTGCATTAGCCCTCACAAGACCTCAAAACCAGCCTTCAATCCAAGTCACCAAAGCTGGAAAATAATATAAAATATTTTAGGCTTCAATAAGCCCTCGAAATCAACTTGCATGGCCCTCTAGGCACATTGCTTAGCTATAGAATAAATTCGCCAATGTTTCTTCAACCCTCAAGGGTATTCGTGTAGCGCAGGCCTCTCAAGAGGGGTCTTCTTCTTAACCCAAACAAGTCGCCACTCTCCTTGATCTGCATATTATCCAAAACCAGCTCTCTATATGGTTTGCGATATTCTTTGATGAAGGTGGTGTCCATAAACACCTTTGTAGATCCACTTGCATGCAAACATGCAATTTTGAAGCTCAACTACAGCCTTTGAATAGAGTTGCCTAAAAAGTAGGAATGTAAGTTTTCACTCCCAAACCCTTAACACTCTTGAAATTTTTCGTCCTGAAGAAGTGATGAACAAGCTTGGCATACTTGATCAATGATTCAATATTAGTATTCAACATACCTTCCCAAATGAATCCTCAATTGTTTTTTTATAATCATCCTTCAAGGGTGGCGCCCAAGTTGGAGGGATGTGTCTTTGAAAACATAAGCAACTTTATCTTTTTAAACTCTTTTTTGAGGGTTTAGGCTCTTATGACCTTTAAAGGTTCCCTACTTAAGTGAAAATTAGATCAAAAGTACCTTTTTGCATAACTCAACTGAAAATTAGAATATTTAAGTACTTTTCACTTTTTTACTCATAGGATAGCCTCCTAAACGTTCCCTTCTCTTTCTTTCCCTTAGCCTTGTGAGAACAAACCAAGCTAAAGATCCATAAGCAAGCTAAGCCAAAATGAGGGACATTACAGTTCTCCCCACCCAAAATTGCTTGTCCTCAAGCAATTGCAAAAGCCATGGTGCTGTCCCCACATTCTTCATGATGCATTTACCCACTGACATGGCTTGTCACTGAAGGGAAGCTCCAAATTAAACTCCCATTTGCTAAACATGTATCTTAATGGCTGCCCCCATGGGCTCAAGGTGTCATGATCATCTCCCAAGAACTACTCATAATCACAAAGAAATAAAACATGCCTTGCTTGTTTGCTTTTGATGTAGCCTCTCATGGTGATTAATATGCCCTCACAAGATCTTCCCAAAACTCATAAATAAGTAACTATGATCTCATCATGAAACATACCTTAAGTGCAAATGGTACATAGATGCAACCTCTCTTGAGTGTGCCTTAGAACATGTGATAAGCCATTCCCTTTTGACTTCCTTCTATCACTTCCTTTATTCATAGGAAGAATATTAAATTGATCAAACAAAAGCCGCCACCAACTCTCAATATAAAATTGTACCTCCCATGCTTGATTAAGCCAGAAGCGTGCTTCCTTATGAACATTTCCAGTATATATCTTTGGCTGGAATTTACCCAAAAAATAAATTTTTGGTCTTCCCCATACTGCTGTACCTGCCTTTTAAAATCAGATTTTCTTGTATGGCAAATTTCAGAATGTACCTTGGTATATAGTTTCCCCAACATGGGCTGTAACGTGCCTTTAAAGTGCCAATTTTTTTCTCTTTTATGTGGCTGGACTTGTTTTGTTGGCTCAGAAAATTTGAAATCAAGAAATTCAGATTTCATACAACTTTTTTCAGCTCTTCCCCTTGGCTGCCATATACAAAATAAATTGCTCTTGATGCCCAAAAGAGTCCATAGGTGTGTCCATCTATGTTTATCATTCTTTTGTAAGCAGAAGAACCCTCTTTTCTTGCCATTTGAACCTTGTGAATAGCTGCTTGTAATTTCAATCCCTTCAAAATTCAAGAGGGATCCTATTTTCCTTATGTTATATCCCCAAATTGGGATAATTGAGAAATAATATGGCTTTTAAACAAACCCTTGCAAATGTGACATTGCGTTATAAGAAGTGTTGGGACACCTCCTTTGATCTTGCAATTGCTTGAGGACAAGCAATTTTGGGTGGGGAGGATTGTCATGTCCTCTTTTTTGGCCTAAAAAGCCATGGACATGGTCCCTAGCCTAATTCTTGGTGTTTCCCCGAGGCTAAGGAAAATAGAATAAGCAGGGAGCACATATCACCCTCCTTGAAAAGTAAAAGTGAAGATTTCACTTAAGTTGTTCTATTTTTGCATTAAGGAGGACCTTTTTGTGACTTAAAGGGCATAATGTACGTTTAAGTGGGCTCTAAAAGCTAACCGACCTTTATGATCTTAACTCTACATTTATAACTTAAAAGGGTGAGTATATAAAAGGAGTTTGGAATTCAATTGAAGGTATGCTATTCTTGATAATTGAATTTATAAGCTTGAGCACGAAAAATGCTTAACTTGGCCATTGAGGGCGAAACCCTTCAATGAAAGTTGGAGTAAGGACGGAAACCCTTACATTCAACTAAGGCATCCTCATCCAAGGGATTGCACCAAGTATCATTGATTTTATTTGTAGAAAAACATCATTTATGAACAGCGAATACACCTAGGGGAGCACCTAGGGTTTGAAGGTCAGATTGCAGAAATTGTGGTTTTGAGACCCACAAGGGCAGCAAAGTATTTGGCAAGGAAACCCATCTTTAAACTCTCCTTGCTACTGTGCCTGTTATTGTTCGGTATGTACCAGCTGTAGTCATCCTCAAAATCAGTCATCAACCTCATTCTTATTTCACACCAATGGCTGCCCCAGTTGTAGCTTTCTATGTGGAACCAATGACAGCTATTAACCTTCTCCAAACCATATTCCAAGTTGGTCATTTCAAGCTCCATAAGGGCTGGAAACTCCCTCATAGGGCCGTCATCCAATCCTTGGCCCCTAAACTCAATTGACCCTCCATCAAGAAGAGGATCATCCCAACAACAACCTTGTACTTTCTGATATGTAGGCTGTATATGTGATGTTCAGCCATGTAAGTACCCCCAAAAGTCAACCAATTCACTACTAAGTTGACCTCCCATGTGCTCTCCATATCACCATACTTCGAGGATGCCAATATGAACACAAACATCATACAAATAGAGCTAGATCTGCCAAAATAAAAACATTCGGAAAGTGATACTTTGCTGTCCCAAATGGGAAAATTCATTTGATCTTCATTCATCGTGTGCATACTAATGTGGCCACTTTCCAACAAATCTTTGGTAGCTCCTACAAGCCATGGTAGACTCATCCGAGCTTGTAACAAGAGAACAACAAAAAATTCTTTGGAGGACATACCTTGGAAACCACTTTCTACATCTTGCCAAACCTCTTGAATGAATCTCTTCATATGTGCCACATGTATCATCATTGGGTGCCTCTCTTCCACACTCATGCATATGTGGAACCAAATGTGAATCCACAAAGAATTCATCATGATAAACAAAATAGTGTTGCATCATACCTTCATCCTTCACCCTCATTTCATGCAAGTTATGTCCCCAGTCATAAACACCTTCCGAATTTGATAACAGCTGTAAAGTTTCAGATTTTTTACCCATGTGAAGTGGCTGCAACAGTGTTCCAAGATCTGATTTTCTGAGGGATAAAATTCAGAATTGATTGATGCATTTTCCTTGCCCAGTGTGAGTTGTACTTTGCCCAACAAATCAATCTTTATGGCCTCAATAGGTGGCTGGAATCTTCCTAATAACTCAGAAATTCCGGATTAAGAAAATTTAGACTTTGCATAAGCATTTCTAGAACTTACTATGGGCTGTATTGTACCTTTTTTTCTTGCTTTTTCTGAGTATGTTACCTTCGAAGTTTGCAAAATCAACTCAGAATTTCCTGAATGTGAATTTGGCCCATCTTTTATCATGATTTCAGTCCCTTTTTTTTCTACAACCCAATTTTCCATGTCCTTGATCTCATGACTTAGTTTATTATTTCCAACAAATATTGTGCTCAATACACATGAAAACAAATAGTGCTTTTCATACCTTGAGGGCTGTTTCAGATTAGGGAAGACTTGTTTCTTTGCTGCCCTTATCCATTTCTTCTTGGGAAAGACTCTTTCCATAGTTTTGGATGTCACCTCCAATGCACAACAAAATTTGGGTTTAATCATACTTATTAATTTAATAGAAGGTTGAGTTTCCTTTGAAGTCATTGGCCACCCATGATCAAAATTTGCAGCCTCTTGCCATGTCCTAAAAATCACACTTGAATCCCAAAACAATTCGAAACCTTGATCTACCTCCTTATCCATTTCAAACAATGGATTGTCCAAACAATGCTCAATTTCTGTCTTTGTAACTTTTTGTTTTTTTTGGAAAGTACCCCAAATCAAAGTCTTCTTGGAGCCTAAGGAGCTCATCAATCACTTGTTCAATTTCCTTAGCCCTTGCCACATCCTCTTGCTCCCTCAACGGCTTTGCCACTTCAATCGGCTGCCCTTGTATGAAAATCACCACATTCCTTGCATTGCCTTGGCTATTGCAAATGATCTCCCTAATGCTCCTACACATGGAAGAAACAAATTAGTAAAACCCATGGTGTCTAACAACACCCTTTTGATTCCCTTATCAAGCTCTAGGATCATGAAGTGCATCCTTTCTTGATGCCTTGATTTTTCCTTGCAACTACCCCATATTCAGAATTCAAAAGATAGGTTCATGTTGCTCTTGACAAGTCTGTAGCAACTTCTTTTCCCCTCTATTCTTTCCCTTATAGTGGCTAGAAATCCACTCATACATGTGTGAATCACTCCCATAGTGTTGAGGTGGAAGAGGCACACCTTCTTAGGGTCAATACTCACCATGGTAACAAGAAACTTGATGGAAAACAAATTGAAAATGGGGAAAACAATAGTTAATGTGCTACTTACAATTCTTCCTTTGATCCTTGGATCATCAAGGAACGCAAAAATCCCTCCATCATTGCTGTCCTCTCCTGAGTTTGAGAATACTTCTCAAACTTCTCCTCAGCCAACCTGTCTCTCCTGTCACTCTCTGTCTCTTGGTGTCCCATGTCAGCCATGACTTGATCTTGCTCAAGTGAACCAACTGGTGGAAACCCTACTTCCCTCCTGCTACTCCTCAAATAATACTTAACCTCTTTATTTCCACTCATGTATCAAACCTTTCACCCCACAAAATAGCCAAGATATGGCTATGATACCACTGTAATGTCCCCAAATTAGGACAACAATGCAAAAAAAGGTTTTCCAACAATCCCTAAAAAAATCTGAAATAAACTCTGAATTTTGGAAATAAAAACCAACAAATCCTAACTGTTGTATTTGTACCACCAACTGAAATTTTCACACCTCCAATCACTCAACAAAAATGTTACAAAAATACCTTGTGAAACTAGCCAACAAAGGCTCTCATCTGCATGAAGAACGCTGAATTTGTATGTTTTTCACTCTCAAACCTTTGGTGCCACCAAGCTGGTTTTAATGATCTCTTCCGTCACCAAATCCTACTCAAAAACCCTCCACAATTGAAAATAAAATTCAGATAAATTTCAGCTTGTATATCAGATAAAAATTAGCCAATGTTATGACTTCAAACATGATCAAACCTCCTCCAAACCAAGTCGCCAAAATTGGGAATAATTAGCATTAAATAACTCAAAAAATCAGACTTGTAACCCTGCCAAACCTACTGGAAATAGGTTATAAATTTCACCAATATTTGCAACATTAAATGCCCAATTTTTTAGGGCTAATCAAGGCACCCCAAACCTTTGACACACCTCCTTTAAGTGAATCGCTTAACTCAGAAATTAATGGCAAATTCTTAGAATTAATGTCCTTGTTTTAATCCTCCAAAAATCCTTCAAACCCTTGTGATTTATTACCAAATTAATCAGAAATGATACTATAAATTTACCTTGTTAAATTGGAGTTTAAAATCCCTCCAAAAAGGTTCGCTAACTCCTCAAACTGATTTGTCACACTTTAGAAAGAATTATATAATAAATCAGAATGTTATATCTCATCAATGGATCACCAATTGACCTTTCAAACACTCCTAGGGCAAGTCACCTAAGATGGAATAATATGTAGAATATTATAGATATTATTTGGCTTACATTAGTCCTCACAAGACCTTAAACCAGCCCACAATCCGAGTCGCCAAAGCTGGAAAATAATATAAAATATTATGAAATATTTTAGGCTTCAATAAGCCCTCCAAATCAACTCACATGGCCCTTTAAGCAAGTCGCCTAACTGTAGAATAAATTCGCCAATGTTTCTTCAACCCTCAAGGGTCTCTGGTAGTGTAGCCCTCTCAAAAGGGGTCTTCTTCTTAACCCAAACAAGTCGCCACTTTCCTATACCTGCAAATTATCCGAAATCAGCTCTCTATAAGGTTTTCAATATTCTTTGATGAAGGTGGTGTCCAAAAGCACCTTTATAGATCCACTTGCATGCAAACATGCAATTTTGAAGCTCAACTACAACCTTTGAATAGAGCTGCCCAAGAAGTAGGAATGAAGGTTTTCATCCCCAAACCCTTAACACTCTTGAAGGTTTTCGTCCTCAAAAAGTGATGAACAAGCTTGGCATACTTGATCAATGATTCAATATTAATATTCAACATACCTTCCCAAATGAACCCTAATTGCTTTTTTATAATCATTCCCCAAGGGTGGCGCCCAAGTTGAAGGGATGTGTCTTTGAAAACATAAGCAACTTTATCTTTTAAAAATATTTTTTGAGCGTTTAGGCTCTCATGACTCTTAAAGGTCCCCTACTTAAGTGAAAATTAGATTAAAAGTACCTTTTTGCATAACTCAACTAAAAATTAGAATACTTAAGTACTTTTCAAATTTTTGCTCATAGGATAGCCCCTTCAAGTTCCCTTCTCTTTCTTTCCCTTAGCTTTGTGGGAACAAACCAAGCTAAGGGTCCATAAGCAAGCTAAGCCAAAAAAGAGGACATTACAAAAGTCTAGCTATTGAAAGATGATAGGTCTGAAGAATTGATTAGGGTATCTTGTTAACCTTAAAGTTGTCTTGGTGGTGCTTTCAAGTCTATCCCCTTATTTTCCCCTCGATGAACATTCTCATTGGTTGATCAACTGCCATTTTCTTACCTCCCATTTCTTTGCCTCTTTTCATTTGATACAAAGTTCGAGCTAGGTCACCATACATTCACTACATTTTCAATCTTACAATTCAGCTATTCATTCTAATGTGCAATCATGAAATTAATCAAGAAATACATGCACACGGAAAAAAGAAAAGAATTAGTAAGCATTACGTATTTTATTTTCAGCCATTTATTTCACTTAGCATCATTCACATCATATAGACCACCTCATTTCATGTCATTATAGATGCATGAGGGGAGTACACTTGGATGATAGTTGACTATGTATTTTGACCATTAGCCGTAGATTCATTAGGCCCATTAGATGCTCGTCTCCATCACCCTTCTTTCCATTGATTGGGGATTTTTTGGCCTAGCAAGCATTCCTCTACCTTCCATCAACCCTTTGTTTTCCTTTGAACCCTTAGACATTTTTGATCCATGCTGAAATTGTTTTGGATCGATGCCAAACAACATAGTTGTTTTGTGAATGAGAAGCTACACAAGTATATTAAGAGACATTGGAGACAAAAAGTACCGAGTTTGAGACTAAGAAAATTTCAATCAAGGTTGAAACTTAGTGTCATAGACTCTAGAAAGTGTGGAGAAGAAAATATATTTAATTTAATTTAATTTATTGGCCCAAGTATGGTAAACATGGACATCAAGGGCCATCTTTGTAATATCCCCAAGGAGATCGCTGAATTCAAGGAGAAGCGCTGCCATTTCACATAAAGAAATCGCTGCCAAGGAGAAGCGCTGCCATTTAATACAACAGTCATTAAATGCACCTAAACAATAGTCATTAAATCATTAACACAACAGTCCTTAAACAACATTCATTAGGCATTTATTATTTATTAATTAATTAGTTAGTCATTAACATTCATTTAACGAAAGGTCACAATGTTTGGAGAAGACATGTCGCTTGAATGTGAAGAGACAAAAGTATTTTTATTCGGTAGATTGATGAAAAAGAGATCATCCAATTATGATTTCAAATATTTAATCATGTAGAAGCAGCCGCGTACAAGTGCATTTAAGGACGAAACCCCTTAAACTGCGTAATCCAGATACAAGGACGGAAACCCTTGTAATCAAACCCAAGGACGAAACCCCTTGTGGTGTAACGTTGTAATATTCGAAATCTATATTCGGAAATAAACAATTAATTCAATTTGACTTTATTATTATTTTATAAAATATTATTTAAAAGAATTTCAGAAAATCCAAATTAATGTAAAATATTTTGATTCAGAATATTATAGTGGTATTAGAGTTTTCCATCCTGCCAGCTTGTGGAACGGAAATCTTACATACGATAATAATAATATTATTTTGTTTGACGAACATAGAAATGGGATTCAATGGAAATATTAAGTGGATAAATAAATTCATCCAAGACCAAGAACAATTGGTTAATACAGTGGCACAACGGGCCCTTACCATAAAAATGGCGATGGATTCCAATACCCAAAGGATAGAACTAGCCGAAGAAATTCGGAAATCATTAAATGATGATCTTATAACTTGGTTCGAAGAATATCAATCACTATCGAAGGGGATCCAAAGGGGAATTACCCTACAAAATTATATAGCAATGAGGAAAAAATGTCCACCAGATAACCTTGATGCCTTGGAAGATGGACAATCATTAAATGCACCACACTTGTTGAAGGATACCGAAGAGACTTCCAGTGATATTATTGGTAACAAACAAGACTCTACATGTGCACCTTTTCTTTTAGATTTGTCTGGCTATCTTGGAGTAATAAGAAATTCACATGTTGAACATGGAGAATCCTTGGAGGTGTGCTTAAAACATTCAAAAATCAATAAAGGCAATCAAGCTGTAGTTGTTAATCTTGAAAATGCTGGACTTGAGGGCTGACTTAGAAGTAAATTACACACAACCATCCACAACAAAAGATAAACAAGAAATTGATTCCGTGTGTGCTTCTTCGATAGGAGGGGCTCAAGTGATATTGGAAGGAATAAACTATGATGATGGGCTATTAAAGGATGTTGATGAATGGCATGCCAAAGATGTTGTGAATCTAACAACCAGACAAAAATGTCCAAATTTGTTCATATTAAATATAAGGGTTGTGTATCCATGCATCAAGCTATTAGAGGATGTAGGTCCTCCAGTGTGGATTTTTAAGGAGCTTGAAGCTATCAATAATTCAAACTTCATATTCCCAGAGTTACAATATCATGAGTGTCAACAGTTTGAACTTGGCTTTGCAGCTAAAATGGTTAAACCTTCGTTAGTGTATGGAGAAGAAGACATTCTTCATGGGAAGTTTGTATTCAAAACATGGGACCCAAACATGATATTAGAAAGTTAAATTTCTTAAAACCACAAAATATGTGAGTTGACATAGTGACCCAATCATTGCCCTATGAATTGTCAAGTGTCCAACATAAACTATGGTTTGGTGGTCTTTACATTGTTGAAAACATTCCTATTTTCTATTTTAGAGGAAAGGAAAAGGCCTTTGTTGAGAGACTCCACTTTACATCTACAACTTAAACATAACTATACGCCAGACCATTATTATACAACAAACTTAATTGGCATGAAGAATTTCAAACAAAACCTTGAAATTCCAAAATGTGTAGTAGATGATCATCCAATCAAAGTATGGCATCATGAAGTAAATAAAATTCCCAATACAAAGGCCTACTTCATCATAAACTGTGATAGTATATTAGGGTTTTCACCAGTAAAGTCCAACATATCACGAGAAATGTATGCTTCACTATTCTTGGATGTTCTTCAAGAGTTTTCATATCAAGCAAACGTGGCTCCGTTATATAGCAGAATTTGTGCGTCTGGAAGTTGCATTTCTAAAATCAAGATATATGGTTTAAGTAAAACGCTATTGCTCTTAGCGTTTAAATTTGTCAAAACATTTCAGGCCACAGAGGGAAGTTCTGATTTTGTAAGAGAGAACAGAGAAAAGAGTTATAAAAATGCTAGCATGAAATCTAAAACGTACTCACAATATTTGAGCAAACTACCCAACATTGATAACCAGTTTTCCTACCTCCTTTCATTGTTTCTTCCAGACATAACATTTCTCTCAGATTTGTTTAGGTTCACCAATATCATCAGTCTTTGCCATGGTAAACTATTGGAGGCAAATGTTGATAAAATTATAGATTTGTTTGAAGATACATTTGTATCAGCGTTACTTGCACAAGTTCCGATTGGTTATCAAAAGCTAGATCTTCTGCATAGAGCCCGACAAGTAAAGAACAAAGTTATTAAGAACATGTTTGATATGAATACTTCTGTTCAGATTATTTTCCAACGAGATTCATTTTCCATTAGAGCACATGCTATGGTAAACCTGTGTTGGTATATTGTTCACAAGCCATTTTACAAAGAGCAGCTAGGATATTCTATTTGGTGTTCCCCTACAGTCTATCATAGTCATGTGGGATTTTGATGTGGATCTTCCCACAACTCTAACTTTCTCAATAATTCACTCAAGACTTCTCTCTCAAATTCAATAATTTTTCTCTTGAATCTTGTCACAAAATTCTCAATAAAAGCATTCACATTTATCACAAAGGAAACTCTCAAGGTTTTCAGCATATAATCTCTACAACAATACTCATTAATTCTCACAACATTACAACACAAAAACTATGCCAACATTGCATGCCATTAACAAGCTTATCACGCTTTCTCCCAACCCAAAATTCTAACTTGGTCTCAACACCAAGGAGGCTACCCAAGCTTTCACTCAAAGCTTATAACTTCTCTCACACTTCAAGCCTGTCTAAAACAAGCAACAATTCATCCTTATATAGGAATTTCATGAAGGAAACTTACAAAAAGAAGCATAATTTCACCCGCCTCTACTAAGATGGAGTGGGACAAAAAGAAGCATAATTTCACCCACCTCCACTAAGATGGAGTGAGAATAATTTCACCTACCTCCACTAAGATGGAGTGGGAATCAAGAAGTCTCCACTTAATAAAAATTTTCCATTCTCATGTAAAGACATTTTTTTGACTTGTCTTCACATTAAAAGAATCCACATCACCTTCTTGCATCATCTTACATCACCTGCCTTGTCACTTGACATGTCACCACATCATTCTCCTCTGGTTAAAAACAACTCAGCCCCTGCAAGTTGCTTTTGATGAAAATTCTGCCACTTATCCTTGTCCATCTTTTTCAGCTCCCACTCTGTGATCCAAGTATTATCCTCTGGTGATAATCCTTCCCATTGTACCAAACACTTATCATAGCTTCCGTGCCTTGTGTGCACAATGTTCATGTCTAGAATTTGTACCATCTTCTCCTTTGGCATCTGATGTTGTCAGTTGATCTCTTCTTCATCCTCTCCATCTACTTCATTATGGAAATCATACAAATCTGAAACATTAAAAATTAGAGAAATATCAAACTCTTCTGGCAAACTTACCTCATAAGCATTGTCACTGATCTTCTTCACAATCTTGCAAGGCCCAATTTTCTTGTATTTTAGCTTGTTGTAGGTTCCTGTAGGAAATCTCTCTTTTCTTAAATATACCATCACCAGATCTCCTTCTGCAAAAGACTTTGATCTCCTCTTAGCATCAACGACAATCTTATATATTTCATTACTCGTCTGTAAACTCTTTCTTACCTCTGCTTGCAATTGCTGTATATGCCCTGCAAAAGTCTCAACATCATCACTTACTCTTTCGATAATGGGTAACTGTACCAAATCGAAAACTCCCATTGGATTTTTCCCATAAACCACCGGAAATAGTGATTTTCCTATTGATCGGCTCACTAAACTGTTGTATGCAAATTCAGCTTGTGGTAAAGCCAAGTCCCACTGCTTAGGTTTCTTTCCAACAATGCTCATCAACAAATTTCCCAAGCTTCTGTTGACAACCTCTGTTTGTCCATTTGTTTGTGGATGATATGCACTGCTGAACTGCAACTTAGTATCCAATTTCTTCCACAAGGTTCTCCAAAAATGACTTAGAAATTTAGTATCCCTATCTGAAGTGATCGACGTAGGAATACCATGAAATCTCACATCTCTAAAAAACAATTCTGCAACTCCAGTGGCATCACTAGTTTTCTTACATGCAATGAACCATTTTGGAAAATCTGTATACAATAACAAAAATGGAATCATTACCTCTTTGTGTGTTTGGTAACCCCAACACAAAATCCATGCTCAAATCTACCCATGGTTCACTTGGAACTGGTAATGGCATGTACAATCCCGTATTTTGTGCACGTCCCTTAGCCACTTGACATATTCTGCATCTTGAAACATATCTTGCTACATCTCTTTTCATCTTTGGCCAAAAGTACTTCTCTTCCACCAAAGCTATTGTCTTAGCTTTGCCAAAATGACCAGCTAGACCTCCACTATGCAACTCTCTTACAATGTTGTCTCTCAAAGAACCAACTAGAATTCAGAACTGTCTCCCTTTGAAGATGTAACCATATTGAATAAGGTACTCATTCTGAATAGTACTTGCATCTTTGGTTAATGGATTTCTACATTGCTCAACTATCTTGCCAAAATCTGGATCAGTATCATACAATTCTTTAATAAACTCAAACCCAACTACTTTACTTACCAAAGTAGTTATCAACCTAACTCTTCTGCTCAAAGCATCTGCCACTTGATTCTGCTTTCCTGATTTATGTTTCAACACAAAATTATACCCCTGCAAGAAAGATACCCACTTGGCATGTCTACTACTCAACTTCTTTTGGGTATTCACATATTTCAAAGCCTCATGGTCAGTGTACAAAATAAACTCCTTAGAAACCAAGTAATGCCTCCAATGTCTTAATGCTTGAACAATTGCATAAAACTCAACATCATAGGTAGAATATTTCTTTCTTACCTCATTCAATTTCTCGCTAAAATATGCTATGGGCTTTCCTTCTTGGCTTAACACTGCTCCAAGTCCCACATGTGAGGCATCACAATCCATTTCAAACACTTTGTTAAAATCAGGAAGGCTAAAATTGGCTTTTCTGTAATCTTTCTTTTCAACAACTCAAAACTTGTTTTGCTTCTCTTGTCCACATAAATTCTCTTCCATTTATGCAATCCGTTATTGGTGCAACAAGACTACTGAAATTCTTAATGAATTTTCTATAAAAAGTTGTGAAACCATGAAAACTTCTTACCTCTGTGATGCTCTTAGGAATAGGCCAATCATGAATTGCCTTCACTTTTTCTTCATCCATCTTAACACCATTTGTTGAAATTACAAATCCCAAAAATACCAAACTTTCTTGCATAAACCTACACTTCTTCAAATTCACATAGAGTTTCTCCCTTCTCAACAATTCTAACACTATTCTCAAATGTTCTAAATGCTCCTCTTTAGCTTTACTGAATATCAAAATGTCATCAAAATAAACCACCACAAACTTACCACTGTAATCTCGTAGCACTGTGTTCATTACTCTCATGAATGTGCTAGGTGCATTAGACAACCCAAATGGCATCACTAACCATTCATATAGTCCATCTCTAGTCTTGAATGTTGTCTTCCATTCATCTCCTTCACGAATTCGGATCTGATAGTAGCCACTCCTTAGATCAATCTTTGTAAAATATTTTGATCCTGCAAGAACATCCATTATGTCATCTAACCGAGGTATAGAAAATCTATACTGAATAGTGATCTTGTTGATAGCTCAGCTATCCACACACATTATCCATCCTCCTCCTTTGTAGTCAATAGTGTTGGTGTTGAACATGGACTCATGCTCTCCCTTATTACGCCCTTCCTCAACAACTCGATAACTTGCTTGTTCAATTATGCATGCTCTATTGGGCTCATTCTATATGTTGCTTGATTGGGTAGAGATGATCTTGGGATCAAATCAATGTGATGCTGGATGTCCCTCTTTGGCAGTAAACCATCTTGTAGCTCATCAGGGATGACATCCGCATATGCTTTCAAAACTTCTGTTGCTTCTTCTGGAATCTGCATTACATCTTCACTTTCATTCCTTGCAATTAGTGCATAACAATAACCAAAAACTTTCATGTCATCAAAAAATTCTTTAGTGGCTAACAAATTTTCCTCTTTTATCTCTTCCTTAAGAGGCAACAATATCACTTTTGTACCATCTTTATGAAATGTGTAAGTGTTCTTGGCTCCATCATGGATGACCTTGCTATTAAATTGCCATGGCCTTCCTAGCAAAACATATCATGCATCCATGGGCAAAACATCACACCACAACTCATCCTTATAGCTCTTTCCTATGGAAAACTTAACTAAACATCTCTTATCAACCATAACTTCATTCCCTTAAACCATGAAATTTTATAAGGACTAGGATGCTTCTCACAATACAATCCTAATTTTTCTACCATTTCTTTTGAAACCATATTCTCACAACTACCTTCATCAATGATTACCTTGCATACCTTACCACCTGAAGTGCATCTTGTTTGGAAAATATTGGTCCTCAACTATGCATCACCTCTTTTGTTTTGCCCCAGTTCTTGCCTTGCAACTATCATGGTACTCCTCATCATAAGGTTTTCTCCCACATCTGCTATTGCAACTTTAGTAGCTTGATCTTCAGTCTCAGTGTCAACCAAGTTCACCCTTGGATGGTACTCTTGTCTTCTTTCTTGTTTTTGAGGACATTCATTTGCTTCATGTCCTTCTTCCCCACATACGTAATAAATAATGGTTGTGGGTTGGTTAGGAAACCAACTTCTTGCACCTCTATATCCACGTCCTCTATGGAATCCTCTTCCTCTTTGATGATATTGGAAGCCTTGTCTATCATCTCCTTTCTTTTCCGCAGCTTGTGATGATTCCCCTCTTTGGAATCCACCTCTAGTGGTATTGAAACCACCTCTTCCTCTGAATTGTCCTCTTCTTAGACCAAATGTGTTTCTAGCAGCAAATCTATTCTACTTCTCTTCAGCTTTTAAGGCTAATTGATAAGCCTCTTCCATACTCATTAGTCTATGCATGCTAATTTCATCTTGAATGGAAAATTTTAAACCATTCACATACCTTGCAGCCATTTGCTGATCTGTTTCTTCATGCTCCACTGTTATGGAAAGCTTGTAGAAATCATCTGTGTACTCTTGTACACTCTTCTCCATCTATTTCAAATTTTGAAGTCTCTTGTAGAGAGATTGAGAGTAGTCCAATGGAAGGAACTTCTCACTAAGCTTCTTCTCCATCTTGCTCCAAGCGCTGATTTTTGCTTTGTTCTTTCTTTGCCTCTCCTTCTGCAGATGATCCCACCAGATCATGGCATGACCTTTCAAGTTGGTGCATGCAAATTTCATCTTTTTCTCTTCAGACATAGTTCTCCATTCAAAGAACTTCTCCATGCTATTGAGCCAATCAACCAGCTCCTTTGGTTGCAAACTTCCCCCATAATCATGAACATCAACCTTGACACTATCATTTCTCCCCTCCAAAGCTCTAACCATTTTTTCTTCAAATGAAAGTGGTTCTTCTCTTGGCAGCATTTCTTCTTCATGATCTTCATCATGAATTATCTCTCCTTCTGTGTCTTCATCATGGTGCCTTCTTCCCATGTTGTTAAACATGGTGACTAGTTGTGCCATCTCTCTCTTCAACTCTTGTAAATCTCGGTTCATTTGAACCAATCCTCCTCTTGCTTTCCTTCTTGCCATACCTGCAAAATAAAATGCAAATTAGAACAACAAAAGTCCTCTCTTCCCTAGGATTCTACTTGCTCTGATACCACTTGATGTGGATCTTCCCACAACTCTTACTTTCTCAATAATTTACTCAAGACTTCTCTCTCAAATTCAGAAATTTTTCTCTTGAATCTTGACACAAAATGTGCAATAAAACCATTCACATTTATCACAAAGGAAACTCTCAAGGTTTTCAGCATATAATCTCTACAACAATACTCATTAATTCTCACAACATTACAACACAAAAACTATACCAACATTGCATGTCATTAACAAGCTTATCAAGCTTTCTCCCAACCCAAAATTCTAACTTGGTCTCAACACCAAGGAGGTTACCCAAGCTTTCACTCAAAGCTTATAACTTCTCTCACACTTCAAGCCTATCTAAAACAAGCAAGAATTCATCCTTATATAGGAATTTCATGAAGGAAACTTACAAAAAGAAACATAATTTCACCCACCTCCACTAAGATGGAGTGGGACAAAAAGAAGCATAATTTCACCCACCTCCAAAAAGATGGAGTGGGAATAATTTCACCTACCTCCACTAAGATGGAGTGGGAATCAAGAAATCTCCACTTAAGAAAAATTCACCATTCTCATGTAAAGACATTTTTTTGACTTGTTTTCACATTAAAAGAATCCACATCACCTTCCTACATCATCTTACATCACCTGCCTTGTCACTTGACATGTCACCACATTAGATTTCATTTCATCGTTAAATCTTCCAATCATAGCTCACTATATTTACTAGAGAGAATAGATTCATTTCCCCCGAATTCAGAGATGCAACCGTATTCCAGAGAAATTGAATTAGTTGTGAAGTCTAGTATATCATGGCTGCAACAGGATTATCAGTCTGATAATTTTAATGACGCTAAGTTATCTGCAGAAAACTCTACAAATATAATGTGTTGTTGAATGTGCAGGAATTTCTTTATACATTTATACTTTTCTATGATTTTGAACAAGAGAAAATCGTGGATCAACGTCAGGCCATCGAAGGATCTATGTTTACATTCCATGGAAATTCTACATGTACTTGGTACTCTATCATAAGGAATAGCTTAAAGGGTTTGTGTAAGATAAAGTACATGTCTGTTGGAAATATTTGCATCCACCTCTCGATTGACAAGAACTATTCATATTTTTTTGTTATCCTTCACTGTTGAGTGAAAACAAGAAAGCTAAAGATTTCAGAGTGTTGGTTCTTTGTAAAATTGTCTCATGGAAAACATATACAAACTTTTCTGACATTTTGGTGGTTCCCAATGAGACTGAGGTTGTCATACAGTATTTGCTCGTATGGAGTTCATATGATCCTTCTACTTCTAGATTGTCAATAGAAGATGCAACGTAGGGAGGAGCCTTCTTGAACATTCCAATTTGCAATTGCTTGAGGACAAGCAATTTGAGGAAGGGAGGTCTGTAATATCCCCAAGAAGGAGATCACTGAATTCAAGGAGTGCTGCCATTTAATATAGCAGTCATTAAATATGCCTAAACAACAGTGATTAAATCATTAACATAGCGGTCCTTAAACAGCAGTCATTAGGCATTTATTATTTATTTATTAATTAGTTGGTCATTAACATTCATTCAACGAAAGGTCACAATGTTTGGAGAAGAATGTCGCTTGAATGGGGAGAGAAAGGTTTTTATATTCGGCAGATTGATGAGAAAGAGATCATTCAATTATGAATTCAAATATTTAATCATGTATAAGCAACCGCTTACAAGTGCATTTAAGGAAGAATCCTTTAAACTAAGTAATCCAGATACAAGGACGAAAACCCTTGTATTCGAACCTAAGGACGAAACCCCTCGTGGTGTAATGTTGTAATATTCGAAATCTATATTCGGAAATGAACAATTAATCCAATTTGACTTTATTATTATTTAAATTTTTACTTTAGAAAATATTATTTAAAGGAATTATGGAAAA
Source organism: Torreya grandis (assembly GCA_037957365.1). NCBI lineage: Eukaryota > Viridiplantae > Streptophyta > Pinopsida > Cupressales > Taxaceae > Torreya > Torreya grandis. Next base: position 1,003,802 of record JARHVA010002904.1, read on the forward strand.
TCCAAATTAATGTAAAATATTCCGATTCGGATTATTACAATCTTTTAGCTACCAATTTCCTTTATTGGACCAAAAGTTCGATGTGCCAGCCGACAATTTCATTAACTGAATTGGAAGGTTGATGTATCAGCCACTCATTCATTTACTGGCCTAGAAGGTTGATGCCTTTGCCACCGATTTCATTTTACTCATCTTGTTCACAATAATTTTTCATTCTTGTAAGGTGGGACAATATTTGAAAATTTTTATTTGACTCGATTTTTTATCAAGAAATGTTGGTTTTTGTCATGACTTTCAACAACCTTCCTACAAAAGTTAACCCTCAATATTGTGGCTTTGAATTCAAAAAGTTTAAATGAAAAAATGATAATCAATGTCCATATGACTTAAAGGCTCAAAATTTCAGAGTTTTTCTATATGTAGGTAAAAAATGGGTTTTAAAGGATCTCATAACCTTTACATACTGAACCAGATCAAGTAGAAAAAAACACTCGCAAAGTAACAACCAAAACTGACATCCCACCAACGAGCCTACAAAAAGCCACCCAAAACCCACGAAGAACCCACTAGGAAATAGGGAAAAAACAAAAGAAGACCCAGATCAACAAAAACTAGAAGAAGCTAACCTTACAACTGATTGGACATGAACCTATGCCTTAGTCTACTTGTTCCTTGAAGTGCTAGTTACGTCCTTCTTGCCACTCGCCTTCTTCCTCATGTTGCCCCTAGTACGATTGTAAGGACCCTCTGTGCTAGCCTCCTGCAAAGTGTTATCAGGGGCTGCCTTGGACTCGTCCATCTTAGTCTTTTCCTATTTTGCGCCCTCCTTGCGCTTAGCCCTAGTTTCCTCTTGTTGTTTGAGCAACTCGTGCTCCTCTTTGAGTGCCTTTTCTAGTTCTGGATTAAGCGTACTGAATGGATTTTTCTAGATTTCACCTCCCCTACTGCCCACATTGGCTCTGGTTGGGATGACTTCTTTGATGGCTTTGATGTCCTTTCTAATTTCTCTCAAGTCCTTCACCTGGCTTTTCACTCTCCCCTCAAGATCCTTCAACTTTTCTTTAAGATTCTAGCTAACCCCCTATTCTTTATGAAGCTTGGATCCTTGCACATCCCCTTTCATTTCTTTAGGCTCCTGATGAGCATTCAAATCCGCAACCTTGTCATCCTCCCCTGTTAATTCCAGAGTCTCATTGCCAAGGTTCAAGAGAGCTTTGGCTTCCAAATTGGTTGGAGAAGGCACCTCTTCATCGTCAGACACAACAATCTTCCTTTTAACCCTCTTTGAGTCCTTGCTCTTCCTGCTCCTCAGAATTTGAACAATCATTTTCTTAGAAGCTTCAGACTTTGTTTTGGTTATTTCCTTAGAGTTGTCTGGCTTCTCCTCCTCTAAGCCCTTGGGATCCCCCTCCTCAATATCCACCCGATTGTCAAATAGAGGCTTAGCCCCCTTAACCAACAAAATTATGAGGGCCTAGTGAATAATGACATTAAAGGTGTCACCTTGGCAAGCCTCCAGAGTGCATTCCATAGATCTCAACAGAAAATATGGCAAGCTGAGGACATAGTTGTTTTTAAAATGGTTGAGCAACAGAAAATGGTGAAAATTCACCTCTCTTTTTTTCTCTTCTAAGGTAAGATACCTCGTGATTTGCAGACAGACATTTGGCCATGGGTATGGGAATTTTTTTTTCTCAAAAAGCTCTTCTTCACTTTCTTAGCTAAAGCCTCGTTCTCGAAGAAAGTCTTAATGAGTTATCCCCTACGATGTTTATCCTTGTAGGCCTTGAAGTCATCCGAAGACATGCCAGTGATAGTAGCGATACTCTCCTCTGAAATGTGGATTTCAACACCTCTCATGCTCAAAATTTCAGAGTTGATGTCTTGCATTTTGGGTAATTTTTTGGATAAATTGATGTCATCCATATTACAACAATTAAAACGTATTCAAAGAAGGCAATGCAAGTTGCATATTACATCAGGCATATGTACAAGCCACAAGATAAAAACATAAAAAATGTAACATCAAATGTTAGGGGAAGAAGTGATGTTAGTGGGTAACACAAAGTTGGCATAATGATGTAAGGGGGTGACAATTTTCGAAATTAGGTGACATCAAAGTAATAGTAGCCTTTGAGGACAAGTTAGTGACGTCAATGTGACACTAGTAGGGGGTCTAGAGTCATCAATTTTGGGATTAAGTGGTCAACAATACATCAACATTATGACTTATGAAAGAGGCAAAACTGGCACCAACAAATGACATCAATTTGAGATGTAAAGTAGGTGATGTTTCTGTGACAACATTCTTATTGGCACAGCTCAATGTGACATCATCTTGCATACCTTAAGTTGCATATTTTTGAGAAGTTTCACATGGTTTTTGCCTTTTAGTGCACTATCTCAGTTTTACTTTCTTTTTGGTGTGACTTGCAAAAAAATATTTAATTGCTAAAGATGATTGAAAAATCATTTCTATCATATTATCATTAGGGGCAAATCAGCAACATCGTTGAGTATTGTGCCACGTACCCTCAAGCAAGTTCACGGGTATCATCAATGATGTCAATCAGTTTTAGAGAAGGAATAGATGGATGCATAGGAAATAAATACCAACATGATGCATTATATTGGTCGTCTATTATTGTTTATCTCTAGAATAGAATTAGTGTCATGGGCGAGTAATTAGTTTCTAGTTTTGTGATTAGTCATGGTCAGTATGTAATGTCATTACATTAAGGTGTTCAACCGATGTATTTAGTGTGGTTGATGGATTTTATGATTATGTTTTGACAAAAATGAAGGTGTCTTTCGGCTAGCTTTTTTGAGCTCTCTTCGATATTCTCCTTGGTGATATTGTTTTCCATGTTGACAATTGTACAATGCACTTATTTGATGATATGAGAAAATGCCAAGTTTTTATTCTCTTATGTGGGTTGTTCTATTGATGTTCGTATTAAATTGGTTCAAGATCAACACACAAGAAATTTTAAACCCACAACTTAATTTAATTATTTAAACTTTTATAGGTATTTATACAATTGTACATGCACTATTATTTGTAGGAACCTCCTAGTTGGATACTCAAAAATCATGCCTGATTTTTTTTTTAAAATTATTATTTTTATTTTCGAGTTATAGAATATTAGTTCCAACCAAGAATGAGACTCAATTCCATATTAATCCCTAGTCCTACGTTCCAACCAACTCTAATTAAGTAAAAGTGATAAAAGACTACATTAGTGCAAACATCATTATTGGAATTTAATTATCATTTGAGTGAAATATTCATTATTGATCACATTAATTGTTCATATGGTGTACAATATACAATGCCTATGTTTTTTCATTTACATAGAAAATTATTGTTCATCCGATTAATAAGAAATCATCATTATCCATATTGCCATAAGTTTTCAATTCTCATTTTCCAGGTACAACAAGATAAAGATACAATATTTTCCTTGTTTATACAATTATTATAATTTCATCATATACATCTACTGATACAATAAATCTTATCATATCATCATACGATAAAATTTGTTTGCCCAAACCGGCAAGATTAATAATTACCAAAATAAGAAATACTGCTTACTAAATTATTGCACGCCTTCAAAATATCCACACTAAAGAAAGCACTAAATAGATTAGGAAGAGGGAGAGCATCATTGAAGGGATTTTTCTCTAACCACAGATCCTTTCGGATCCCCCACACACCTCTCGTCCACTGAAAGTGGCCCTACCCTTCCACAAAGTACTAGATGCAAAGAATCAGTAGAGCAAGAGAGGATCCATGTGGATAGAACAAGTCAACTTGCAACTTCCATAGCAATGCAATATAGAATGATATAACATTCCTAACTTGTACTGAGATATATGCATATGTATTATGGACATATGATTTAAGGAAGACAATAAATGACCCCTAAATGCATTCTAATTCTAGTACTAGGGCATGTTTGGTAACTGCAAGCAATTAGTGACCCTGCCGAAAACTCTAACTCTTATGCACAAAGTTTCATTACCCAATTTTCAGGTTAGTCAATCTTTTCACAGGGTCTTGAACTCATCAATCATAAGATGATATTACTTTAAGCATCTATAAGTCTAATTAGATTTCAATGCTAATTCCAAACAAGGGTCTACACGTACCATGCATTAAGCATATCACCAAACCAAGGTGTAACCAAAGACTATAACCATTTGACCACAAGGTATCCATCTACCAAATGTGTTTCGGCATCCAAAAGTGTTGGATTGATAACAATGAGTTTAACATAAATAAGCTTTCCTATAAGTTTAGCATTCATTACCTAAGGTTTTATTTCCCAATATGGGCTCAAGATTCAAATGTATGATTATTTACCCATACAAGTTTCCAATTGTAAAAAGGTTATTTTCCAATACATGTTCACAATGAAACAATGGATTAACTCCCACAGTTATATTATGGTTGATTTTTAAGATCTAAGCACAAAGTGTCCTACTATGATTTCCACTTAAAGGAAAAAATATCATTTTGCCAAAGATACAATGTTTATCAATAAACCTAGCAAGGTAAATCCTATCTGAATTCAAACCTTAATTCCAAACCTAGGGTTCTTGAAGATTTGATAATCCAAAACTATTACCATCCCAATGCATATTCAAATCCATCATAAAATCAATATTCAAATACAATAAAGATTCATTTTCCCCAAATCATGATATAATAATTGGTCAAAGTTTTAACATTCTCTATGCGAGCTTCTCAACAAGGTTTATAATCCATTATAAATGTATAAATATCCATTTGATTTATCTTCCAAATTTACAATTATCCTAAAGACATAAATTCACGATTTAAATCAACCTAAGGTCTTTAGGTTATCCAAGATCGATTTTATGCGTCTCTATAACTCCAGTTCGAGAAAACATATTTAATCAAAATAGGTTCCTTAGATCCATGTATAGTACATGAGTGATAACACTATTCATAAGTGTCCCCTACCACTTACGAAAAGTGTTATTAGAAGGTACTAGTGCAAGGATTGATAATAAGACTCACACAAGGTCTAACAAGTTGTGCAATCAAAAACCAGATCGAACTAACACAACACACATATTGAGCCATCTAACAATAAATCCATATACCTATATTTTCACAAGAAGCACCTATACATGCAATGGGTTTTCTAGCCAAGCTTAATGAGGACAATCCCATAATTTTATTCCTTATTTGGTTTGATAAACATATAAAGGCTTATGGATGGCACTTGATAGGTTTGCTAATTACTTGTGATTTTAACAAAATCGAGGTACTATACTAGACTAAGTTCATTCTTTACTTTACTAGCTTGTTGCGTATGTTTCCCAATCCATGCAAAGGGATCAAAAGCAGGTTGAGTTTTACATTACTCAAAAGATGCATCCAATGCGATTAAACTAGCTAGGATAGGTTTCCAAGGTAATAGACTTTCATTACATTACTATAGCTATTTGCTATAGCTTATCACAACTAAAATAGTCAGGCCCACTACCCATTAGATACTACCTTTGTAGCTTAAGATATTGCTAACATCCTAGGTATATGATCCACATTTAAAGCCATGCCGAAGTTTATGTTTTCATGTTATCTAGATTCACAACAAGTCATCTCAAAAAAAGCTTCAATGTTTTACAGATTTAGAAGGGTATGGCAAGGTAACATGCCTAGTGATGAAATACTTGCAATGCATAACACAATGATGATGACGGACTTGCAAAACATCCCAATATAATCACTGCAAGCATGATGTTCTAAGCATTTCAGGATAACAACAGATTAGCATAGCATTGCGTGATGATAACAATTCTAACTTAGCATTGCATAAGGACAACATGCCTAGCATAGATGTTAAAAATACTTGTAACACACCATCTAGAATGGAATGCAAGAGAGGGTCCACAAAGCATCAATTAATTGCAAAGTATTAAAAATGTTGATACTATATATATAATATCTGGTTTTCTGTAAACCTGTCCATGCTAGAAATTTGTGCTACTAATTCGCTCTAGGGGATTACCAACTAAAACCTAGTTGATATAGAGTAGTTCATTATTTAGTTCCAAAACTGATTAGTCTGTAAGAACCCTTGCTAATTCTGATTCAACTTTTCTGATTTGTTTGCAATGGTTTTGGTTCTTGTTTGTGTATGTTTTGAGATGATGTTTGATAACACAATTGCATATAAAGAAAGTAGAATAAAAGCTAAGCAATCTATTATCGAATAGGACTCTTATTTCTCCAAATAAATGATGATATACAATAAAAATCAGAACTGATTTAATTCTGGTCTGATTAATATCAGAACTGAATATTACAATAGAAAATATAAAATATTATCCTTATGCAAAATACGATCATACCCAGATCCAAAGATGAAGTCTCAACACCAAAATATGGAATATGGTGCCATGTGAGCAAGGATGAAGGTGACTTTCCCAAGGTGGAAGTTATGGCTGCTCCTAGGAAGATAAAATATGCAATGGATCCTTGAAAGAAGCTGCAATAATACAATGAAATTCTGATTTGCACTTTCCCTTTCAAACCCTTGGTGCAAAATGATGAAATCCTTCAAAATATGCAATACCCATGTCATCAAAAATCATATAAATTAATCCGGAGCTGATAAAAATTTGAAACCACTTCCAAAAACCTCCAAAAATAGCCAAACCTGGTCACCCCAATTTAGATAAATTTTATAAAATGTTTTGGCCATCAAAAATGCCAAAAAACTCCAAAATAAGGGTTAAAACCCTAGCACCCAAAAATGGAAATAGGGGTTTACATTATAAAATGTTAAATAGGGGAAATAAAATTTAAAATTCACCATTTTCAATTTACAATTTACATTATACGGGTTAAAATAATTATTACACATGTTGGGCAACTTAGGAATACGGTCTTGCTAACGTAGCTACTGTGGAGTCATGAAAGGGAAAAGTTTCTTGTTAAGTGCACACATTTAAAAGGAAGTGCCCACTGAGTATCAATACCAATAGAAAATAACTAAACCAACATATATCTCAACAATCTTAGCTCACTATGGTCATTGATTGGTTAAGCAGGCAATTATTGATAAATCTCAAAATATTAATTGCAACAACTTCTTTTGACCTGACATAGTCGCCCCCATGTGCAAAATGATTAAGAGTTTTGATCGTTATTAATAATGTGCATCTCCTCTTGAAAGGCAATAAATTTAAAATTCACCATTTTCAATTTAAAATTTAAATCATAGTTTGCATAACCATAACCGGTGAGCACTTGCCAAGGGGAAATTTTGAGTAATCGAAGAGTATTCGACAAAGCTGGTTGAGTAACCGAGAAGAACTGACAAAGGCAAAAAATACTTAAATTTATTAAACAAATATTTTTTTAGAAATTGCAGAAGCAAAATAGATCAAATGAGTCCGTAAAACGTTGGGAAAGTGTTTTCTATTAGATTTGAATGCAAATAAAATACAAAATCGCATAATAATGTGAATACAACTGACATTGTCAAAGTTGTCAAGACACTATCAAATTTGTCAACAACAAATTGATACAATGCTACTTATAGGAATACAAGAATTTACAAGTATAAATTACAAGAATCTATAATTTTCTCTTCCCGACTCTCTGGAAAACTAAGGGAGATAGAGAAACTCTAGTCCTCCCACTTGGCTGCCCCGCCTCGCTCTGTCTAGAAGGCTGCACTTGTGGCTGTGGCTCCACCTCTACCTTTGCATCTGCCTCATCTTCAAGGATGTCTTCCAATCCAATCTCTCCTCCTGCTGCAATTGCACCCTCATAGGTTGCCTCTCAAAGTCAACAATCTCATCTTTTGTGAACATTAGGGTCTCTTCCTGTGCAATCCAATCACTGTAGAGATCGATCTCATCTAAATCGGTAGGCTCTTTTGATACGTTTTCCAACTTCGTTGTGTGCAATTGAAGGTTGTATTGCACAAAAACTAGGTCATTTAGGCGTTATTGGCTCAACTTGTTGCATTTATTCATGTAAATGGTGTCAAACAAACTCCAATTGCGCTCACATACAAAAAAGCTACAAGGTTGAGATAAAATGTGAAGGGCTAGCCTTTGAAGATGTGGGGTATTCCCACCCCAATCTTCCCACCATGACCTTGCAAACAAGATATTCAAAACTTTGTAAGTAATTAATAATTATACATTTGTAATTGGTAAGGTACAAGTAAAGACTTCATTTTCTATTATTTGGTGACTATGTGGCTCTCCCTCGGATAGCTAGTGTTGAAAAAAAGAGCCTCCTCTTTGCCTGTTTGTAGTTTTGCAACTGCAATAATGAGGTTCCTCACTTCAACATCAAGTGTCATACTTTCAATGTATGTTGAGAGCCCCTCCATAACCTCTCAATTAGCATTTGCAAAACCATTGAAGTAGAAAAACATGGGTTAAGGTAATACCCCGCTGCATGGGTGGGTTGGTGGAGTTTATTGTTCCACCTCTGATCAATCAACTCCCAAATGGGATCAAATTTGGCATGAACCCCCCTATAATAGTTTTGGATGACTTCTTTGACCCTATCCATGGCCTCATAAATATAATCCATTGGGTTTTGCTCCCCATCCACCAATAGCAAAACCCTCACTAAAGGCTCCTATACCTACAAAGTTACAAATTAAAGTTACAAACTTATAAATAAAATAAATACTTTAAGTTTAAAAAATTGAAAACAAGGAAAACAACTTGAAATTTAAATTGAAATTTCAAGGTACCTTGACAATCTGTGTAGCTCTCTTTTTGAAGTCCTCACTGAAAACTGTCTTCCCAACCTTGACTCCAGTTTTTTTGGAATATGATGAGTCCACCCATGCTTGAGAAATAAACATTTGCTTCAAAGGATTGAGCAAACTGCAAATACTTTGCAACGTAAACAAGTTCATTGCAAACCTGATGACATCTGTTCGAATAAGCTCTTTTTCCTTAGTGTGCGCTCTCATCAAATTGAGAACCCAAAGGTGACTGTATATATATATATATATATATATATATATATTTGTTAGTTTTTTAGCCTCTACCACTGGTTGCACCCAATCAAGTTTGCCTATGCCCTCCAGAAGAAGGTCAAGGCAATGGGTTACACAAAGGGTTCAAAAGAGTGATGGATGTCTCTCCCTGAGAAGTCTTCCAACTACCACATACATTGTTGCATTGTCTATGATAACTTGGACAACATTCTTGATGTCCACCTTTAAAACAATTTTCTCTAGCATCAAGTCCAATGTTTTTGCATTTTTTATCTTGCTAGATGTATCAATAGACTTAAAAAAAATTAGCTCATCATTTGAAGCCACCAAAAAATTGACAAGGATGCGGTTCTTCCCATCGGTCCATCCATCGAAAAGAATGGTGAATTCGAACTTTTGCCACAACCTCTTTTGATCTTCCACAATTACCTTTGCATCTTTAATTGCATTCTGGAGTAACTTCTTACTTAAGTCTTTTGGAGAGGGTGCCTTGTACCCTTTCCTTGCAACTGTCAATGTTGTCACCAAATATTATCAATACGGGTTTCTCTTCATGTTGAAGGGAAGGTTGTTGAAGTATCAAAAATTTGTGCATGCTTTATCTGCTTCTTCATGCACCTTTGTTCCATCCTGTACCTTGTAGTGAAGGTTGTGCCCTAGGTGTGTTTCTAGGCACAATTTCTATCATAGTTGTCTTTTCTTCCTATGCCAATGTGGAAGCAATGGTCGTTGTTAGGGTTGCTTACATCCTTGCCCTTTTTAATTTATTTTTGTCCAGCAATGTAAGTTTCACAATCATCTCTCGTTTTGACTCTTTTGTGACATTTAGACAAGGCATGACGTCATGGAAAAGAATGCATGGAAGGTGATATTTGAGGTGATTGACGCCTCTTGACATTCTCTTCAAACAAAACAAACAAATTGAAACCGTCTGGGACGATCCAACTTGCACGACATACTTTTAAGCAACAATGCGAGCATTAGAGGAACTTGGTTGCCCACCACTGACTGAATCTGACCTCGATGCACTAGCGGATGCCATTGGTTGCTAACGGATAACTTGTAAACATGTTCAAAACAACATTAAAAAAATAAAAACATTTATCACAAATTAAAATACAATAAATAAATTATAATGATAAACAAAAACTAAAATACATTTAAGTTTTTAATGAACAAATTGAAAACTTTGAAAACGATTCTCTACAATAAATAAATTATAATGACAAATGAAAACTATAACAGTTTAAAAACATTTTTAATAAAAAATTATGCATAAATTGTAAATACTAAATACTAAAATGTGAACAGAATGCATGAAATTTGAACCGATTTGAACTAAATGCATGAAATTTGATTATTGAAATTTAAATTTTTTATTAGACATGTTTATAATTAAATTACAATTCCTTTACATGCTCAGAAATTTAAAAAAAAAAAACAAATGTACTACTTTGGGAATCACTTTGCTGAATTCTCCTTCCAATTCGCTCTTGAATGCTCCAAATCTTGTGTGAATGCAATGAGGGGGTGTGTTTCAATTTATAAAATAAATCACTATGTTTTTGCAGCTTTTTCTCAGCATTTGGCATCCATTTACGTGGTTTATCAACGTTTTAACATTGTTTTCTGCATGTTTGCAACATATAGGCCTGCTAGCAAGAACTCCCAATTACTCGCAAGTACCTAGCAAGTACTTGCCAACAGATCAAACATTGATGATTTTTTTTTTGCAGCAAGCTTGAGTGGTGGTTAACTGCATGTGCCTTTCGCTGGCGAGTAATTGAGTATTCGATGGTTACTTTTTGGTTATATAATCAATTACATTATATGGCTTACAATAATTATTACTTACGCTGGGCAACTTAACCATATTGCCTAGCTAATGTGGCTACCATAGAGTTGCAAAAGGGATAGGTGGCTTGTTAAGTGCACATGTTTTAAAGGAAGTGCCCATGGGGTATTAATCCAATGGAAAATAACTAAACCAACATCTTACAATCTCAACAATCTTAGCTCTTGTGCTTTATGTTTTATCACTCTTCTCTCACATGATCTTACTTTCCTAGCAATCTTATTAACTTGTTATGGTTACTATTGAACATCGATAAGGTCCAATAGGGTTACATATTTTAATAACTATAAACATTGCTTATCGATATTTGCTCAAAAGACTTGAGTCATAATGATTACTGTTGACCATTTTTGGTCCAACAGGCCAAAATCGGTCCCCTTCTCTCCCTGCTGTTCTGAGCCAGTTTATTTTTGATTTTGCACAAGTCTAGATGTTTTCTACGGACTCTGCAGGCCCATTTCTACGGACTCTGCAGAGATGTTTTCTACGGACTCTGCAGAGAATAAATGGGTTCCCAATACTTAGGCACAAAATGGACAAGTGCTTGGTTCATCGCTTTGGTTCAATGGCAAAGCTCATTGGCAAAGTCCAACAGTTGGTTCGCTCAATTGGTTCAACGGCCTTGTTCAAATGAGTTGGTTCAACGTTTGGTTCAAAGGGACCATTCCAAGTGCCCTTGCGGAGGGCAGTTCTGGACTCAAGTGCCCTTGCGGAGGGTAGGGAACATTTGCAAAGAGGCCACATAAAAAGCCAAAAAGGTAAGTTTCTTTCGGAAATTTGTTTAAGGCAAAGAAGAGAATTTTTTCGGACAAAATGTCTGAAGGAATTCCTTCGGACATTTTGTCCGAAGAAATTCTTCGGAAGAAATTTCCGCCGTGGAAAAGACAAGGCAAAGGCATAAATTGATTTCTTTTGGACTTTTGTCCGAAGGAATTCCTTCGGACAAAAAGTTCGAAGAAATTAGGAAGAAGCCATGAGCCAAAAAGCCTGGAAAAAAAAAAAAAAAAAAACTCGGAAGAAATGAGCGAGACAATTCTTGTGGACTTTTTGTCCGCGGGAAAATAGCCGAAGAGAAAAGGCCAAAACAAAGGAAAAGAACCGAAGGATTTGCCAAGGATAGTGACGTCTCTGAAGCCGTCAATTTCAGGGAAATAGACTAGCCGTTGGTTTTCAAACAGTGACGGGCCCGCGAACGTCAATTTTACGAGAAGGAAATAGCCATTTGACCTTTAAATTCTTGAGCGCCAACCAGGAAAAAGCCCAAGCAACAGAACGTGCCACGTGTCCCTTGCAAAAAATTTGGCGGGGCGCGACAAGTGTCTGCATCCGAGTTCTAAAGCTCCTTTCAATAGGTTTCCTTCAGGGTTCTACGGAGGGCGCCAAGTGGCAACTGCGGAAGGTTTTGACATGTTTTTCTAAGAGCAATAGAACGTGCCACGTCTCCCTTGCAAAGCTTGGCGGAAGTCGACAAGTGTCAACATCTGCGGTCTCTCCCTTTTGTTCAGTAAAGACTGTGGTGGGCCCCGGACGTATTACTAAAGAGAGCGGAAGTTGCCAAGTGTCATCGTCCGTGGTGAATCCGAATGAGTCCCGAATATTTCTGTATTGTTTCTAAAGCTCAGCAGAAGCTGCCATGTGTCCTCTTCCGCAGGATTCTCAAAAGGTGATTAAAGCTTCTATAAGTTAAGCGGATGCTGCCACGTGTCCTGCCTGTTTCAGCAGCGAAACACGCCACGTGTCACTAGTTGAGATCAGCGAAAAGCGGCCAACGCAAACAGGAAAGACACGAAGAATTAGCCGAAGATAGCCCCCGAAGGACGAAAGAGCCAGAAAAGAGCCAAGTGCAGAAACGGACAAAACAATCCAAGTGACGAAGGAGGGTGTCGACTCAAGGAGTTACTCCAGTGGTTGAAACAGTGTCTGGGAATTGGTCATCAAGAGGCGCGACCTGTTTTTCTTTACCTTGCATCGATGAGCAGACAAGCTGCGTGAATGCCTTGAAGGGAGCAGTCTGTTTACAGAAAAGAGGTGCGGCCCATGCTTTCACATTAATGTTTGAACGACAAAGTCAAAGCAGGAGCCGACACAGCATTATCTTTAAGCGGCTTCCTCTTCCCAATGATCAGAATGCACATGGGCCACTTGTAAGAAGAGCGCCAAAGTCTTTTTTGAGAAAGCGCCAAAGTCTTTTTTTGAGAAAGCGCCAAGTTCTCTTCTCTCTCTATATATTGTAAACTTCTCATTTGGAGAGGGATCTTCTTAGCCTATAAGGCAAAGCTCTGCCCAAAAATTTCTCGGGCTTGTAAGGTAGGACTCTGCCAAGTTTTTACCTTGAATCAAGACTTAGCATTTTTACCTCCATTTGAACTTGCACTCACGCATATGTCTATGTTTTCTTTTTGTGTTAAGTCATTTTCTTTTATGCTTTCACAGAACGATTCCAGCATGTCTAGTGCATTGTGAAGTTTCTTCTTTTGCAGGTCTGCCAGAAGTGTCTACAGTAGGGATATAGGCACATGTGAACACGCTGCCATAGTGTGTCTCAGAACACCTTTGATAGTTTTTCCTCTCTGTATATCCATGGACCCCTAGCTCACTGATGCAGAAGGATTACTCGTGTCAAATGAAGTGTATGGGAGCTTGTTCTTGGTGAAGAGTGTATGTTCGGGCTGAGTGGATCAACTTTTTTGGTGTATCACCTTTTAGTTTAGGTTTAGCTTCTGTTTTCAGCATCCTGCTCCCTTTTCAACCCCCTCTTTTTTTCATTTATTTGTTAGCAGTAGGAAATTCAGGACCTAAAAGATACATCAAAAGGAGCTAGCCCTTATCTAGAGACTCTCCCCCCAGTTTTGCTAGGCCCACAGGCAAGAGGGAAGTTTCCATTGTTGCGTGTGGAAGGCAGGAGCTCGGCCTCCTGTCGAGGGTGCAATCCACTGCGTCAACAATTACTTGAGTTTATCAACTATGATTGGTGACAAGGTTGAACAATCGTATAAGACTTAAATGGTCTTTATCATTTACCTATGATAGCCCATAGCCAAAATCTTATGTTCATTGATACCAAGCTATCGACCAAACTGGTCGAAATACGAAAAGTGAGAATGTTGAATAATTGTATTGATGGTTTGTATAGGTCCATTGGGTCTCTGACCTAATGACTGTAATATCCCCAACTTAATCCTTGTGGAAAATTGCCAATAACCAGCAAATCGCAGCCTTTACAATTAAATCACCAACTAAAAGACAATTGCTGGAAAAGAAGAACATTATTAATAAATGAAATCGCAGCCCATAGTGGGGAGCACCAAGGACCAATAGTCATTGATTAATTATTAATTAATTAATAAAATACCATTCATCAAAAGGAAGTATTAAAAGACGCCACCTTTGGGAAGACATACCCCTTGGGAAAAGACATTTGGGAGGAGTCACGTCTTTCAATTGAAAGCTTTCAAGGTACAAATATCCTGCGATTGGTGGGTATGGAAGAAATCATTCAATTATTCATTCAAATATATAAACCATGTACAAACATTATGCTTTACAATCGCTCTTAAGGATGAAACCCCTTAACTGTGTAATCTGATTTCAAGGATGAAAACCCTTGTAATCATTATAACCCAAGGACGAAACCCCTTGAGGATTTATATTTTATTATTAATATAATTACATTTTTATTTAAAGCATTATTCTAAATACAAGTTTATATTTATAAAATATTAAAAAGGAATTTCAAGGAATCCAAATTAACAAATAATATTCCGATTAGGGATATTATAGTGGTATTAGAGTTGTTTTCTTGCCAACATGTGAACCATGGGGTCACTATACAAGGATATTGTCGTTGGTTTTGATTCGTACAAAACCCTTTTAGCAGAGATTCGAAAAGAAATATTTTTTTTAGATTTTATGGAGTTGAGTGAGTCACGGAATGGGAAAGGGCACTATGAGGAAGGTGAGTTCTTGAATCATCATTATGGCAGTTCTGAATATGAAGAGAAATCAAATTTACAAGAGGTTTCTGAGGGGAATTCAGATTCCATGTGTCAGGAGTTAGCAAAGTCAATGATGACGATGCTTCTTCCACATGTATTGCCCTTGTTTAAACAAGCTGACAAGAAAAAGATTAAATCAAATTGGAGTCCTGTTACATTTTGCAAAGAGTTTGGATCAAAAGAGGAAGATTGTAGATTTACTAGACAGGATATTGAAGTTACACCCATGGATTTTCCAGAAGACTTTACACTAATTAATAAGCCACGCTATAATGGAGTGGACAAAATGCCAAATATGAGGAATGATGTGAATCGTATAACCATTGATCTAGATTGTTCATCATCAAGTACTTTCAGCCCACATTTTACAATGAATTTTGGAATAGAAAATGGCAACGATATCTGTGTTGCTTCCAGTGGTGAATCTCTTTCGGTAGCAGTGGCAACATTTCTTGGCTGCATGACCATCCTGTGGAAAGAAACTGTTCATCATTTGACAACATTCCAAGGCATTTGATTGAATTTGTTTCTCTAAGAACAGAAAATGATTATGGTATAAAAAGTTTCAATGAAGATGGGTTGGAAATTAAAAACTGCAGAAGAATATCATGGGTCCTACCAAATTTCTATAAACAAAGGCTTTTTAAAATTCAAGAAGATACTATTCTGGAACAATTTCATATTACTAGTTCTAGAGTTGTGATTGGAGACTCTCAAACCAACCCTTAACTGGAAGACGTTTCTATCATCCCAGAGAAATCTGATGTAAGTATGATGGAAAGCCATTCACAAACAAAAGTGAAAGTAACTTTGGACTCAAAGGGCACAAAGTTTAAGACTGAAAAAGGGGCTCCTATTGTCCCATCCCCATTAAACTCCAGAAGCAGCTATGATCCAACTTTTCAATCAAACTTTCCTACCTCTTCAAGGCCTTCAAGCAAAATATCCAAGTCGAGTGTCTTGGGAAAAATGGAGCTTGCAAAAGCAGGAAACAAAAACATTTCTTCTTCTCTATATTGTTTGAAAAGAAACGAATTGAACCAAGATTTTTATGTTGGCATTGGTGAAGTCGGCAAGAGGGTTGATCTCTCTGAAGTCGCTAGCCCTTCACGAGTGTCACTTCCGTGTGAAGAAACTCAAAAATCTTGTGAACGTTTTTCTGAAGAAGACGATGTTAAAGTCTACGATATTTGTGGGAACACGGGTTGTGAGGAAATGCTTGTTATATGCAACATGTGCAATGATGGTGCTGAACACACCTACCGCATGCAAACTATGCTAGATAAGGTGCCAAAAACTGATGGATTGTGTAAAGGTTGTAAGTTGAAGAAAAATGTTAGTGTTAAAAGGATTGAAACACCTCCAAGCTTAACAATCATCTCTAAGCCTACATGCTTAAATAAAAGGAAGCATAATTCCTATGGCACAACACGTTCTAGGCTTTCCATGAAATTGGATAAGAAGTTAGTACCTGAAACAAAGAGAGCCTTGAAAAGTATTCCTAGCTCTCTGTAATCTACGAAAAGACAAGCTGAGGCTTTTGAAGTTGGATCTGCTACCAAAAAGTTGGCTATTGGAACTTCTAATTCAAACCTAGGTTCTTTAAGTTCAAATCCAAAGCCTACTTTTTCTAGGGAGAACTCACTCAAAGCACCAGATATAGGAAAAGTCAAAATATCTATTGTTGTATCTTCAGCATTAAAACCTCTAATCAGTGATAGAAGTAAATTCAGGTACAATCCGACGAATTTGGCTATCACTCTATTTGCAAAAGTGTGGGTTTACAGCTCCGTTCCAGTCTTTCTGAGGCAAGGATGAAGAAGAATACTTTTGGTATGAAGGATTACAATTTTTCAGGCGTGCAGTGGAATCCAGGCATTTCAGAGGTGGACGGAATGGATGAGTCAAGGCAAAAGAATTTGCAATTGTTTGAGGGCAAGCAATTTGAGGAAGGGAGGTGTGTAATGTCCCCAACTCAGTCCTTGTGAAAAATCACCAATAACCAACAAATTGCAGCCTTTGCAATTAAATCACTAACTGAAAGACAATTGCTGGAAAATAAGAGTGTCATTAATAAATGAAATCACAACCCATCGTGGGGAGCGCCAAAGACCAACAGTCATTGATTAATTATTAATTAATTAATAAAATACCATTCATCAAAAGGAAGTATTAAGAGATGCCCCCCTTGGGAGGACATACCCCTTGAGAAAAGACATTTGGGAGGAGTCACGTCTTTCGATTGAAAGCTTTGAAGGTAAAAATATTCCACGATTGGTGGGTATGGAAGAAATCATTCAATTATGCATTCAAATATATAAACCATGTACAAGCATTATGCTTTACAATCGCTCTAAAAGACGAAATCCATTAATTGTGTAATCTGATTTCAAGGACGAAAACCCTTGTAATCATTATAACCCAAGGACGAAACCCCTTGAGGGTTTATATTTTATTATTAATACAATTACATTTTTATTTAAAGTATTATTCTACGGACAAGTTTATATTTATAAAATATTATTTCAAAAGGAATTCCGAGATATCCAAATTAACAAATAATATTCCGATTAGGGATACTACAATGACCTATTACGAATAGGTCCTGCAACACAAGACACAACTGTAAGACAACACCACTTGTTGACATCCACATGAAAAAAACAATCCACAACATGCATATAGACAATAGGCACAAACATTGTCATATCTCATCGTTACGACTACTAGCAATCCCTAGAGTCCATTATATCCATTCAACACAAGAGTAGTACAAAACATGCAAGTTTGTCACCTACCAGTGGTCACTACTTGTGCTAAAACAAATACAAGCAAATGTTCATGTCTAGGATGCAACTAGAATGAATGCAAAGCAACTCATTGGATTCTCTCTCCACTGCCCATAATCTGCATTTAGCTCCTCTCTGATGATACTTTCCCTTGCACTGAGGGACTCACATTTGTGTCACAACCGGACGAACATGAAGGCAATAATCTAGGTCATGTTATCAAAACCACATGATATGAAACAATAAAAACATGATAATGTACAATGTCAACTATTCCACATAATTGCTTAATATCCATTTGTCTGAATGACAATTAGTTAAGCATATAAAGCAGGATAACATTAATTAACATATAAAGCAATTTAATCAATAATCATTCTTGATTGCGCAACAATAAATTTATGTTTCCATTATCAATTATGCTAATCGCAGGCAAGTGCCTTCGAAATTCGACACTAGAAAAGTGGGATGTGACATTATTTAGGACATATACCTATCATATCTCATTCATTCCTTCACCATTTCTAATATCTGTCTCTATTTACAAGTGTTTTTATAACCTTACAACAACCCTTAACAACCTACTATCCAAGCTAATTATGACAGATTTAATTCTATTAAACTTAGCTACAATAATTAGCCAAACTATACCATTGTAAACACCTAAATTTGGTATTAGACACATTGGCAACAACTTTGGCATACTATGAAATAGTTGGACTTTGCATACACATTTGACTTTTACGCATACTTTACAATAACCATTTACCCACTTGCTATCTTGGCCAACCCAATTTACCAGATACACATATTCAGGGTCACCCTAGGTTGTGCAAGAACACTCTGGAATTCTAAACAGACTAACTCCATATCTCAGAGCATTGGTTTTCACTCTCAGGACAATTCCAACAATAGTCAAACAATTGCAATTTTGCCATAGGTGTCTGCTTATGATGGTAGAGTCCAAGAACACTCAACGACTACTTTTCAAATTGGGAGGTCTCCATTAGATCGACCTAGACATGTTTCATGGGTTGGTCATAATTGTAAATATCAAATAGTCAATTATAAATACAAATCAATCCCTAAGGTTATACCCATCTTGGCAAGTTTTAACAAAATTGACAAATCAACTAGCACTCTCTTGAGACATTATCACAAAGGCATACATATTTGAATATCCCTCAAAAGAGTAGCCTTAGAGCCAAGTCTGAGTAAAGATGCAGGTGAAAGTTGCATGGTGCCAAGTGTTGAAATTCAAAGATTGCATTGCATTCTAGATTGATCACGATGGTGCACACAAACACCTAGGTGGGAGAACTACGTGTGGTTTGAACCCTCTTTAGAGTATTAGAACGTAGGCAATGCTGAGTCACTCGGTGGGGAGTGGTTGGGGCTATCCAACCTAGCTTTCTAACCTCTTTTTTGAGGGTCATCTTATGTTGAAAGTGCAATTAGGGTTTTAAAGCAAAGAGAAAGAAAACAAAGATAAATGCACAAGACTGAACACATCGGAGGCATCTACAAGTGCAGGGGCAATACTCTGAGGCATCAAAGACTTGTGTAGTCATCAGGGACAATATCAACAATGTCTGTGCAGTGTTTGAGCTCCTGTTTCTTGATCTGAACGGTTATAGAGCAAATACAAAGCCATTTCAAGGACCGTGACAAAGTGATTTGCAAAAATCAAAATTAAACTAAGTGCACCTCTTCTCTATTGCTTTGTCCATTCCAAATATAAAGTGCAATATCTATTTAACTTTTAACATTCAAATTTGTATGATTAATGGTCTACTTTACATAATTTGAATATCCACAATTTTACTTTATTTAGATCATAGTAATCACAAAATAAGTAGAACAATAACTATGTAATAATTCCTAACATTCCCCCATTATTACAACATAGTTCAAAGTTTGGGAGAGAATACACTCTTGTATGTGAACTCAGATACACTCAATTCAACATACTTACAATCAGTAGTGGGAATGGCCTCACTTCACCTCTTCAACGGAGTACAACCTCACTAATCAATACAAAGGAATGGGGACATACTCTACCATTCACCAAACCTGGTTGTGGGAATTGGCCTCACAATACTCATATGAAGAGGACACTCATTGCCTATAACAACACAATATGCAAGTATGGACACACGCAAATATTCACGTAGAAATAGTAGTGAGACTTGGCTTCAATACATTTCCTTAGTGGGATTTGGCCTAATTGGACAACAATACCATTAGTAGTGGGAATTGACCAGACCGCATCCTTAGGTGGGACTAGGCCTCACCTCAAATACTCCTTCGGTGGGATTGGGCCTCACCGAACAAGACTAATCTCATATCATGTGCAACAAGAGTATGGTCTTCATCATCACCTTCATTGGTGATCACATCTTCAGCTTTAACCTTTTTGGCTTTGGATTGCTACTAAATCAATAAACTAGTCTCTGAGCTAGTAGTGAGCTCAAAACTAGTAATTATCCTGCATCCTCCCATGGTTCTCCATCCTACTTTGGAACACAATTCACTTAACCAGATCGATTTCGATGGTCTTGTGGACCACAAACAAGTTGCATGAAGCTCTTTGATGATTCTGGAATTGTTTTCTTTTATATTTGTCACCTTCATGGGAATATAAATCCCCCTAGCCTTCTCAATAAAAAACCCAGAAAGGGTGCTGGTTACTACCGAAAATGCACCCATATACATTTTTTTTAAAACTTAAGTGCTTAGACAGATGACTTTTAATGTATTTTTTGTGGAAAAATATTAAATATTAAATAGTATAAGGACTAAAACAAAACGCTTTTGCCATAAGGTTTGGAATATATTTGTACATAAATTGGCAAGTTTTTGTTTGAATCCATTACCATATATGGGATAAAAAGATATGAATTCAATACAACCTTCTGGGCGAGATTTTAAGCCTTAACTACTTTACGGAAGCACAAAGACAATTAATTTTAAAAAACTATAGGAGTTGGAGAGAAATCCTTTGGATGGACTCTTCAGAATGACTTTGGACACTATATGGCAATGTTTTAACAAACAATTCCTTCGCAACCAAAAGATACGGAATTTTAGGCTACTATGAGGGAAATATTTGAATGACATTCTAACTTTTTTTTAATTTTTGTAAAATAAATTAAAATAAACTTTAAATTGAAGTTGCCCTAGATTTGCATAATATTAAAACATTATAATTTTTTTTTATATTAGCCTAATTTTATAACAAACTTTACGGCTGCTCTTTTCTCTGCAAGCGGCTGTACATTGGTGTATGGCGCTTTTGTTGTGCGTTCACATCCCACACTTTTCTGATCTTGCTTCCACGTGCTGCTGATCATGTCTTCTATTGTGTTTTTTCTTACTCCTGCAAATGCCTCTCAAATAAGAAAACAATTTGAGTTATTTCAACCAAATGAAAATCTGGTCAGAAATATTGCTGACTGTTTACAATGATTTTTCGTCATACTTATAGGCTGAATATTGAGAAATGTTAGAAAAAAAAAAGTTGTATATTTTGTTTTTAGCTTTCCAACAAAAACAATGACTCAATCTTATATCGAATGAGAAAACTATACCCATTTTAGTGAGAGTTATGTAGTGAGTGACAAATTTCTCACAGGTTTCTTTCAGGCCACATTCATAGATTGAACTTCACTCTTCAGACTCTCAAACTCATTTCACACAAAAAAACACAATATAAAACTACCTCCAACAATCTTTTTAACAACAAAGCAAAAAATACTAAGTTAAAGGAAGCTCTTTATATACATATCAAATTAATAAAGGAGATTGTCTTAAATTTGGACAACCAACATCACAGTGGAGCTTCCCTTTGATAATCTTCAGCACTCCATCTTTCTCTTATGCGCTCACTTGGTCTGATACCAAATATTGATTTGGTCCAAGATCAACACACAAGAAACTTTATACCCATGACTTAATTTACTAATTCAAACTTGTAGAAGTATTTATACAATTGGATATGTCCTATTATTTAGGACATGTACTTATCATATCCCGTTCATTCCTTCATCCTTTCTAATCCCTAACTCTATTCTACAAGTATTGTTGCAACCTTACAACCACCCAATAACAAACCTACTAACCATACTAATGATGATAGGCTTAATAATATTAAACCTATCTACAATAATTAGCCAAACTATGTAACTAACTACTTGTAATAATTTCTAAGAGTTCAATGTCAATATTGGGTGCATTCTATTGTGCATATATTTTTGCATTCTATCGTGCATATATTGGGTTGGTACATTTTCTATACTACAACAAACTTCTACTATAGGAATAATATCCTCGAACAATAATTTTATAGGTTCAAGCCATGGGGTGCAAAGGATTACAAATCTCTACAAAATTGAGTGGTTTCAAAAAATTTCCTAGTCATAATCCAACTCAAACCAAACCATTGACAACAAATAATGATGTTATACAAAGCTTTGGAAGTTGAAGGAATGAAATATCATTCTTTCCCTAATATCAATGGCCCAAATCATATTCAATCCAATGGAGAAAGGCTGAGTAACTATGAAAACATAGTGAAGGTTTGTCTACTCTTATTGTCAAGTTTGTTCATATCCTTAATTAGAGGCCAAGTTAGCCTCTTCTCCCCTTTCATGGTCCATGCAAGAGTTGAGCAACCTCATGTGCAGGCTAATGGTATGCTTTGATATGACAAATTTCACCACATTGATATGAATTCCTCAATTTCTCTCCATATGGGTAAAGTCCAACACATGCTTCTTAACTTACTCAAAAGCCTTCCATATGGAAGAAAACTTGAAGACCCTACCACCTTTACATGGAAGGGCCAAACATGAAATCTATCATGCTTAGTACCATCAACTACAGCCTGCCTTTAGTTGGTCCAAACTGGATCATAAAGATTTATCAAGATAACCTAACTAAGCCACTACTCTCACTAGAACCAAGAATGTAATTGGAAACATTTTTCTTCAATCTTTTCTATCGAAAATTAGTTGGTTAAGTTAATTGAATGTTAACATGGTTCAAAATGTATTTGTGGCATGTTATGACCTCAAAACAAATAGGTTTTGGTGCAGAGGTTAAAACAACATATGAAAATCATCAAAAGTACTTTTTGATTACATATTTGCGTTCTTCTTGAAATTTTATACACTTTCAAAAAAAAACAAAGTATCTAATTTTGAGTTCGTATGCAAAAGTTATGGCCTTTGGAAGTTGCAAGACATGCTAGGGTTTCAAAATTGCCAGTCAAAGTAGGTGGTGGTTATGTAACTATCCCTGCATTTTTGCAACCTCTAGTAGCAATTTTGTAATTGCTAGGCCGATTTCACCCTACATGAAACTATGATTTTGCACAAAGACAAAGTATGGGTGGATAAATGTTTGCAAAAGGTGTCTCTTTTTGGTCAGAGTCTTTTTAGTTTCCCATTTGAGCTTTCTATGATGTAAAATTGTATAAACACAACTTTAGGTTGTTTTTGTATGACATGTAAGTGTTTCCTAGCTGTTCTTCTTGGTTGTTTGTGTCTTTGGAGTTGGAGTCTGATAGGGAAGTGTGAGTACACAAGTTTTAGAGCATGTATGGGTGGTTGGACATATTGTAATGTAATGAATATCCATGAAGGCCTTGATAAGGCAATATACCTATAACTACAAAACGAGATAATGGAAAGAGGAGGGAAGCCCTCACTCTTTTGGAGGTCTCCCAAATTGGATTTCTCCAAGATAACCATGGTAGCAACTGCCAACATCGTTTCATCTTCCAGTTTAGATTCAATAGAAGTTGAAGATTGTAGGTCAATGGACATGAACAACCTCAAATGTAGGTCAATGGACAACCTATACACTTCATTGTTGACAATGGTAGTTAGAAGAAGTTGTTTTAACTCGAAAAAATTCAAAGATTGAATTTTTTGTTGACACCACACCCACAACTATAGACCATTGGATGGTTCAACTTGGGTTTTGAGAAGCACACCACTCAACAGTGTCAGTGTAAAAAATCAAGCCTTTTCAAGATGCAATGCTTTGTGATGTAGCATCATTAGAGGTATGTGATATTTTACGTGGGCAAGCATGTGTTTTCCAATGCCATGCAATATATGAAACAAATCTTAGGAACATTGTCATAGATGTTGGAGAGCATAGATATCACATACCGGAAGTAGTTCCTACGCTTTCACATATTAGTGCTAAGCAGTGTAAGAAATTGATAAATTGTAGCAAGAAATTGTGCTTTTGATGGTGAGACCCGAACACAATAAAGACATCCTTGTGGTAGAAGCCAACACCGCACCATAGTCGAAAAACAACAATTGAACCAAGTACTAAAGAAACACAGGTATTTTCTAATCCCCCATTGGCTTTCCAAAGCAATGCATTGTGAAAAACACAATTGATCTGATTATAGGATTACCTCTTCATATTGCCTCCATATAATGTTGTTAATCCCTAGAGAATGAAGAGATTAAATGGAAGATATGTGAACTTGTGGATAAAGGACACACTAAGTCCAACTCTTTGCTGTGTGGTAGTCTAATTGTGCTACCGCCAAAAAAAGAGCCTCCATATAATGTTGTTAATCCCTAGAGAATGAAGAGATTAAATGGAAGATATGTGAACTTGTGGATAAAGGACACATTAAGTCCAACTCTTTGCTATGTGGTAGTCTAATTGTGCTACTGCCAAAAAAAGAGCCTCCATATAATGTTGTTAATCCCTAGAGAATGAAGAGATTAAATGGAAGATATGTGAACTTGTGGATAAAGGACACATTAAGTCCAACTCTTTGCTATGTGGTAGTCTAATTGTGCTACCGCCAAAAAAAGATGGCGCTTGAAGGTTGTGCATTGACTATATACCTTGAACAAGATTACTGTGAAGAAATTTCTTCACTAATATCTCAAATTGGGATACCATAACATATAGTTTGCACAGTCAGCGAGTATATGAGTAATCGCTAGTTTTTTTGCTTGAGTATTTTCTACTTATACTCATGGTTTTGCAGAGCCGATCTGGGCAAGTTTCTGCATAGGACACATCACAAGTACTTTGTACGGATTTCCTGTGCAATGGTAATGCATAGTCAACACAGGGGGAAAATACAAGGAAAAGATGTGGGAAAACATAGTTTTTTCTCCTTTTCAAGCACAGAGGCTCCCACACTTTCATCACACAACATTTGAGCATCCATTGAGCGAATTAGAGGGAGTTTATAGTGGATTTGTAGAGAAAATTTGAGGAATTTCGATTTCCAATTTAGTTTTTTTTCGGCCAAGAATGTGAGTTCTTTCTAAAATGTTAATATTAGGTTTTTAAACATGTTTTACAAATTTACATGCATTCCATTCAATTACATAATTCCTATTCACGATTTATGCTAGTTTTTCATAGTTAATGAATAAAATTGTTGGTTTTTTCCTAGATATAGGGTTTCATTTGACAAATTTATGGTTTAGGTTGTTTTTTAAATGCCATTTTTTATTTTTTTTGTATTTTCTTGTATTTTCCTAGACATAGGGTTTACATTTACAACTTTATGGTTTAATTTTTTTTGTATACATAGGGTTTACATTTACAACTTTATGGTTTAATTTTTTTTGTATACATAGGGTTTACATTTACAACTTTATGGTTTAATTTTTTTTGTAAATGTTGTTTTTAATTTTTTTTTTGTATTTAGATATGTTGTAAGTTAGCATACAATGGCACGTAGCACCGCATCAGGTTCAACATCAATGAGGGGTTGTCTTCTCGTTAAAATTCGTACTACCGCTTGGAAGTATGTCGTAATTGATCCGTCCTATGGGAATGCGATTTGCACATTTTGCTTGAAGAAGGTTTGTAGAGGTATCAATCATCTCAAGTACCATATCACATGCATTCCTTGCCACAACGTCATGTTGTGTCTCAATACCACAAAAGAGGCAAAACGAGAGATGAATGTAGAGGTTGCATTATTGGATGAAAAGAAACTAGAGAGGGCAAGGGTACAAACAACCGTAGTAGTAGCCATCACTCCCCCATTGGTGACAGGAATTGAGGTAGATATGGCAAAGATTGTGGGCTTTAGTTATGGTGCACACATACGAGACACATCCACCTCATCCTGTTTGAGCAAAGGCCAGTCACAATTTTGTTGGTACCTAGAAACATACACGGGGCACAACCTTTGCTACAAGGTACAAAGAAGAACAAGGAAGTGCACGAGGAAGCATATAAGACATGTGTGAGTTTATGGTACTACAAAAACCTTCCCTTCAACATGATGAAGAGCACGTACTGGGAGTATTTGGTGACAACATTGACAGTTGTAGGGAAAGGACACAGGGCCCCTCTCCAAAAGATTTAAGTGGGAGGTTGCTCTAGGATGCTGTTGAAGATGCAAAGTTAATTATGGAAGAACAAAAGAAGCAATGGTGAATGTTTGGATGCACCATTCTTTCAGATGGGTTGACTAATGGAAGAAACTGCATCCTCATCATTTTTTTAGTGGCTTCAAATGGTGATATGTTATTTTGAAGTCAATTGATGCCTCTAACAAAGTAAAGAATGAATAAAATTTGAACTTGATGTTTGAGGAAGTTGTCTTAGAGGTGGGGATCAAAAATGTTGTGCACGTTATCATTGACAATGCAACAACATATGTGGTGGTTGAGATATTATTTAAGGAGAGGCACCCATCACTCTTTTGGACCCTTTGTGCAACCCATTTCCTTGACCTTACTTTGCAGGACATAAGTAGAATTGATTAGGTAAGACCGGTGTAAAAGATGCCAAAAACATTATCAAATACATTTATAATCATCCTTGGACTCTCAACTTGATGAGAGATCACACCAAGGGGAAAGAGCTTGTACGACCAGGTGTCACAAGGTTTGCAACTAACTTCCTAACGTTGCAAAGTATTTGTAGTTGTTGACACCTTTGAAGCAGATGTTTGTGAGTCAAACATAGCTGGACTCAACACATTCAAAGAAAGTTGATGGAGAGAGCACCGCAAAGACAGTTTTTGATGATGCCTTTGGGAAGAGAGCTATAGAGATTGTCAAGGTAACTTCAAATTTCAATTTAAATTTCAAGTCGATTATTTTGTTTTCAAAATTTTAAAGTATTCACTTTAATTGTAAGTTTGTAACTTTAATTTGTTTGTAATTTTGTAGGTGTTGGAGCCTTTGGTGAGGGTTTTGTGCTTGGTGGATGGGGAGCAAAACCTAATGGGATACATTTATGAGGCCATGGATTGGGCCAAAGAGGCCATCCAAATTTTTTATAAGGAGATACAGGCAGATTTGATAGAGATTGTCAAGGTAACTTCAAATTTCAATTTAAATTTCAAGTCGATTATTTTATTTTCAAAATTTTAAAGTATTTACTTTAATTGTAAGTTTGTGACTTTAATTTGTTTGTAATTTTGTAGGTGTTGGAGCCTTTGGTGAGGGTTTTGTGCTTGGTGGATGGGGAGCAAAACCCAATGGGATACATTTATGAGGCCATGGATTGGGCCAAAGAGGCCATCCAAATTTTTTATAGGGGGATAGAGGCAGATTTGATCTCATTTGGGAGATAATTGATCGGAGGTGGAACAATCAACTCCACTAACCCATAAATATAGTCGGGTACTACCTTAATCCCAAATTTTTCTACTTCGACAACTTCTCAAATGGTGGTGGGGAGGTTATGAAGGGCTGCTCAACATGCACTGAGAGCATGACACCTAAGGTTGAGATGAGAGACCTCATTATTTCAAAGTTGCAAAATTGCAAGCAGGCTAGGGGGCTCTTTTCTTTGGCACTAGCTATCCAAGGGAGATCCACCAAGACACCAGGTAATAAAAATTGAAGTTTTTAATTATACCTTACAAGTTACTAATTTACAATTATTAATTACCTACAAACTTTTGAATATCTTGTTTGTAGGTCCGTGGTAGGAAGATTAGGGTGGAAATACTCCAAATCTTTGAAAGCTAGCCCTTTGAATTTTATCTCAACCTTGTAGTGCTTTTGGATGTGAGTGCAACTAGAGTTTGTTTGACGTCATTCACACGAAGAAGTGCAATAAGTTGACTTAATCACGCCTTAATGACCTAGTTTTTGTGTAACACAACCTTTGGCTTTGCACAAGAAAGGTGCATGACACATGATAGGAGCCTATTGATTTGGATGAGATTGATTCCTATAGTGATTGGACTACATAGGATGAGGAGACCCCTTGTTCATAGAGAGGATGAAATTGCTGATTTCAAGATGCAAGCTATGGAGGGTGTAGGTAGTGGCACAATAGAAACAAGACATCCTTGTAGATGTTGTTGAACATGAGGCAGACGAGTTATTTCTATCTGGTACGGGGGTGGAGCCGTATGTGTAGCCTTTTAGGCAGAGCAAGGAGCCACAACAGAGTGCGAGGATGAGACCCTTTCAGTTCCCCATATTTTTCACTAGAATGGGGAATAGGAGATTGTAAATTCTTGTAATTTGTAACTTGCATTGATATGCTATTTATGATAATGATTTTTATTGACAATCATCATAAATTTATAAGTATCAGTTTGCTGTTGTATTTGCATAATGATACGATTTTGTACTCTATTTGTATTCAAATCTAATAGAAAACACTTCCTCAATGTCTTACAAACTCATTTGATACATTTTGTAACTGTAATTTATATAAAATTTATTATTTTTTAAGAAATTTAAGTATTTTTTTAAAGTTGCCGAGTATTTGCCAAGTCAATTTTTTTTGTGGTCTGCCGAGTTCGAGTAAGTGAACTATGTCATAAGATTCTTGTTGATTTGTCAAATTTTGGAAGAAAGCCTTTTTAAAGCTATGGAAGGTTTGTTTGAATGGTTGGCTATGCCTTTCAACTTGACTAATGCTCCATGCGAATTGGCAAAGAGTTACTCGCCTAGCCCAAAAATTTGCATGTTTGGGAATTTTCCTGCGTTTTCTCACAATTTTTATAACTATGTATTAGAGGATCTTCTTCAAGACTACACAAGGGATCTTGCTACAATGTAGCTTAGACAAGATGTTGCAGTTAGAACGAAGGGAAAAGCCTTGGATTGTTTGGAATGGAGTCATCTTCTCCAATGATTGTGACTCCACGCTCATTCAGAAGGTACTTGAGCATAGTGATGTGTCCCCTTATGCAGGTCATGTAAGGTTCTAGAAAGCTACAAGTACATAAGATCTATCTTTCTTTGAAAAAAGTGAAGGATAACATTCTATAGTTTGTGGTTTGAGTGTGATACCTATCAGTGCAACAAAATGGAGAGTGTTCCACCCCCAAGGCTTTATTCATCCCAATCCCATCACTAGTCTTAATTGGGAAGTGGTGTCCATGCACTTCATCTTAGGTCTACCACGATCAAAGCATAAGGATGAAATATTTGTTGTGGTGGATCAGTTGATAAAGTATTCTCATTTCATTTGTATGAATAAGGTAGGAATCAATGCTCTTCTAAAATTGTGAAGTTATACTTCCAAAACATTTGTAAGATACATGGGATCCTTGAGTGCATCATTTGTGTGTGATAGGGACTGCATAGTTAGGCTAGCAAGATTGAAATTTAACATGAGAGCCTACCAGCCTAAGGATGTGATCCTATGGAGGGGTCTGCAACTCCTATTTATCTGCTGCAGATGGTCACATGAAAAGTTTGGAAATGTGAAACAAGAATAAACAAAATATTTTCCTTGAAATGTAGAGCGGCCGTGTTTTTTAGCTGGACACTTTCAGTGGGTGCTCAAGAGGAGGGGCTAGAAGTTTCCAGCACCTTCTGAGTGTTTTTAGGGAGTTATGTTGCCAAATAGAATCTAACATGCAGTGAATTTTTCTCAGATATTATTTTTTAAGCCAGAATCCTAAAAAAAGGGGTTTAAGGGGGTAAAAACTTTTTTTTTCGTGGGACCATTTGGCTGAAAATATCTCCAAAAATTTCTCAGCATCACCCACAGACATTTCAGGAGCAGCCACTCCATGGGACCACCACTCAACTGATGGTCAGATAGAGGTAGTGAATAAATACATAGAAGGATACCTGAGGATGCACACAAGAGACAAACAAACTAAATGGGTGGAATGGTTGCATTTGGCAGACTATTGGTACATTACTACTTATCACTTAGCCATCAAGATTGCCCCATTCAAGGCACTATATGGTTATGAACTGCCATCATGAAGAGACTGGGTAATCGAAATAGGCAAGGTTCTCACAACAGCGAACACGCTTCAGGAGATGCAAAATATCCTATCCTTGCAAGAAGGATAATCTGACTGAATGAAAGAACAGGCAGACCAGCATAGGACCGAGAGGGATTTTTCTGTAGAGGACATGGTATTTATATGCCTAAAACCATAAAAGGCAATTAACATTGAAAAAGGGGAAGATTAAACTGCAACCAAGGTACTATGGATGTATATGGTGGGGGACAAGGTAGGAGAAGTAGCCTAAGCCCTAGACATTCAAATAAAGGGAAGATTCATAATGTGTTTCATGTGTCTGGCTTGAAGAAAATTATGGGGATGCAAAGTGTCCCCCAGACAGAGTTGCATAGGAAAAATGAGGAAGGGTAGTTTACGTTGAAACCAAAATGCATTTTGGCGAAATAGGTGAATTTGTTGAGGATCATGGCAGTCTGAATTTTTAAGTTGAAGTAGAAGGGTCTTCTTGAAGAGTATGCAATGCTAGAAAATGATGATTTCACGGGAGAAACCCAAACCTTCCTGAGGTACAATCACCTTGAGGCATTAAAGTTAGAGGAGCTTGGAGAGGGGGGAAAAAAAAACCCATTCTTATTCACGATTATAGTTAAGTGATCTTATACGATGTGTTGGCTAGAGCTATACTTTGTGATATAACAGTCTATGGTTCCATCCTTACCACGTATCTTCTTTGTACTAAAATTCTTAGTTCAAAAGATTGGTTTTTAGTTAATATCGGGACGCTATCGGGAGGTCACCCATCCTAGTACTACTCTAGGTTGAGCATGCTGGATGCTAGAGTTTTTACTAGCTTTGGGGACAAAATTTTCAAGGGAGAGAGCATGTTATGTATCTAGATACAACATAGTATTTGGAGAATGTTATGGTCTGTTCTGTCCTTGGGCCCGTGATGTATGTACTAGCTTAGTAGAGATAATTCTATAGTGTGTTATGTTTAGATTTGCAAAGGGGTATGCCATGAACTAATCAGGATCTCCTTGTTGAGAATTAATTGAGGGAAAACCCTCAGCTATGTATCTCTTCATCATTTTTCCTATTAATCTATGACAGAGAGCTGTCACTCAGACCTCTTTTGCATCTTCAGCTGGATATGTAGGTGTAAATCCATCTTATATGTGCAGGTGCCCTTGCTATTTACCTTTTGCATTCAAATAAGTTTATATATTTGTAGATCATTCTTTCCTGTTCTCTTAGGAAATTTGCAATATTTTTGGCCAACTCTTTACCTTTCGCATTCATTGCAGTAGTACTGCCACTGTCCTATTGCACCAATAAAAAATTTACCGATTTCTAAATTAAAATATATTAGAACTTTCCCTTGTAAATCCAACTTGCGAACATGGAAATTATATAAATAAATCTCAACTTCACCCCCTTACATACAAACCCTTACCTCACTCTTGGGACAAATCATTCCAAATTTTGAGACAATGACTACAACTTAACAGTATTTTACTTTCATTCCAAAGATGATAATGAGAAAATGTTAGGAAATCAATATGTAAAGCCTAGAGAAAACTCAGAGAGGCCCTAATGAAGAATTACTCTTCATATGCAACCAAAATTAGGGGTCCAAGTTCTTCTTGGAGCAATCTCTATATTGCTTTACAATATGATGGTATACAAATACTTAATGTTTATGGTAAAAAAAAAAAAAAATCTTAAATATGCAATTAGTATGTTTGGGTGGATGCTTTCTTTTAGCTCTTTTCAGCATTATCTGTAGTTTAGACACCTTGTTTGGGTATTAGGATGTGCTGTCAGTTCTTTTTGCAGTTCTCTGATGTAACCTATGACTACTCAGATTTTAGTTTTTCACTTCTTATGGGAGCAAAGTTTTCTTTGTATTATCCAATTCTCTCTTGGAAGGCTGACACTCGATCTTTTGTCTTCTGGTTGTTCTACTTGATATTTTAACACTCCTTTACATATAAATATACTTAAAACTTGTTTAAAAGATAAAATAAAATAACTAAGTGCTTGACTTGTACTATGATAGGGTTTTTTTATGCCCAGGTATTTCAAATAATATATTTTTTGTGGTTCTTAATTGAGACAGTTACAGTATTTTACAGTTATCATCTACTTTTGTAGGAATGACTGATCAAGGAGATGGTATGATAACTGCACAAAGGTATTACATGGCTTTATTGAGTCTTGCACACCAGCAAAATATTGGCATACTTAAGGTATGCATATCTCTAGTACTAAAACCAAGCTAAATATTCAATTATCTATGTAAAATAAACTAGATTTTGTAAATACAAAATTCTTCTAATTGTAAAACCCATGCAAGTAAAGTAACGAGATCATTTAATGAGTGCCTCCTTTAATTGCAAAACAGGAAATGAAATTATCAACATTAACTGGCTATGACAATTTTTATACATAAGGCTGATTGGTTATTAGAGACAAGTTTTCGATGCTTTGAGAACATATTATGGGAGAGGCTATAGAGAGAGAGAGAGAGCATGCATGCAATCCTTCGCAAGCACTAAGGATATGGACACTGAAGTTTGAACTGTAACTTGTCTCCACCATACTATTAGACCATCCCAAAATTCCCATATGATCCCACACTCATGGTCAGTGCCACTAACAACCATTTTTGCACCATGAACAATATTATTCACTCATTGCCCCACATGCTATATGTCATAATACCATGGTCACATGACGGTTATACAACAGGATTATTTCGAAACCAGCATGGGCTTTTTCCTCTTGCCTTTATCTCCATTAAACATGTATACCTGATGAAAAAACATGTATTAAATCATACATACATGCATGCCAGAGGTTGAAATATGAATGCATAAGTGAGGACACGTCATATATGCCATGCCCATTTTAAAAGTAGTTGATTATTTTTCATATTGTTCTAGTGAGTGCACTGCCTATGGTAAAAGTGAATATGCATATCATCTATGCCTTGCTCATTGTAAGTGCAGTTGAAAATTAGATATAATTAGATCCGAAAGCATCCAAACAATTGGAATGACGAATATGTAATTTCGATCAAAAAGTCAAACATAGTTTTATTTCTATTGAAAGTAGTGAAATCTATAGTGAGTATATATGTATATATATACAGAGAGAGCGAGTGTGGGAGAACCTGTAGCACCTCCCACCTACCTCTTATCATCTAAAATCAGATTTTAAACAAATTACGAAAGTGATCACAGGCTAACAGCATAATTTGAGTCTGGGTAACTCATGATAATTTACTCTGACAGAGCATGTGTATCAACATCAACAAGTACTACTTATCAACATTGACATGTAACTTATAGACATGTTAGACATTTACATCCTGAAACCCAAAATATTGAAACTCTAAATGAACCGACATAACTGACATCAAACCCTTTTTATAAAAGAAGAAAATGCAGGCACTTTCCTTGGTTCTGATTACCTACCAAAGAGTTACAAAGAAACAGTACAAGCTCTTGTTGGAACTGGACAAAGCTTTGCTCTTCATAGTCTTCAACAAGTTATTTTATAATTCACCAAGAAGGTCTTCTCCCAAGTGCACATGTATATTAGCAGAGTATGAGTTCCTACCACTCAACATTTTCTGCTAGGGAGAAATCCTTGAGATATTATTGTGGTTTTGCAGGGTCATTTCAATTGTGTCCTTTTGGATTCTTGGGGTAGCAAACCAATGTCATTATTAGACTTTTGTGTTATTCATGGGAATTTGGATGGATGCGCAGAAGGAACTCTTTCTTCTGTTCTTAGTAGTTCTTGAAAGAATTATTATTATGTGTTTATTGTGCTTGTGAAAACGAACTCTTTTTGACTTCCATTATAGTCTTGAGAGTTTAACCAATAAAGCTTGTAAATGGTGGATTCTTTTATTTTTATTACACATATAATATGGGTTTCTTTCTAGGATCAACTCTCATCCATGATGTTAGGACAATGTGCACCACATGAGGACTCAAAAAAAATTTAATTTCAATTTTGCCACTTTAAGATCTTTCTTTGCATGGAAACTCCCAACTTGCAAGGATGCCAAAATTTATAGCACATGTTGTAGCTTCATGTAGCTTCATTGGTATAGCCATATGCATATGAGATGAGAAAAGGCATTTTGTACATCAAAATGTCCACTATAGGAGTAAATAGCGTCCTTTGTGTAATGTCCCCATTTTTTGTCACTCCAGCATTGTAGTTAGCTCCAACTTTATTGGAGAGTGCCAACCTTTTTAGAATGGAATTCAGTTATTGGCGTTAAGCTTTGGGGATTTTGTTGAGTCTGTTGATGTTTTCCAGGAGCAGTTTTGACATGTAGAGTGCTTTCCAAACATCTTGGAGGAAAATGTTAGTTTTGAAAAGTGTTTATTTTTAGTAAGTCATATCTCCGGTGAGCTCCTGAGTATATTGGCACCTTCAGATTTCACTTCCGGACTATTTCGGCATATTCCCTACTCTCAGCGGGTTGTGCAGGAAATAATTAATAATTAAATAATTAATTGTAAGTAGTTGAAAAAACATAAATTGTGAGACTACTTAAATTAATTATTTTTAAGGTGGTTTTAAAAGTGACTGAAGTGCCAAAAATATCAAATATGAAATAAAGCCACTTTACGGAGCAAAAAGGTTTATTTAATTATAAAGTGATATTAATTTATAATTTTTGGAAAGTTCTAAGAAGATTATAACAAGGGTTGAAGGGTCTCATTTGAGGCATGCTTGTTTTATTTTCTCTATTGTGGAGTTTCAGCTTCTAGCTTGAACAAACCCTAGGATGGAAACCCTAAGGGAATTGGTTTCGGTGGTGAGACATCTATTAAAGCTGATTTGTAGGTGGAATCACAGAGATTTCACATTTGTGCTGATTGGAGAATTTATTTAAAGAAATTGCAGAGATTGCCGAAAAGATAAATTTATTGAAGTTTTGTGCCAAAATTAAATTTGTGCTATATGAAAAGTGGAATTGAAAGAACATTATTTGTGGTGTGTGCAAGAGTGATCAGTTGTGTTTTAAAGTGAAGTGTGTGTAGATGAAAATAACATGAAATTAGATTTATTTATATGTGCTGAGTTAATCCCAGCTTAATCCTTTGGTAGCCCTTGAAAGAGTCATACCATGTCATACAATTCCAAAAAGGGAGTGATAGTTTGTGAAGGCTTGAAGCCTTAGAAGACCCCCGCACATCCCTCCTAGTGGGCCCTTTGGTCAGTGCAACAACAAATAAGGGAATACAGACTGCTATACCTTTATTCAAGCAGCGGTACAATGCACAAAAGGCTGCCATACAGTTTGGAGGGGAGTTTGGAAGCTTGTTGATTCATGTCTCTTGGAGTTTGATAAATGCAAAATGGAGTTGGTTCTAAGTCAGCATTATTGTTGAAATATTAATGAATTATTATCGTTGCATCTGCTGTTATCAAATTATTGAGTACATTTGCCTATATTATCAATCATCTAGAATCTTTAAAAACTTATATTTTGATCATTGTATGCTCTATTAATGAGTTATTTGAATGGTATTTCAATGTTATATAATCACCTTGCTATCCCAATCGAAACACACTGAAAATACATCTGTATATGGTTGCAAGTAAATTGTTTGATGAAATACCTATTGGAAATATTGTCATTAATGTCAAAGGGTAATCGTGAATCTGATTGATGGCAAAGTATTTCGATAAAAGAATTAAATTAAATAAAGAATATTTTATTTAATTGAGGCAATTAAACGTGCAAATAATGGTCATATCTTTGCGTGGAATCAAAGACAAATTAACTTTGTTTAAGCTGGCTTAAAGAGGTAATTATGGCAAAGTTTCCAAGGTAGTTTTTAAGGCTGAAATGGTCCCCAACCTTGGCCGTCCTGCTAAAAGACTATGGCACTGATTTCTAGGAAGTCGTCCCACCTTTGGGAGGAGTTGTGACCGTTGGGAGAGTTGTGACCGTTGAAAAGTTACAACCTTAATTTAAGGTTTTCTGTGGGCTATAAAAATGTGCATAGCAAGTGGCAAAAATGCAGATCCGAAAGTGGAAGTTAATAAAGAACAAAAATATTTACAAGCAGAAATTGTTAGAATATTGAAAGAAATTTCAGCAAGTACAAGGTAGAGCATAGCAACAA
Source organism: Torreya grandis (assembly GCA_037957365.1). Taxonomy (NCBI): domain Eukaryota; kingdom Viridiplantae; phylum Streptophyta; class Pinopsida; order Cupressales; family Taxaceae; genus Torreya; species Torreya grandis. The sequence continues at coordinate 1,039,800 of JARHVA010002904.1, forward strand.
AAATACTCAAGTGTAGATCGGATTTAAAGGAGAAAAAATAGTAATCTATCATCAGTTGTGTTAGCAACAAATCAGAGATAGAAGAGTGTTTCTTGTAAGAAGGCTGGTGCCTTTGTATTGAAGAGATTGGTGTCTCTTACTAAGTTGGTGCTCGGTGAAAGGGGTTGGTGCTCCTGTAGGTTGGTGCCTACGAATATTTATATCGAAAAAGATTTCTCCATGGTTTTCTCCCGAAAGGGTTTCCACGTATATCTGGTGTCACTTTGTGTTGTGTTATCTTATGTTGTGATTTGATTGCTTTGAATATCTTAATTGGAATAAGTGATTAAGTGTTAGAAAAAAAAAGAATATATAATACGGATTTACCCCCCATCTCAGTATTACCCTGTGCTCAACAATTGGTATCAGAGTGGGTTCCTTCAGATATAGATTAACCGCTAGAAGTTAGATCGTACAAGCATACATGGCTGGATCACAAGTTCAGGATGGATTTTCCACTAACAAGACACCGTTGTTTGATGGCACAAATTATGCCTTCTGGAGCATAAGAATGAAGACATATCTAATGGCTCTTGGGTTCGATATTTGGCAAGCAGTAGTAACCGAGTACCAAACTCCACAAACGCCATCAACAGATGCTATTGGAAAGAAGGCTAGCGAGAACAATGCTAAAACAATGAATGCCATCCTATGTGGCCTTTCAGAATCTGAATTCATAAAAGTCATGCAATGTGATTCTACGAAAGAGATTTGGGAAAAACTTAAAACTATCTATGAGGGTGATAGCAAGGTAAGACAACCAAAAATCGAAACTCATAGGAGACAATTTGAGAGTTTAAAGATGAAGGAAGAAGAAAACATTGCAGGATACCAGCTTCGGGTTGATGAAATAGTCAATGTTATTCGTTGACTTGGAGAAATTGTGGAAGAGTCTACAATCATCCAAAAGGTGCTGAGGTCCTTACCACTGAGATTTGATGCGAAAGTCTCAGCTGTTGAAGAAATGAAAGATTTAGATAAATTAAAGATGGACAAGTTGCACGGAATCCTCACAACATATGAAATAAGTACTGAACCTGAAAGACCATCAAAAAGAGAAGCAACGTTCAAAGCGTCAAAGGAGAAAGTCAAGGAATTGAGCCAAGCGATAGCTCGAGCAGTGAAGAAGATGAAAAGGAGGCTCTATTCATTCGAAAACTGAAGAAAGGTTCAAACAAATATAAAGGTAAGTTACCATTCAAATGTTTTAATTGCAGTAAGATTGGTCATTTTGCAACAAAGTGCTTGGATAAAGACAATAGTGATCAAGAGGAGAGCAAACCAAAATTCCAAAAGGGATTCAAGAAAAATAAAGACAAGAAGAGATTTGAGAAGCAAAAGAAAAGCTTATAGTCCAGGAGGAACTATAGCTCATCCGAGGAAAATGGAGTCAGTGATTCTGACAACGCCGACGAGGAAATATTGTTCATGGCCATAGAAGACAATGCTTCCACAAGCATAAACAACTTGGAGGAAGAAGAAGACAAAGGCAAGGTAAATCTCAAAGAAGAGCTTATATGTGCCTTAGGAGAGATAAAAGGTCTTAAGAAAAAGAACATGAAACTGAAGTTTCAGATTCAGAAATATGAAAAAGAGAGTCAAGACTCAAAAGCCAGAATATCACAAGGTCTTTAGGAATCAAAGAAAATAATTGCTGATCTCAAAGTCCAAATCGTAGAGGCAAAGAAAATTGAAGATCTAACGGATCAGCTAAAGAAGAAAGGAGAAGACTGTGAAAGGTATGTGTTGACGATTCTTCCACAAGTCAGATTGTCTTTTGCCATTTAGAAAGTTCACGTCTCTAGCCAAGGGAAGAAGAGTACATTGTTTTTGGTAAGGGCCTTTGCTACAAAAGGATGAATTCCTTCAAACTTTTTGTCCGAAGGAATGGTTCATTAAACAAGGGAATAACAAATCAACAAAACACATAAGGCAAAAGGAAATAATTCCTTCGGACTTTTGTCCAAAGGATTACTTCGGAAAAATCCAAAAGTCCACCCAAGACCCTTCGAAAGGGTCATTTTCATTTTTTCCGAAGGGCACCTACCCTTCGGGAAGGCACAGGAGCAGATTCGGAACCTTGGCAAATAACTTGGGTGTCCTCCAATTTTTCCGAAGGGCAAAATACGAGCAATTAGCCCTTGCGGAGGGCACTTGGTTGGCGAGAGGACCATGGTGACTTTTCCGAAGGGTACATTTCAAAAGCAAAGGGCACAGAGAGACCTTCAGACTTTTGTTCGAAGGAATTCCTTCGGACAAAAAGTCTAAAGAAATTCGAAATAGATACGGAGAGGTCTGTGGAAAAGCCGACGGCAAAAAATCCAAAGGCTTCGGAAAAGTTGAAAGGCAAAGGCAGGAAATGAATTTTTTCGGACTTTTGTCCGAAGGAATTCCTTCGGACAAAAAGTCCAAAGAAATTCGGAAGACTTGAAAGTCCGCATAAAACAACGTGAAGGCAAAGCAAAAAGAGACCTTCGGACTTTTGTCTGAAGGAATTCCTTCGGACAAAAAGTCCGAAGAAATTCAGAGAAAGGGCCGCAGAGAGAAACCCGAAGAAAAAGAGAATTCTGAAGGATAGAGGAAGACCGAGATAATTCTTGCAGACATTTTGTCTGCGGGAAAATAACAAGGAGAAAACCCAACAAACAAAGTCCGAAGCCAAGAAGCAAAGAGACAAAGGAAAGATATCCTTCGGACTTTTGTCTGAAGGATTAATTCAGGGAAAAGACCGCAGAAATTCAAATCACTGATGTAGTCGGGACAATTCGAGCGGACAATTTGTCCAACGGAAGTTGCCACAGGAAAGTCCGAAGACAGGCCCGAAAGAATTAAAGCCAAGGAGACAACAAGAAATCCGAAAGAAATGGAGGTTGACTGTGCAAAAGAGGATAGAAAATAGATAATCCGACGAAGAGTTGAAAACAGAATATCCGAGGAAATATAGACAAAATACAGAATCTTGCCAGAAATAGACACGAACAGGCAGACTAGAACAGGTCAAAATACATGCAAGCAAGGGCTATTTTCAAGCAACGGTCAAAGCTTCAGTTGACTGGCTGTTGAAGTCCTGCTCGTCTCCAGTCAACTCATGCATCCGAAGGTCCAACACAGCTTCAACCGGAGTTCCAAATTCGAATGATGAGTTGACTATTCCAGATTTAGAGTTGACTAATTGTTAAACGCCGCATCCACTAGGAGCTTTCCATGCAAAGGAGAATGATCTCTTCGACCAACTCAGCTGCCAAACAGTCAAACTCAGCTGATCTCTTTGTCCAACTCAGCGTTCCAAACGTTACAACTCGGCATCAAGTAGCTCACGTAGAAGTTCTAAAATTGACATTTGCGTGGATTTCCATGCAAAGAGGTGGGCGTTCATAGCAAAAATGAGTTCACTTCCTCAAGCGCAAGAAGCTTCATGCAAAGACAAAAGAAAACATATTTTTATTGAAAGGCCAAGTAAGCCTTGAGTTAACCAAAGTGAATTCTTCTCTTCAAATTTTCAATGCCAATTTTTGGCCTCTTGTAATTCTCTATATAATGGCTTTTAGCCTTGATTAAAAAGAATCCAATCTCTCTTGGTTAGACCAGACTCTGCCATTGGTGAGTTGTGCAACCTCTTCGATCAATAAAATGACTGTACTTTTAGATTTCAAGCGTTGGCATAGTGTATATTTCATTCAGCAATTTGCATAAGTGGTAGATTTCTCTCCCTTCCCAAATTCTGGTTCATACCTAGTTGCTAGATTATCCTTGTGCAGGTCACGTTAAAGTGTTCTTTATGTCTTTTGCTAAAGTTGTAAGTGGATGTTAGGTGTCTGCAAAGTGTCTTGTATGGGACCTCTCTCCATTGTTTTCCCTCGGGTTTTGGCCATTTGATCGAACCTCTCCATGAAATAGTTATGCATAAGTGATTGATTGAAATCATAGGTCTTCCTTTTCCCTTGTTCGTTCAGTGTTCAATGTTCCAAGTTGAGTGGATCAAAATTCTGGTGTATCACCCCCTTTAGGTAGGATTTCCCCTTTAAGTTTTCCTTCTCCCTTTTCCACGTTAGTCCGCAACATAGAGTAGAGATCCTAATTGATACAACATACAGGAACCAGCCTACTCTGGAGGTTCTTCTCACTGTTGAAGCACCCATCCTCGTGAGAAGATCCCATTGTTTTAGACGGATAGAGGACTGGCAATTTCATGCACGTCTTCGAATCAGGGCGTAGCTTCAGGTTGACAAGAGTTTTTGGCACGCCCGGTGGGACCTATTTTTTTTGGTCTTGATGAAATTGCAGTTGTAGCAGTGTTCTTCAAGAAGTATTTGGTGATTCCAAGCTCAAGCAGTTGCTTCTAACAGTTCAGGCCAGCTTCCATGTAAGTTTATTTTATTGTATTATCGTGAATGAATTTTGATGGCTGTGTATGAAGAGAATTCCTATGGTATATTTCCTTATCAGCCTAATAATGGATCATACCAGCCTGGTCATGATATCTATGAGCCTAATTAGCCTTATCAAGGGTATTATCAAAGCTATGTTGAGCCTTATCAAGTTTCTCATGATCCTTATTATCAAGAGCATGACTCTTACCTTCTTTGTGAGCCAGATCAGTCTCAGGTCTGGATTTCATCTTCCCCATATGGCTATGATGTTGCATATGAGCAGTATTGCCTTCAAGAAAAAATGAATGAAATAGAGCTCTGAATACTAGCATATGCAAGAAAGGTTTGTTCGAACTCTCAGTATGAGGAAGTGAATGGTCTATTTCGAAATGTGTCCAATGATCCAGAAGAGATAAATGGACTATGTATTTTTGCATTGGAAAAGATGGAGGCTTGGGAAAGGTAGAAAATCGAGTTTAACCAATTATCTACAAAGGGCTATTGTGCTTCTTATTCTCATGAAGTTCTTAACCATGCCCAGTGTGTGCCAAGGGAGCTTCCTAGTTGGAATCAAGAGCATATTCAAGCACATATTCAAGAGCCTATTCATGAGACTAAACCTTCCTATAGTCCCCTTTCCTCACCAATCATCCCTCAAGCTCAGGTTGTCCACGAAACCAAGCAGGTTCCAGACTTTGATGAGGTAATGGCCAAGTGGAAGGAACTGAATACAAAGGTCTTTAAGAGTTTCTCTTTTCCCCCCTCCAAAACTCCCTAGATAATTCCATTGCCTTCAAGATTCCAAAATCTGACCATGATCAACCTCCCATGCTTCATTTTCCCTCTCAAACAAATGAATTTTATCACCCTCCCGCCATCCCCCTTACTCAGGAGGACCCTGTTCTTTGGAGTATTGAGAAAGAGGTTGCAGCTACGGGACAAGTCTTTGCAGAATGTGTAGAGGATGCTTCATATGTGTTTAAGGAAGAATTTCCTATTGATACTTCAGCTAAGGTTGTAGTTGAGCATCCAATTATAGCTGAGAGTGAGAAGACTGATCTTGATGTAGAAGAACTTCAAGAGGAGCTGGTACAAATTGAAGTCATACATGAGTTACAGGTATCTCCTATTGAGAAGGATTCAGATAGCGTGACAGCTGATTCATTTCAAATAGATCAAAATGAGGAACAAAAAGATGATGGGCAGCTGTACTTTGAACCTCTACAAGAGATTGAAGATCTTTGTATGGATAGGTTGGCTATTGAAGAGCGTTTTTATGAGAAATTTGATCAAGAATCACCTATTCAAGGTCACAGTACAGATTGGGTTGCCTGTTCAAAGCTCCTTGAAGAGCTGGATGAACTTGCAGCAGTCAATAAGAAGGATATGGTCACCAAAAAACCACGCATAGATGAGGTATCACTTGACATGGTGGTAGATGACAAGCAATCTGAAAAAATTTAGGAAGTACCTGGTGAGTTTGTCTTTGTTGGTGAGTGGTTTGCTGTTGATGACTCATTCAAGAAGATGCTAATACAATTCGTAGACAAGGAAAATACCCCATCAAAGGTTATGACTAATAAACATCCTGCCTTGCAACTTATACTGTCTCTCGGAAGGAGTGAGTTCAAGAATTTCCCATTTGATCCAAGGGATCATGCTTTATCATGGTTAGCTAGGTTATTTTGTTTCTGCTTTCCTCCAAGTGCTATTCAAGCACAGTAGTTTGCTTCAGTTTTGTTCCAATAAGTGCTTGTTTGCACATTTGCTTTTTAGTTAGTTTTCTGCTTTCGTGTTTTTCCTTTCTTATTTTGAAGGAGGTTACTACAGTGATGATCAGAGCAGATTTTCAATCAGAAATCAGGTTCACCATTTGGGAATTTGAATAGCGTCTATACATGGTCTGAGTTCTCAAGCATAGCAGGCATGCTGAGCCAGTGGAGTCGCCCAAAATGTTGACAATTCTTCCACAAGTCAGATTGTCTTTTGCGATTTAGAAAGTTCATGTCTCTGGCCAAGGGAAGAAGAGTACATTGTTTTTGGTAAGGGCCTTTGCTACAAAAGGATGAATTCCTTCGGACTTTTTGTCTGAAGGAATGGTTCATTAAACAAGGGAATAACAAATCAACAAAATGCATAAGGCAAAAGGAAGTAATTCCTTCGGACTTTTGTCTGAAGGATTACTTCGAAAAAATCCAAAAGTCCACCCGAGACCCTTCGGAAGGGTCATTTTTATTTTTTTCGAAGGGCACCTACCCTTCGGGAAGGGACAGGAGCAGATTCGGAACCTTGGCAAATACCCGGGTGCCCTCCAATTTTTCCGAAGGGAAAAATACGAGCAATTAGCCCTTGCAGAGGGCACTTGGTCGGCGAGAGGACCGTGGTGACTTTTCCAAAGGGCACATTTCAAAAGCAAAGGGCACAAGAGAGACCTTCGGACTTTTGTCCGAAGGAATTCCTTCGGACAAAAAGTCTGAAGAAATTCGGAATAGACAGGGAGAGGTCCGTGGAAAAGCCGACGGCAAAAAATCCGAAGGCTTCGGAAAAGTTGAAAGGCAAAGGCAGGAAATGAATTTTTTCGGACTTTTGTCCAAAGGAATTCCTTTGGACAAAAAGTCCGAAGAAATTCAGAAGACTTGAAAGTCTACAGAAAAACACGTGAAGGCAAAGCATAAAGAGACCTTCGGACTTTTGTCCGAAGGAATTCCTTCGGACAAAAAGTCCGAATAAATTCGGAGAAAGGGCTGCAGAGAGAAACCCGAGAAAAAGAGAATTCTGAAGGACAGAGGAAGACCGAGATAATTCTTGCGGACATTTTGTCCGCGGGAAAATGACAAGGAGAAAACCCGACAAACAATGTCCGAAGCCAAGAAGCGAAGAGACAAAGGAAAGATATCCTTCGGACTTTTGTCTGAGGGATTAATTCAGGGAAAAGCCTGCGGAAATTCAAATGACTGATGCAGTCAGGACAATTTGAGCGGATAATTTGTCCGACGGAAGTTGCCACAGGAAAGTCCGAAGACAGGCCTGAAATAATTAAAGCCATGGAGACAACAAGAAATCTGAAAGAAATGGAGGTTGACTGTGCAAAAGAGGATAGAAAATAGATAATCCGACGAAGAGTTGAAAGCAAAATATCTGAGGAAATATAGACAAAATACAGAATCCTGCCAGAAATAGACAAGAACAGGCAGACTAGAACAGGTCAAAATACATGCAAGCAAGGGCTATTTTCAAGCAACGGTCAAAGCTTCAGTTGACTGGCTGTTGAAGTCTTGCTCGTCTCCAGTCAACCCATGCATCCGAAGGTCCAACTCAGCTTCAACCGGAGTTCCAAATTCGAATGACGAGTTGACTGTTCCAAATTTAGAGTTGACTAATTGTTAAACGCCGCATCGACTAGGAGCTTTCCATGCAAAGGAGAATGATCTCTTCGACCAACTCAGCTGCCAAATAGTCAAACTCAGTAGATCTCTTTGTCCAACTCAGCGTTCCAAACGTTACAACTCGGCATCAAGTAGCTCACGTAGAAGTTCTAAAATTGACATTTGCGTGGATTTCCATGCAAAGAGGTGGGCGGTTCATAGCAAAAATGAGTTCACTTCCTCAAGCGCAAGAAGCTTCATGCAAAGACAAAAGAAAACATATTTTTATTGAAAGGCAAAGTAAGCCTTGAGTTAACCGAAGTGAATTCTTCTCTTCAAATTTTCAACGCCAATTTTTGGCCTCTTGTAATTCTCTATATAATGGCTTTCAGCCTTGATTAAAAAGAATCCAATCTCTCTTGGTTAGACCAGACTCTGCCATTGGTGAGTTGTGCAACCTCTTCGATCAATAGAAGTACTGTACTTTTAGATTTCAAGCGTTGGCATAGTGTATATTTCATTCAGCAATTTGCATAAGTGGTAGATTTCTCTCCCTTCCCAAATTCTGGTTCATACCTAGTTGCTAGATTATCCTTGTGCAGATCACGTTAAAGTGTTCTTTATGTCTTTTGCTAAAGTTGTAAGTGGATGTTAGGTGGCTGCAAAGTGTCTTGTATGGGACCTCTCTCCATTGTTTTCCCTCGGGTTTTGGCCATTTGATCGAACCTCTCCATGAAATAGTTATGCATAAGTGATTGATTGAAATCATAGGTCTTCCTTTTCCCTTGTTCGTTCAGTGTTCAATGTTCCAAGTTGAGTGGATCAAAATTCTGGTGTATCACCCCCTTTAGGTAGGATTTCCCCTTTAAGTTTTCCTTCTCCCTTTTCCACGGTAGTCCGCAACATAGAGTAGAGATCCTAATTGATACAACATACAGGAACCAGCCTACTCTGGAGGTTCTTCTCACTGTTGAAGCACCCATCCTCGTGAGAAGATCCCATTGTTTCAGCCGGATAGAGGACTGGCCATTTCATGCACGTCTTCGAATTAGGGCGCAGCTTCAGGTTGACAAGAGTTTTTGGCACGCCCGGTGGGACCTATTTTTTTTGGTCTTGATGAAATTGCAGTTGTAGCAGTGTTCTTCAAGAAGTATTTGGTGATTCCAAGCTCAAGCAGTTGCTTCTAACAGTTCAGGACAGCTTCCATGTAAGTTTATTTTATTGCATTATCGTGAATGAATTTTGATGGCTGTGTGTGAAGAGAATTCCTATGGTATATTTCCTTATCAGCCCAATAATGGATCATACCAGCCTGGTCATGAAATCTATGAGCCTAATCAGCCTTATCAAGGGTATTATTAAAGCTATGTTGAGCCTTATCAAGTTTCTCATGATCCTTATTATCAAGAGCATGACTCTTACCTTCCTTGTGAGCCATATGAGTCTCAGGTCTGGATTTCATCTTCCCCATATGGCTATGATGTTGCATATGAGCAGTATTGCCTTCAAGAAAAAATGAATGAAATAGAGCTCTGAATACTAGCATATGCAAGAAAGGTTTGTTCGAACTCTCAGTATGAGGAAGTGAATGGTCTATTTCGAAATGTGTCCAATGATCCAGAAGAGATAAATGGACTATGTATTTTTGCATTGGAAAAGATGGAGGCTTGGGAAAGGTAGAAAATCGAGTTTAACCAATTATCTACAAAGGGCTATTGTGCTTCTTATTCTCATGAAGTTCTTAACCATGCCCAGTGTGTGCCAAGGGAGCTTCCTAGTTGGAATCAAGAGCATATTCAAGCACATATTCAAGAGCCTATTCATGAGACTAAACCTTCCTATAGTCCCCTTTCCTCACCAATCATCCCTCAAGCTCAGGTTGTCCACGAAGCCAAGCAGGTTCCAGACTTTGATGAGGTAATGGCCAAGTGGAAGGAACTGAATACAAAGGTCTTTAAGAGTTTCTCTTTTCCCCCCTCCAAAACTCCCTAGATAATTCCATTGCCTTCAAGATTCCAAAATCTGACCATGATCAACCTCCCATGCTTCATTTTCCCTCTCAAACAAATGAATTTTATCACCCTCCCGCCATCCCCCTTACTCAGGAGGACCCTGTTCTTTGGAGTATTGAGAAAGAGGTTGCAGCTACAGGACAAGTCTTTGCAGAATGTGTAGAGGATGCTTCATATGTGTTTAAGGAAGAATTTCCTATTGATACTTCAGCTAAGGTTGTAGTTGAGCATCCAATTATAGCTGAGAGTGAGAAGACTGATCTTGATGTAGAAGAACTTCAAGAGGAGCTGGTACAAATTGAAGTCATACATGAGTTACAGGTATCTCCTATTGAGAAGGATTCAGATAGCGTGACAGCTGATTCAGTTCAAATAGATCAAAATGAGGAACAGAAAGATGATGAGCAGCTGTACCTTGAACCTCTACAAGAGATTGAAGATCTTTGTATGGATAGGTTGGCTATTGAAGAGCGTTTTTATGAGAAATTTGATCAAGAATCACCTATTCAAGGTCACAGTACAGATTGGGTTGCCTGTTCAAAGCTCCTTGAAGAGCTGGATGAACTTGCAGCAGTCAATAAGAAGGATATGGTCACCAAAAAACCACGCATAGATGAGGTATCACTTGACATGGTGGTAGATGACAAGCAATCTGAAAAAATTTAGGAAGTACCTGGTGAGTTTGTCTTTGTTGGTGAGTGGTTTGTTGTTGATGACTCATTCAAGAAGATGCTAATACAGTTCATAGACAAGGAAAATACCCCATCAAAGGTTATGACTAATAAACATCCTGCCTTGCAACTTATACTGTCTCTCGGAAGGAGTGAGTTCAAGAATTTCCCATTTGATCCAAGGGATCATGCTTTATCATGGTTAGCTAGGTTATTTTGTTTCTGCTTTCCTCCAAGTGCTATTCAAGCACAGTAGTTTGCTTCAATTTTGTTCCAATAAGTGCTTGTTTGCACATTTGCTTTTTAGTTAGTTTTCTGCTTTCGTGTTTTTCCTTTCTTATTTTGAAGGAGGTTACTACAGTGATGATCAGAGCAGATTTTCAATCAGAAATCAGGTTCACCATTTGGGAATTTGAATAGCGTCTATACATGGTCTGAGTTTTCAAGCATAGCAGGCATGCTGAGCCAGTGGAGTCCCCAAAATGTTGACAATTCTTCCACAAGTCAGATTGTCTTTTGCCATTTAGAAAGTTCATGTCTCTGGCCAAGGGAAGAAGAGTACATTGTTTTTGGTAAGGGGCTTTGCTACAATAGGATGAATTCCTTCGGACTGTTTGTCCGAAGGAATGGTTCATTAAACAAGGGAATAACAAATCAACAAAACGCATAAGGCAAAAGGAAGTAATTCCTTCGGACTTTTGTCTGAAGGATTACTTCAGAAAAATCCAAAAGTCCACCCAAGACCCTTCAGAAGGGTCATTTTTATTTTTTTCGAATGGCACCTTCCCTTCGAGAAGGCACAGGAGCAGATTCGAAACCTTGGCAAATAACTTGGGTGTCCTCCAATTTTTCCGAAGGGCAAAATACAAGCAATTAGCCCTTGCGGAGGGCACTTGGTCGACAAGAGGACCGTGGTGACTTTTTCAAAGGGCACATTTCAAAAGCAAAGGGCACAAGAGAGACCTTCGGACTTTTGTCTGAAGGAATTCCTTCGGACAAAAAGTCCGAAGAAATTTGGAATAGACAGGGAGAGGTCCGTGGAAAAGCCGACGGCAAAAAATCCGAAGGCTTCGGAAAAGTTGAAAGGCAAAGGCAAGAAATGAATTTTTTCGGACTTTTGTCCAAAGGAATTCCTTTGGACAAAAAGTCCGAAGAAATTCAGAAGACTTGAAAGTCTACAGAAAAACACGTGAAGGCAAAGCATAAAGAGACCTTCGGACTTTTGTCCGAAGGAATTCCTTCGGACAAAAAGTCCGAATAAATTCGGAGAAAGGGCTGCAGAGAGAAACCCGAGAAAAAGAGAACTCTGAAGGACAGAGGAAGACCGAGATAATTCTTGCGGACATTTTGTCCGCGGGAAAATGACAAGGAGAAAACCCGACAAACAATGTCCGAAGCCAAGAAGCGAAGAGACAAAGGAAAGATATCCTTCGGACTTTTGTCTGAGGGATTAATTCAGGGAAAAGCCTGCGGAAATTCAAATGACTGATGCAGTCAGGACAATTTGAGCGGATAATTTGTCCGACGGAAGTTGCCACAGGAAAGTCCGAAGACAGGCCTGAAATAATTAAAGCCATGGAGACAACAAGAAATCTGAAAGAAATGGAGGTTGACTGTGCAAAAGAGGATAGAAAATAGATAATCCGACGAAGAGTTGAAAGCAAAATATCTGAGGAAATATAGACAAAATACAGAATCCTGCCAGAAATAGACAAGAACAGGCAGACTAGAACAGGTCAAAATACATGCAAGCAAGGGCTATTTTCAAGCAACGGTCAAAGCTTCAGTTGACTGGCTGTTGAAGTCTTGCTCGTCTCCAGTCAACCCATGCATCCGAAGGTCCAACTCAGCTTCAACCGGAGTTCCAAATTCGAATGACGAGTTGACTGTTCCAAATTTAGAGTTGACTAATTGTTAAACGCCGCATCGACTAGGAGCTTTCCATGCAAAGGAGAATGATCTCTTCGACCAACTCAGCTGCCAAATAGTCAAACTCAGTAGATCTCTTTGTCCAACTCAGCGTTCCAAACGTTACAACTCGGCATCAAGTAGCTCACGTAGAAGTTCTAAAATTGACATTTGCGTGGATTTCCATGCAAAGAGGTGGGCTGTTCATAGCAAAAATGAGTTCACTTCCTCAAGCGCAAGAAGCTTCATGCAAAGACAAAAGAAAACATATTTTTATTGAAAGGCAAAGTAAGCCTTGAGTTAACCGAAGTGAATTCTTCTCTTCAAATTTTCAACGCCAATTTTTGGCCTCTTGTAATTCTCTATATAATGACTTTCAGCCTTGATTAAAAAGAATCCAATCTCTCTTGGTTAGACCAGACTCTGCCATTGGTGAGTTGTGCAACCTCTTCGATCAATAGAAGTACTGTACTTTTAGATTTCAAGCGTTGGCATAGTGTATATTTCATTCAGCAATTTGCATAAGTGGTAGATTTCTCTCCCTTCCCAAATTCTGGTTCATACCTAGTTGCTAGATTATCCTTGTGCAGATCACGTTAAAGTGTTCTTTATGTCTTTTGCTAAAGTTGTAAGTGGATGTTAGGTGGCTGCAAAGTGTCTTGTATGGGACCTCTCTCCATTGTTTTCCCTCGGGTTTTGGCCATTTGATCGAACCTCTCCATGAAATAGTTATGCATAAGTGATTGATTGAAATCATAGGTCTTCCTTTTCCCTTGTTCGTTCAGTGTTCAATGTTCCAAGTTGAGTGGATCAAAATTCTGGTGTATCACCCCCTTTAGGTAGGATTTCCCCTTTAAGTTTTCCTTCTCCCTTTTCCACGGTAGTCCGCAACATAGAGTAGAGATCCTAATTGATACAACATACAGGAACCAGCCTACTCTGGAGGTTCTTCTCACTGTTGAAGCACCCATCCTCGTGAGAAGATCCCATTGTTTTAGACGGATAGAGGACTGGCCATTTCATGCACATCTTCGAATCAGGGCGCAGCTCCAGGTTGACAACTGTATGAATATGAGATTGCTGCTATAGTATCCCTTGCTATGTCTGATATAATTTTTGCCTCAATTTGTTGATTAAGGACTCAAGGAATATTGTCAAACACTTCTGATGTAAACTCAATGCTTGCTGGTCTGTGTTTTCAGTCTGATGTTTTGGCTTGAAAATGATATGAAAGTACTCTAAATGCTTGCAAATAAACACTACAATGTCTAAGCTATAGTCTAAATGTATATATGATTTCTTTTTGTCTTTTTCAATGCACATATATGATTTTTACTCGCAAAATATGCACCTACAGCCAATTGATATTTTGTCAAACAATTGGCATGCAAACTATTACTTTAATTATCATGAGCATTACATTGAACAATAGACATGCAACTTATCTCTCTTTAATTGAATGGTAATTTGCATACAATGATGACATAGAATAGCCAAGACTCTTGGCTTTACAATAATGTCTCATACAATGCCAAGGTCTGATTTTAATGACAACCTACAACAACTAATCTAGAAGAGTAGAATGATGATGCAACTACTTCAAATTACAATGCCAAAGATGTTGTTTAAGACAACATTGAATACTAACATAAAATCGTGAACCTAATGCAATACAACATCAAATATGTGAACCTAGAAATGATGGCAGCCAACATAGATGTGTTCGATCCTCCTTGTTTGCATTGCTCGTCTCCAATGATGAAGTGCCTAGACTCCCAACCATCTAACAATGCTTCACAAATTTATTTAGAAATTTTTGTGGCCTCTAATGACAAATCGCCCCTCCTCAAGTATGGTCGTCCCTGCACTAGGTCTGCAACTGAAATGGTAAATGATAGTAACACTTTATCTCCTCCAAATAGACCTTGAAATGATTGCCAAGACAGTAGAAGAAGATCCCTCAAATACCCATAAAATTCTGTCCACTTAGTGAAGAGCAATGAATGTAAATGCAATTCCTTCCATGGTTGACCTGCAAACTATAACAAAATTACAGATCCCTGGAACTTGATATCAGACCTCTACTCCTTAAATGCAATGAATCGATGCAGGAATTACTCCCAATGACCTCTACAGCTATTATGCATAAACTCCTAAATTGAACTAACTCAAAATTGGCCCTTGGCCACAATTTTGGCTCAAATGAAAGGACTGTAATATCCTCTCCAATCTGCAACCCTTCAATAGATAGTTTCACTACCTCAGTTATGCGAATCAATGGGAATGAACGTTTCCAATGATCAATAGAATATTCTGCATAAATCCTAGGCTTCTCCACAACATAACAAGTCAAGTATCAAATACCCTGGATGATTAAAAGCTTGGCATATCCTCTTTTTATACTTTTTCTCCAAGTGGAAGTGGAACCTTCAAGAAGCTTGTAGAGAATAATATTAAAATAATATTATTTTACTTTAGTGACCTTTTTTTATGATTTAATATTTTATTCAAGCAACTTTATTAAATTAATTAAATATAAGGTCACCCTTTTAATATTTATTTATTTTGATAACCTTACAAATAATTAATTTGATTCCTCTTTTAATTTAATTAAAATAATCAATTAGTCATGCTTATGAGAAATCATTATTCTGGATAACTTAATTAATTTAATTAAATTACTTAGCCTTCAAATTGGGGACATTACAGCTGCTTTGAAAAGGAATCTAAAAAAGGTGAATACTAAAATAGCAAGTGACTTGAAATCTGAGAAAAACACCCAAGTTTTGAATAAGATTCTAGAGAGTCAAAGATCACAATATCCAACAAGTCAGTTATTGGGTATGAGAAGGAAAAAGAAAAGGCTAAGAGCTATGCTCAAACTCTTAAGGAACTTGTGAAAAAGGAAACCAAGAAGAAAGAAGGCCAAAATACAAAAACCACCTCTATCAACAAGGAAAGCAAGGGAGAACAAAACTTCAAGAGACCACTTGCTCCAAGATATACTAATAAAACTATGTTTGGTAATTATTTTGATGGATATTGTTATTATTGTAATCATTTTGGTCATAAGAAATTAGATTGTAGAAAGAGAGCCAAGGATATTAAAGTCAGGAGCAGAAACAAAAGAACCTATGGAGCTTCAAACAGAAGCTACAATTCGTTTACTGCCCTATCAAACTTTGATGAAGAAGCTATAGTTTGTTATAAGTGCAACAATTATGGACATATAGCACGCTATTGTAGAAGTGTGTTCGAATCTATAAGACATGATCAGAAGTTCAAGGCTCCAGTGATAAAGAAAAGGGAACCAACAAAGACTTAGAAGAAGCAAGATGACAACGAGCAAAATAAGGAAGAATCCATGATCGTTCAAACAACATTCCATGCTAGAGATGGACAACAATGGTTTATTGATAGTGGATGTTCAAGACACATGACTGGAGATAAAATCAAGTTTATCTCATTGAAAAAAGTCAATGAAGGCACGGTGAAGTTCAGAGACAACACTACAGCCAAAATAACAGGAAAGGGTATGCTTAGCCTCAATAATGGAAGAACCAAAACAAAGAATGTGTTATATGTGGAAGGATTAAAGCATAATCTTTTAAGTGTGAGCCAAATGTGTGATCAAGGACACACACTCAAGTTCTTTGTTGAAGGTTGTGAAATTAGAAAAAAGGACACGGGAGAGCTAATTGTAGACGCCCACAGGATAACAAACAATCTATACATGCTTGCAAAAGTCAAAGGAGAGAAGTGTTGTCTGAGACAAGTTGAAGAGAGTTGGCTATGGCACAGAAGAATGGGCCATATACATTTTGATAACCTTGTGAATATCAACAAGAAGCAAGCTATAAGGGACATTCCAAAGATAAAAAAACCATCAAGCATGCTTTGTAAGCAATGGCAGCATGGGAAACAAACCAGGACAAGATTCAGAATGAAGGAATATGCCACCACGAAGAAATTAGAGCTCATTCATACAGATCTGTGTGAATCCACCAGAACACAAAGTATCCAGTGTGAGGTATTTTATGTTGCTAATTAATGATTACACTAGAATGACATGGGTTGCGTTTCTGAAAGAAAAGTCCAAGGCCTTTAGCAAATTCAAAGCATTTAAAGCATTAGTTGAAAATAAAACCAATTTGAGGATCAAATGCTTAAGGTCAGATAGAGGAGGTGAGTTCATGTCAAATGAATTCATAGAGTATTGTGAAGACCATGGGATAAAAAGACATTACTTAGTTGCAAGAACCCCACAACAGAATGAGGTAGTAGAATGAAAGAACAAAACTGTCCAAGAAATGGCTAGGACAGTGCTAAATGAATCCAAGTTATCAGACAAATATTGGAGAGAAGCAGTCCACACAGCGGTATACATCTTAAATAGAGGGCAGATCAGAGTCAACAACAAGACCCCATATGAGTTATGGATGGGAAGAATAGCTTTCGTCAAATATTTCAAAGTATTTGGAAGTAAGTGCTTTATTAAGAGTACCAAAGATGATTTAGGAAAATTTGAGTCAAGAGCCGACGAAGGAATTTTTCTCTGATATTCCACCAAAAGCAAGGCCTACAAATGCTACAACAAGAGAATGCAAACTATTGTAGAAAGTGCTAGTGTCAGAGTCACATGAAGCAGTGAAATTAAAAAATTTTGGTCAAGAAAATTTGTAATGCCCTCATTTCCAGATCACTTATGAACAGGGATTGAAGACTTTTAGTCTACTTTCCCCATAGACTAAGGGATCACTTTTGGGGTTTTACTTTATTAATTAATTATGGTTGTTCGAAAAGTGATTTTTATCATTTATCTATATAAAACAATTCTAGTTGATCAATAGAATATTTTTAAAAAGTGGTTTTTACCAATATGATAATTAAAAGATAAATAATTATTAGATTGTTGCCTAAAAGTAATTTTAATTACTATTTGTTATTAAGGCAATTAATTTAATATTATAATTGGAAAAAAAAGGAATGTCAGCTTGAGAGATGAACAAAAAAAAGAAAAGATATCTTAAAAAGTTGGCAAGGACTTGTTATGAGGTATTCCTCTCACCCCCTTTGGAGGGTACAAATACAAGGTGAATATCTTATTCTTCATACGCTGAATATTATTTTGTGAATCTTCATGCTTGAAGAATGATTGGGATGTATGTCCAATAATTGTTCCCATGGTTTTAAGTTGATTTATCAATAAAAAAATGTGTTTTTTGACACCACCTTACAAAGGAATATTTTGTTGTTTGCCCTAGGAGTGGGATGATTTGTCTTCGTGATCTTTGGAGAGGGTTTTGAGGACAAATTGGGAGTCCAATTGCTCAAAACTTGTTGCTGAAATTTATTGCTAATTTTTTGAAGTGTGGCATTGGATTTGTTGGATAATTGACAAGGTTTTCAAAAGTTATTTGATTGGAAAAATAAATAATATTTTTTTGAATTATTATTTATTTATTTTACATAATTTTATGGTGAATTTGACTACATGAAATGATGATTTGGGCTTATTAAATAATTTATAATTTTTCCTAACTGTGGTGATTTGGTTAGTCAAGCTTGGAAAGTCCTTGAGGGTTTCCTAGACCCTAGTTTGTGAAGAAATATTTAATTCTGATTGTATTGCAGCCTTTTGACTTGGGGAAACTTCACTTGGGAGTTTGTTTGGTCACTTTGGGTGCCTTAGAAAGGAGCTGAAATTATTCAGATATTTTTGACATTTTTTCTATGATGATTGCAAGGGTTTGAAGAAGATTTTGGAGAGAGAACACTGTTGTTTTCTGAGAAAAATCAGATATTTTTCTGTAAGCATATTTCAAAATTATCTTCATTCAAGTGGAAAAAAGTACACTTTCATTAATTTTCAGTTGTTTCTCATATTTGCATGTTTTGGGGTGAATTAAGGTTGAATCAATTGCTGGAAATTGTCTATTAATCCCTTGTACTTTGGTGCCAAGGGTTTGGTGAGTGTTGAAGCTTCATTTTTCAGCTAGAGTTGGTTGATTTTTCAAATTTCAGAATATATTTGCATAATATTGGGATTTTAGGAAAAATATTTTTTTGGTGTTTTAGCACAAAAAGGGGACATTATAGTGATATCAGAGCACCGATCATGTTCTCGTGTGAGTTTTGGTATTGATTTAGAAGCAAGCAAATAAAAATATTTTGTATTATCAGAGAAGAGGAAAAGCCATGGATGATCAAGGGTTTACTACAGAACAGGTTAAGTTTTTGAAGGGCTTGATCAAAGAGAGCCAAAATGATATTCAACATACATTGGGTATGCAATTTACAGCTGTGTTGAAGGCTAATTTAGCTCGAATAAAGAGCCATTCCTTCAATGGAAAAGGAAATTCGAGTGACAATGAGAAGGTTTCCATCAAACCTCATAAATTATTCAAGGCTACTTTTTTGCAAAGAGAACCAATGATTGAGATTGAGACACCAATGTGTGACCTACTTGATACACACCAACAAGAGTATGCAGCCCTCAGTTTGGACACACAAGCACTCTTGTCTTTTTGCAATTTTGTGAGATGAAGAATGGGACAAAATCAAGAGGACCAAGCATGCAACCCCATAGAGATTTAAAACAAAGGTTGGATAAAGTTTCTCTCCCTAATTTTGATGGTACTGATAAACTTCTAGTGAGATCATGGTTGCAAAAATTGGAGACCTATTTATCACTCAAACCCATGTTTGAGGATGAGGCTCTCAAATTTGTCACACTACACTTGGAGAATGTTGCTCATGAGTGGTGGTTTCATGGCATGATCACGCAAGGCCATGAATTTATTACTACATTGGAAGAATTTAGCAAGAGGATTATGGATAGATTTGATAGAAGAGATCCGGAAATCCACTTTCGTGAGTTGACACAACTCAAGCAAGATCATGACATTGAAAGGTATGTTGCTGATTTTCAAAAAAATTTCGTCATGGTACTGGATGTTAGTGAAAGAAGGTTGGTTGTTCTCTTTATAGAGAGTTTGATTGAACCTTTGAGAGGTTTGGTAAAAGCTTTTAACCCTCTTTCTTTGCAAGATGCAATTACTAAAGCTTTGGATCCAGAATGTTCAGCTTACAGGGGCAATGTTTGTCCAAAAGAGCAACTAAGGGCAAACACTTATTCCTTGCCAAAAGTGGGAAATACAGGGCAGCCAAGGTCTGATTTTAGTGGGCCACCAAAGGCACCAAGTGGGCAGCATCTAAAATGCCACCAAAGAAGCCTTTTCAGTGCTATGTTCCTCCACATAGAGCGCTACCCTATAGCAACAATATGAAGGATGTAAGAGATGAATTGAGAAGGAAAGGTTTGTGCTTCACTTGCAAAGATCCATGAACTAAAGGTCACCATTTTATGGGCAAATGACAAGTCCATTACATTGAGGTAATTGATGATGATTCAGATTTTGATTTTATTGGTACTAATGTTGAGGGAAATGAAAATGTTATTGATGAGCATGTACATGAGGAGGACAATCAAGAAATGGGTAGCACTCTTGCTACTCTTTTCGGGGCACCAAAGCATCATCCTTTCTGGGTGAGCGGGACAGTAAAGGGACACAAGGTAACCATATTGATTGATAATGGGGCTACGCACAATTACATTAGTACAAATTTGGTGGCTAAGTTAGATCTTGAAAGAGAAGATTTCAAAGGATTCAAAGTGACAATAGCGGATGGATTTTCCCTACCCTGCACCAAAAGAATTACCAAGCTCACCATTTGGCTAGGGGAATATGAGGTATGTGATGATTTTTATATGATTGACATAGGGGATATGGATCTTGTGCTTGGGATCCAATGGATGCATTCATTAGGTGAATTCACCCTCAACTATAAAAGCTTGAGACTCAAATTCAAGGTGGGTGACAAGGAAGTAACTCTTCAAGATATGATTAATGGGTCCCCTCAAGTAAATTCTTCATGTTGTAAAGTTTTACAAGAGGATGTAGAATTCTATTCTATGTCATTTATAGCAGTAGATTGGAGAGAGTTGATTACCATGGAATATGCTAAAGAACAGTTTGCTAGTGACTTTCTTGAAGGGGTAATTGTTGATGAAAGGTTAAGATATTTAGATGGGCTTATACTCTACAAAGATAGGGTCTATTTGGTACCCAAATCTAAGGTAAAGCAGATGGTTTTAAGGGCTGCCCATGACACTCCATTGGCTGGTCACTAAGGGTATTTCAAAACCTACAAGCTTGTGAGAGAGAGGTTCTATTGGAAGGGCTTGAAGGAGGTACTCAAGTACATTCATGAGTGTTTGATATGTCAAAAAAATAAAAGTGAGTATGAGTTTCCAGCTGGTTTCTTGCAGCCCCTTCCTATTCCCTCACAAAAGTGGGAAACTATCTCCATGGATTTCATTACTGGATTGCCTATGATTCAAGGTAATAATTGTTTATATGTTGTGGTTGATAGACTCAAAAAATATGATCATTTTTTATCCACTTTCAGCCAAGTGCAATGCTCCTATGGTTGCTGATGTGTTTTTTAGAGAAGTGTTTAAATTGCATGGGTTGTCCAAAAACATTGTAAGTGACAGGGACAACAGGTTCATGAGTTTATTTTGGCAAGAGCTATTTCATTTGACAGATATTGAGCTCACACCTAGCACTAGTTATCATCCACAAACTGATGGACAAATAGAAATTGAAAATAAATGGTTGGAAGGGTATTTAAGGAATTATGTTTCGGGGCAGCGAACATGGGTAAAATGGTTGCATATGGCTGAACATTGTTTTAACACAACTTTCCACATATCTATAGGTATGACTCCTTTCAAAGTGCTCTATGGTTATGATTCACTTTCCTTCATTGATCTAATTCTAATGGATAGTAGAGTACCGGGAGCAAAAGATTTGGTGCAACAAGGTTATGACATCTTGAAGGCACTAAAAGAGAATCTACAACATCCTCAAAACCCTCAGAAGTTGTATGCGGATCAGCATAGGATTGTGTCATTTGAGGAGGGAGATTAGGTCTTTTGAGGTTGCAGCCCTATAGGCAATCTTTCCTCAAACAAAGTGGTTCTAAAAAGTTAAAACCACATTTCTATGGGTCATATAAGGTGAAGAACAAGGTGGGCGAAGTAGAATATGAGTTGGAGCTTCCGAAAAATGGTAAAATACACAATGTATTCCATGTCTTTTGTCTCAAAAGGGTTCTTGGGCAGCATATTACTGCTTCTTTAGAGCTGCCCCCGTTGGACGAAGAGGGCAAATTTATTTTGATTCCGATTTCTATCATTGAGATACGTGAGAAGAAGCTAAGGAACCGTAGCATCAAGGAATATTTGGTTAAATGGAAGGACTTGCCACCTGAGGATGCCACTTGGGAAAGTGAGTCAATCTTGGAGCATCTGAGTTTGCAATGCTTGAAGGCAAGCAATTTTGGGAAAGGAGGATTGTAATATGCCCCTATTTCCGGATCACTTATGAACATGCACTGAAGACCTGTAGTCTACTTTCCCCATAGACTAAGGGATCATTTTTGGGGTTTTATTTTATTAATTTATTATGGTTGCCCGAATAATGATTTTTATTATTTATCCATATAAGCCAATTCTAGTTGATTACTAGAATATTTTTTAAAAAGTGGTTTTTACCACTATGATAATTAAATGATAAATAATTATTAGATTATTGCTTAAAAGTAATTTTAATTACTATTTGTTATTAAGGCAATTAATTTAATATTATAATTGAAAAAAGAGGAATGTTGGCTTGGGAGATGAACAAAGAAAAGAAAAGATATCTTAAAAAGTTGGCAAGGAGGTGTTATGAGGTATTTCCCCCAACGCCCCTCCCCCAAGGTGGTTCGCCCCCCTTTGGAGGGTGCAAATACAAAGTAAAAATCTTATTCTTCATATGCTGAATATTATTTTGTGCATCTTCATGCTTGAAGAATGATTGGGATGTATGCGCAATAGTTGCTCCCACGGTTTTGAGTTGATTTATCAATAAAAAAGGTGTAATTTGACACCACCTTACAAAGAAATATTTTGTTGTTTGCCCTAGGAGTGAGGCGATTTACCTTGGTGATCTTTGGAGAGGGTTTTGAGGACAAATTGGGTGTCCAATTGTTCGAAACTAGTTGCTAAAATTTATTGCTAATTTTCTGAAATGTGGCATTGGGTTTGTTGGATGATTGACAAGGTTTTCAAGGGTTATTTGATTGAAAATAAATAATAATTTTTTGAATTATTATTTATTTTTTTGACAGAATTTTATGGTGAATTTGACTACATGAAATGATGAGTTGGGCTTATTAAATAATTTATAATTTTTCTAACTGTGGTGATTTGGTTAGGCAAGCTTGGAAAGTCTTTGAGGGTGCCTTAGACCCTAGTTTGTGAAGAATATTTAATTCTGATTTTAATGCAGCCTTTTGACTTGGGACGACTACACTTGGGAGGTTGTTTGGTCACTTTGGGTGCCCTAGAAAGGAGCTAGAATTATTCAAATATTTTTGGCATTTTTTCTATGATTTCAAGGGTTTGAGGAAGATTTTGGAGAGAGAACAGCTGCTATTTTTTTGAGAAAAGTTAGATATTTTTTAGTAAACGTATTTCAGAAAATTATCTTTATTCAAGTGGAAAAATGTACACTTTCATTAATTTTCAGTTGTTGCTCATATTTGCATGTTTCGAGATGAATTAAGGTTGAATCAATTTCTGGAAATTGTCTATTTATCGCTTGTACTTTGGCACCAAGGGTTTGGTGAGGTTGGGTGTGTGTTGAAGCTTATTTTTTCAACTAGGGTTGGTTGATTTTTCAAATTTCAGAATTCAGAATTTATTTGCATAATATTGAGATTTTAGGGAAAACCCTTATTTGGTCTTTTAGCCCAAAAATGGGACATTACAAAATTTGCTTAGTATATTATAGTTTGATAAAATATGGAAAGAGGGGCTTGCTGGGAGAAACAGTTTTTTAAGCATATGCAACAACTCATATTAAATTGTAGTCAAGGAAATGTGTTTGATTGACCACATTGGTTGCTGCAAAGCAGAAAAAATTGGACCAAAATGGGGATTTGTAGGGTGGTGCTCCTTCCATTCTTCATGGCATGCACATTAGGTATCCAAGATACTAAGTACTCGTGAAGGAGAACAAATAAGGTCTAGAACTTTGTAACATCCTTGATCACCAAATGAACTGCTGAAATATAAGAGTGCCAATTCAAATGCCAGTGTTCCAAAATCCTAGACTAAGAGTTCAAGAAATGAGGAGGCTAGTGATTAGTATTCAAGATGATCTAATTACTGAGAAGATAGTGATGATATTGCTTTAGTGCTTGGACCAAGGCATAGGCTTTCTTCTTATAGGTGCTATATTTGAGTTTTGCATGCGACATGGTTTTTGAATGTCAAGCCACCAGATGTCCTTTTAAACTTGTATTAAGATAATGTTAGTGTATAATCATAATAAAAGGAATGAAGCTGAATGAAGAAAATAAAAGAGTATCTATCCTATGTTAAGGTGTATAAGTGCTGAAATGATTAATTTTATTCTTTTCTAGAGAGAGTCGTGGATTGCCACTACTAGGAGAAACTATTTTGCCTACTCCCTCAATGATGGTATACATATGAATTGTTCATGATGGATCAGGGTTCTCCACCCAATGACCATTGTATATCATTATGTGAAGATTTGAGCATGGTATTGGACATTGTACATCATATGGTTACAACAAATATATTGTATTACTTATATTGTGTTTTCTTTTAATGTGACACTCATACCATGCTGTGCATAATATTCCATGTGTATACTTATGCTAGCCATTTCATTGTCTTCCAGTTTACTGAATATTTATAGTTCTATAGTTTATATTTTTGATGCCATTGCCATCATGAATCCCATTCAGCCTATGTGAACCATTAGTCCATCGATTTCCCACATTCATTGTCTACAATGTAGTGTTGTATTGTCATTGTGAAGAAATTTTTAAAAAATATAAAAATGGAGAAAATAATGTAAAGTTGACATGTCACGATGTGAATTTGAAGGAAGCGCATTGTAAAGAAGAGAGGTTGGCATTAGACCTCAACCTATTCTAGGATCTTCCCATGAATGTCTTCCTCTTTATATACTTCGATTGTCGCTACTTTGACCCAAAGAGGAACAAAGAAGAGTGACATTAAGAAGACAAGTGAGTGCTGCTGCTAAGGGTGGCAGTTCATAACAAATTCTCCTTAAGATGATCACCTTGCTGAGGTAGTGGTTTCTATTCCGATGCTCGTCATCTAAAACAATAATATGCATTGGAAATCTTATGATTTTTTCTAATTCATTCCCCTTTGCTTTGGACATCGTATTACCAGAAAAAAACTCCAAAGGGTCTCGAAAACACACAATTCAAAAATGTATCAAACTTTTAAAAAACTCAGAGATGAAATATTATGTTTTAATGAGATCCATTTCATGACAGACCCTCTTCAATTCTTCAGGGGACCATTGTCATATGGCTTTTCGGATTCTTGAGTTGAGTCAATTCTTCTTCTACAATGACTCTTTTGGCTTTGCTTACAAATTGCTTCATTTAGTCTTTCCCATGCAGCTACACACAATTGCACATAGCGCATAGCATAGAGGGGGGTCTATAGTCATTCCCTTCGAGTAGAAATCAGAGTGAGCAAAGAGAAAAGTGTGGTAGCTTCACAATTCTCCTAAAAGTTTTCACTTTTTTGCAATCATCAAAGAGTAATAACATACACCTTTTCTTAAAGATAGTTGAACATACATCTCCAATCAATAAACTAGTTAGTTCCTCTATTCAATTTTTGTTCTCTATGTATATTTTTATCTCCATAATTCATAGTTCATTTAGTTACAAATCTATAATTATCGGTATGCTACAATTGTTGTAATTAATTGCATTCGCCTATAATGCATGTAAGTTCCAACAATTTAGCTTGTTGTCCACTACATTGCCAACCAAATCTAGATCAACATCGACCAACATTATGAAGACCATATAAATAAACAACAAGAAGAGGAGGAAGAGGGACCGATGTTGGCAAGGGAATTTATGACTTTTGAGTTTAGAACTCGTAAAGATCGCTATATTTCTATTGTCAAAAGCAGTCAAGAAAGCACAAAAGCTCTTCAAAGATCTGGCAAGCTTGATTTCCATTGTAAGAAAGTCCAAAAAGGAAAAAGCTGTTAGAAGCTCTAGAAGAATTGGTTTCCATTATGAGAATTTTGAAAAGAATAGTGAAAGGGAAGAGGATGAAAAAGACTATGAAAGACAATTGTTGAAGGAACAATAGATCCCATTGGTGTTCAAGCTAGCAAAAGGGGAAGAATATTTTGCAACCACTGGTATGGCGATGATTGAGAATGACAACAAATTGGATGATAAGGAGAGGTCTGTCAAATTGGATCACTTGACACTTACATTGCGGATTTTCAGAGGTTATCAGTCATGGTTTCTAGTGTTTCCGAGGGATGTATGACATCCTTATTTATCGAGGGATTGATAGAAACTTTATGGGGTTGGGTAAAGGCATTTGGTCCACCTTCGCTATAGGATGCTATTTGGAGGGCACGAGACTTGGAGTTTTCTGCTCCCAAGCCAAAGTTTTCATCAAAGTTCCCTACTAGGTCTTTTCCTCAGAAGGAAGACAAGGGATCTGAATTGCCAAAAAAGCCTTTCATAACGAATGAGGTTAGGGATGAGTTGAGGAGGAAAAATTTGTGTTTCACATGCAAGGACCCATGGGAACCGGGACACAAGTGGAAGGGGAGAGGAAAAATGCACCATATTGCAGTATTTCTAGAAGAAGACAGTGAAGCTTCAGATAGTGATGTACTGGATGACCAAAGTGAGCATGGAGAGCATGAGGAGTTGGAACCCATTCAAGCACAAGAACCTACATTAGGAGGCACTATTGCCACTTTGTCTAGCACTAACATGTAAAATGCTTTCAAGGTTTGGGGTGTGCTACAGGGGCAATGAGTATTGGTATTGATTGATAGTGGGGCAACCCACAACTTTTTGACGAGGCACTAGTTGTTCAGCTGGGATTACAGGTTGAGGACTTCAATGTGATTGTTGCAGACTATTTCAATATGGCATGCATCAAACGAGTTCCTCAGTTCAGTATTACTTTAGCTAATCATATAGTGACCGATGATTTTTATGTGGTCGGTATGGGCAATACCAATGTGGTTTTAGGTGTTCAGTGGTTACACTTGCTTGGGGAGTTCACTCAGAACTTCCAAACTATGGAGCTGAAATTTCGGGTGAATAGGAAGCAGGGGGTTCTGCGAGGAATATCCAATGGAGCCCCGAGGATGGTTATGGCCAAGAAGATGGAGAGGACTTTTAGGCATGGTGATGTGGATTGGGCAGTTTATTGCTTCATTTCAGCAAAGGATGTAGGGAGTGGTAAAAAGGATTACCACATTGACTTACAATCTTTGTTGGATAAACATGGTGGGGTTTTTGGTGAGATGCCTCTAGGGAGACCACTTGATAGGGAGTTTGAGCATGTCCTAGAGCTCGAGGAAGGAGCCAAACCAGTTATTACTACTCCTTATTGTCACCTCAGACGTTTTAAGGAAGAGATCGAGAAAACTATAAAGGAGCTGCTTGAAATGGGACACATCAGACCTAGCTCTAGCCCGTTTGCTTCCTCAATGGTCTTGGTTAAAAAGAAAGATGGGCTTTTAGGATGTGCATTGACTACAGGGCACTTAATAAGAAAACTATCAAGAACCGATATCCCATCCTTAGGATCGATGAGCTACTTGATGAGCTGCATGGGGCAGAGTAGTTCTCCAAAATAGATCTCCATTCAGGGTACCATCAAATTAGTGTATGAGATCAGGTCGTACACAAGATAGCTTTTAGGTGCCATTATGGACACTAGGAGTTCTTGGTGATGCCGTTCGGATTGACTAATGCCCTAGCTACATTCCAGTCCTTTATGAACCATGTGTTCAACCGCCACTTGCGAAAGTTTGTCCTAGTCTTCTTTGATGATATACTGGTATACAACAAAACATGGGAGGATCATCTTAGACATTTGGATGAAGTTTTGTCTATCATGGGAACACAATCACTTTATGCAAAGGCTTCCAAATGTGAGTTTGGTATGAGAGAAGTCCTCTACTTGGGATATGTAATCGGAGCAGGAGTAGTCAAAGTGGATCAAATGAAAATACAAGCCATCATTGATTGGCCAGCACTGGGGACTCTGACTCATCTGAGAGGCTTCCTAGGACTATGTTGCTATTACAAAAGGTTCGTGAAAGGGAGTATACTCTCAATTGCCAGCATCATTAACAGACTTGACCAAGAAAGGAGCATTCGCTTGGTCAGATTCTTCATAGCAAGTATTTGATCACCTTAAGAAGGTAATGAGTACATGTCCCGTGTTAGCATTACCATAATTTTCATAGTGATTCATCCTCGAGTGTAATGCTTCGAGAATGGGTGTTGGTGCAGTACTTATGTAGAATAGGCATCCCATTGCCTATGAGAGTCGAAAACTGAGCATAGAGGAGCACAGGTATTCTACTTATGACAAGGAGATGTTGGCGATTTTGCATGCCTTGGCCAAATTCTAACAATATTTAGTGGGCAACAAGTTCGTGATTCGGACGGATCACAATAGCTTGAGGTATTTCAAGGAGTAGAAAGACCTCAATGATTGCCAACAAAAATGGGTAAGCAAGATACAAGCTTACGATTTTAATATAGAGTATGTGAAGGGAAAGAACAATGTGGTAGTTGATGCTTTATCCAAGCGGCCTTCCCTTTGCTCCCTATCTGAAATTTCAGCCGATTGGAAGGCTCACATCTTAGTTGAGTATTCCAAGAACCAGTTTGCTTGTGAGGTCATGGATGGATTGATACAGGACGATAGGTTTAAGGTTGTTGACGATGTGATATACTACAAGGACAAGGTGTACCTTGTGCCTGAATCAAAAATGAAAAAATCTTGAGTGTCGTACATGACACATCGTTGGCTGGACATCCAAGATACTTTAAGACCTACAGGTATGTATGGGAGAGATTTGCGTGGAAGGGGTTGAAGGATGTCCTTAACCATATTAGGGAGTGTATGGTTTGTCAGCAGAGCAAATCCGAGCATTCATTCTCTGCAGGACTACTTCAACATTACCCATTCCGGACCTGAAATGGGAAAGTATATCGATGGACTTCATTATGGGCTTACCCAAGGTTCAAGGTAAGAATTGCATCTATGCGATGGTCGACAGGGTGACCAAGTATGCTCACTTCTTTGTGATACCTTTCGAGTATAGTGCTCCACAGGTAGCATCCCTGTTCCTTGAGGAGGTTTTTAGGTTGCATGGGTTACCTAGAAACATAGTCAATGATTGAGATAGCAGATTCACGAGTGTTTTCGGGAAAGAGTTATTCAAGTTAGCTGGCATAGAGTTGACACCTAGCACTAGTTATCACCCATAGACCGATGGTCAAACTGAGATCATGAATAAATGGGTAGAAGGTTACTTGTGAAGTTGTGTGATAGGGCACCAGAAGGCATGGGTGAAGTGGTTGTACTTGGGCGAGCACTGCTACAATACAACCTATCATATGAGCATTGACATGACACCATTCCAAGCACTATATGGGTATGATGCTCCCTAATTCGTTGACTTGGTGATATCAGATAGTCAAGCTCCCAAAGCCCATGACTGGATTCAGGTAAACCAGGACCTCATGAAAACTCTTAGGGGGAATATTCAACAGGCTCAAAAACAATAGAAGATGTATGCCGATAGACATAGGGTGGAGAAGTCCTTCGACATTGGAGATTTAGTGTTCCTTCGCTTGCAGCCTTATAGGCAATCTTCTTTGAAGAAGAGTGGGGCGGAAAAATTGAAGCCACGGTTCTATGGGCCTTATAGGATTCTGAGGCAGATTGGGGAAGTTGCATATGAGTTGGAGTTACCAGAGCATAGTAGGCTCCACAATGTTTTCCATGTGTCTTGCCTCAAAAGGGCACTTGGACAACATATTGAGCCATCCATTGAGTTGCCACCATTGGATGAAGAAGGTAAGTTGATTCTAATTCCGAAATCAATTATTGAGGTGTGGAAAAAGAAACTCAGGAACCCGGCCATCAAAAAATATCTAGTGCGGTAGAAGGATTTGCCAGTAGAGGATGCCACGTGAGAAGGTGAACAGATTTTGCAGCATCCTAATTTATAGTTGCTTGAGGATAAGCAATCTTGGGAAAGGAGGACTGTAATGTCCCCTCCCCATGACTCGAAGCCTAATTGGCCTACTTCGCCCCTTCCTTTATTATTCCCTTGGGAATTGGGGCATGAGAGCAATAAAGGGAATATCGAGGCTCTTATGAACACTTAATGTTGTTCAAATGTTGCGGTGTTTATTAAGGGTGTTATTTTTCCCTATGGACACTAGACCCTTTTTAATAAGTATTTATACTTATTATTCATATTTTTTATTTTAAAAACGGTAAATGCATTTTTAGGGTGATTTGGTTTATATGATGGGAAAAGAAGGCAAAATGGATTATCAAAACACATTGGCTTTTGCTCCGGAAGAAATGGACCTACGTGTTCATGCCTTGCTCAAAGAGTAAATTCTTTGGGATCCCTGCTTTCGGTGCAATGGCCACTTGCTTCCTAACTGGGTGATCTGTTTCGGTGAGAGGAATTCATCCTCAAATCCCTAATAGAAATATTGCAGCATTGAGTGAAAGGACTGACTGGAAGATTGCATTAGACTGAAAAGAGTTTTGTGAAGAGGCAGACTTATAACCCAACTGCCACGTTTTGGGTTGGAAGGATCAGTTTTAGCGTGGGGAAGCCTACAGGTTTGGAGGTAAATCGTGGGAGTGTGCAGGCCCTGAATGAGCTCTCTTTACATAGTGCAACTGTAAGAAGGATTAGCACAGGTCGGTAGAGGCTATAGATTGTGAGCAGCAAGTCGTGGGGTCCTAGGAGGAGGTGTTGCGTCTCGGTCAGTTAATCGCTGCATCCAAATAGTTACAATAGTCTTTATTTGGTGCCAAGATCCCCTTTATTACAACAGATTGCAGGGAAATTACAGTCACAGGTTTATGTTACATGTTGAAGAGTTTTTAGTTAAATTTTGCACAAATATATTCACATCTACCTATAAGAAGATTTCTAGAAGTCTAAATCATCGCTGTGCAAATACCTTGGTGTCTCATGTCTTGTCAAGCATCCACAATCGAGGTTAGGAAATATTCTTGAGGCTCTATGTACCTATGAACTTTTATTTTAATAGTTGTATTGCATTGCTATATTTGTTTGCATTCAATAAC
This sequence comes from Torreya grandis, assembly GCA_037957365.1. Taxonomy (NCBI): domain Eukaryota; kingdom Viridiplantae; phylum Streptophyta; class Pinopsida; order Cupressales; family Taxaceae; genus Torreya; species Torreya grandis. The sequence continues at coordinate 1,070,478 of JARHVA010002904.1, forward strand.
AGAGTGCACGCAAACTATTTGACTAAATGATTAAGCATCAACAGGGGTGAAAAATTAACTTGGTCTACAAGAGATAATGAAACATTGCAAGTAAAGTGTGTCAAAATTCTCTAGCCAATAGAAAACAAAATTTCGTGCGTGTTTGGGGTTTGCTGGTGGATGTAGGATATTTCATCTTGGCAAAAGTTATTCCACTTAACAAGTATAGGGGCAAGGTTTTTTGACCACTACAACAGGTTTTACCACTTAGACATGGTAATTGGGCATATGAGCTTGCATTTGCTTGAGGGCAAACAAATTTGAGAAAGGAAGATTGTAATGTCCCCTTTTCATATAAGTTTAATGATTAATAATGTTGCATGAATAGTGATTTTAATCATTTGAAAATGTAAGGCAATTTATTTAATTATTAAAATAGAACTATCTTGGATAATTATTCAAATTACGAAAAATTGGAAAATTAAGGTTATTTTAATGATTATTTTAAGGGATTTTATAATTAATAAATTGCTTGAAAAGTGTTTTTTATCACTTTAATTGTTAGAGCAATTTAATTAATTATTTAAGCAAGGACTTAATATAAAATAATTATTTAATTTGCCAAAAAGTAATTTTAATTACTAATTTATTAAGACAAGTTATTTAATTAATTCAAAAAGGCCTAAAGTGAACTTAAAAGGAATGTTGGCTTGGGAGCTAAAGCAAAGGAAAAAAAAGATATGCTAAAATTTTGCAAGAGAGGGTTATGAAGTATTTTACCTTCCCAAGGTGGTCCACCCCCCTTTAGAAAGTACAAATACAAGGTAAAGATCACAATTGAGGATATGTTGAATTTAATAATTATTTTTTCATGCTTGAAGAAGCCATTGGGATGCATGCCCAATAGGTGTTCGCAGATTTGAAGTTGATTACTTTACAAAAAGTGTCTTTTGATGCCACTTTTGCTAAAGGAGGTTTTGTTACTTGCCTTAAAGTGGGGCGATTTGCTTTGAGAGGCAATTATGAGGGTTTGGTGGACTATTTGAGGTCCATTTGATGCTTAATAAATCTGATTATTATTTGCATTAATTTTTCGGAGCATGATGACTTGTTTGGGATTAAGGGTTTGATGTTTGAAGAGGTAAATTTTAAAAATTAGAGTTTTCAGAATTTTGGAGCAAGTTTCGGTGACCTTCCCATGAAAGTAAAATTCTGAAATTATTTTTATTTGATAGTCATTATTTTTATGATCAGTTTGAGCTCTTATTTCCATTATAATTCCAAGTATTGAGGGAGTTATGAATTTTTGAAGTTTTCAACTGCTCGAAGGAAATAATATTTGTTGAGGGCAGATTTGCAAGGGGATTCGCAGATGATTCATGGATGATATGACTGCTATGATTTTTTGCATGATTTTGTCTACAATTTGTGAAAGCTTGAGTAGGGATTAGAGTGGGAAACAAGGACATCAATTCAGCTAGTGTGACGCTAAAGTTTGGAGGATTGAAACATTCATTTCAAGCTTTTTCTCTTTGCGACAAGAGCCATTGGTGGCCAAATTCACAAGGTATTTATTTGTCATTTATTGCAAGGTGAATTGGAGTTAATTTTCAGTTTGGAGGTGCAATTACAGCAACTAGGGTTCGCTGGTTTTTTAAAATTTAAATTCAAAAATTGTGGATTTTAGGTGAAACCCCTTTTTGGTTGAATCGTCCCATTTGGGGACATTACATTCTAACTAACAACTGTTGTTTCCAAATTCATTAAAAAACCCAAAGTAGATTTCCGATCTTCAAAAACATCGCTATAGTCAGAATTTGAATATCTAACCAGTTTGAAGTCATCTGCCCTGAAATATTTGAACTCAAAATTCTGTGTTCCGTTTAGATATTGAAGGACTTTTTTTGCTGCTACCCAATGACTTTGTTTGGGTTATTGCATGAATCAAGAAGGAACACCAACATTGAAAAAAATATTTGGCCTAATTGTGGTCACATAGATCAGACTTCTATTGAGTTGTCTGTATTTAACATCTATCAAATTTGTGATATCTTTTTATATCGATTTCAGATTTTGTTCCATGGGCGTGCTAAAAGGCTTACAATCCATCATTCCGAATTTGTTTAGAATTTCACCAATATATTTGTGTTGAGTGATGAAGATGTAATTTGATTTTTGAATCACTTTAATACCCAAATAATAATGAAGATAACCCATATATGTCATTTCAAAACCTTTCATCAACTCTTATTTGATTTTTGCAATGTATCTCATTATTTCTTTTGATGAGTAGATCATCCACATACACCACTATAAATACAATTGTTTTGTCAACTGTTTTGACAATAAGAGTTACATCTTCAAACTCAAAACGTTTGAAATTCATGTTCATGAGGTGCTCAATGAGTTTTTGGTACCATGTTCTTAGTGCTTGTTTGAAAACATATAGTGATTTTTTCAATTTGCACACTTTGTGCTCTTGATCGTCCATTGCAAAACCTTTGGGCTAAGTCATGTACACTATTTCTCTAAGATCACCATTCAAAAATTGTAAGAACCCCTAATAGGTTCTAAAACAAAATAAATGATTTTTCCTTATGAACTTGAGCCAATCTAAAAATCTACTGAATGCTGCCCAAAAACTCAGCAAATCCTACCACAATGATCTCTTCAAACCCTTACGCAAAATTTCACCTTTCACATACAAATCGCCCAAACCCTAGGCAACTGGGTTTTATGATGATTTCAGCGCCTTAAATACTTCCAAAAAATATGAAATTTTGTAAGAATGTAGGGAAAATTATACTTAATTCACTTGTCCAATTAGATTTAGAAAAAACTGTATTTCTGATTTTATATGACGAAAATAAAGATGAAACTTGTAAAATTCGTAACTTTTGAAATACTTTGACTTTTAACGCAAATGATAACTCAAAATAACCACAAAAATAACAGCTATCAAATAAAATTAACTTCAGAATTTTCCACCCACAGGAGGTCCCTTAAAAGATGTCCTGAAATTCTGAAAATCCTAGTTACATCCTTAAAATCATGCAAATAATTTTCTAAATAGCAAACCTTTGAAATAAACCCTTAACAAGGCTTTCCAAGCCTTCAAACCAACTCACCCTACCTGGGAAAATTACATAAAAAATACCAAAACCCTAGGAGATGGTTTTATTCACTGTGGACCCTCTGAAGAAGGTTCCCAAAGTCCTTAAGCAAATCACCCAAGGGAGAAACCAACAACTATCACTCCACAAGCAAATCACCAATCTTTTCAAGTGGTTCGTTCCTCTTCTAAACTTGCAAATTTCGTTAGATAAATCCTCAACGGCGTAGTAAAATCTCTGAAAGATAGGTGGTGTCAATAAACATCGTTTATAGAGCATCATAACTCTTGGAGGGTAACATTCTCCAAGAAACTATACCGAAGACAATCAAGCTTGACATACTTGACGTCTTTTCCAAATATCCAAATCAACATATCTTCAAATGAGCCTTCATCCTATTTAAATAACCTCTTCCAAGTGTAGCGCCCAATTTGGAGGGAAGAGTTTAAAAATATTGAAAGGAACATCTTATAATTTCACTTTAGGCCTTAAGTGCCCATGACCCTCAAAAGGCCCCAACTTAAGTGAAATTTATAACATAAAGTGTTTTTTTTATTAATTGCCTTTATTTTTAAGTATTTAAAAATACTTTTTATTTTAGCAATAATATTATTTAACTCTTAAAAAAATGGGAGCATTACAAAAATGCAGTTTTTATGTCCATTTGGTAAACTTTTCATCCGTTGTGGGCTGCCAAAGACAACTTAGTTTGAATGGTAGTCTATTTCGCTATTTAGCAAAGGTTTCATTGTAATCTATTCCTTCTTTTTTGAGCAAATCCCTTTGCGACAAGCTTTTCTTTATGCTTGTCAAGTAAGCCATCTGCTTTGTAGTTGTTTTAAAAGACCCACTTGCAACCAATGGGTTTATAATTGATTGGAAGATCAACCAATTCCCAAGTTCCATTTTTGACTAATGGATCATACTCACTCTTCATTGCTTTTCTCCATGCATCAAGCTTTTCAGCTTGTTTGAAGGAAGTAGGTTCAAAATCAAAAGAAATTAACTTCCTTTGGAGGCTCTTCCAAGGTAAGCTTTTCTATCTTATCTTGAATTTCATCTAGGAACTTGTCTAATTGTTGTGGGGCTCTATGTTCATTTTGAGTGCTTGTTTTTCCAACCTCATCAAGGCTGACATCTTTCAATGTTTATTTGGCCCATTTTGAAATCTTTTTCTCTGTAGCTTGCAATTTTAGACTACTAACAAAATTCTTGTAGGTTTTATAGTTAAAGATCAATCAATCAAATCCAAACATACACATTTAAAAGTTTAACTCAAATTAATCTTTGTTTGTTTATCTTTTGAGTTGCCTACTTGTGTGTGTGTAGACCAAAGTCGTGTATGCTCTCCCCTCATGTTGTAAGATGATCTTTGAGATCAAAAGCGACCTAGGCCTTTGTGTTTTATCTCGGGTATAGTTGTGTATGCTCTTCCCTCGCACCGTAAGGCAATATTGGGAATTGGAAACAACTTTTGACCTTTTATTTTCATCTTTTTAGGGTTTGGCAATTGGAATTTCATCCCCCAGCATCTAGATAAACCTAGTGTTCCTACAGGTACATAAATTGGGGAGGAACTATTGTTTTTGGCTAAGTGGTTGTCTATTTTACCGGCGTCGTGAAGTGGGTTTCATCCTCTATTACCTAGGCCCTAGACAATACTCTCATCATGGATTCGGGCCTCAACATACCGCAAGGTATATAGAGGAGGTCCCTAGATCAACCTGTTTATCCTAGCTTAAGACCTCTTGGCCGTATATCAAATAATGGTGTAGGGAACACAACATTCTCGAAGATTTCCCACCATATACCCATCAGATTTCAAGGTAGATGAGTGGGCCACTGGTCGGTTACACACCCACTTGAATAATCTAGGTTTTATACTTGCATGAGTGTTTGATTGATCCTCCATGTGTTAAACCAGTGCTAAACCTAATAAAAAATCAAATAACAAATCATAACATCAACCCGAGTCAAACATCCAACATTGAACCAAATGAAACATCAAATGCTATTCAACTCAAGATTTTGATCTACATCCAAACAATTATTTTGTCCCAAACAATATCAAACATCAAATCAATCACAATCAACCAATCCATTTGGCTCACTCTAAACAAAATCCAACCTTTTGTTCTAAGTCAAATCTAAATCTAGTTTTCAAACCAAATCTGACCTGTGTCCAAATTGCATCCAAAATCTACATGAGAACATCCAATTAACCAGTTTGACTAAGTCAGGTTATATCAATCAATCCAATTAATCCAGTCAAATCCAACATCCATGGCACCTGTTACTAGGAGCCGAGCTAGGTACAATCCATCCATTGATATGAATTTTGATGATAATTCAATCCCATTTGATCAAGAACAAGGTGGTGATACTGATAGCGACGTCGATCAAAGCGAATATGACCCTAAAACCATCAAGGCTTGGCTTGGGACCAATCAAGGAAGAGCTCACCTAGAACAACACCTCTTTGAAAATAAAAATGACCTTTTGTGACTACTAGAGATAGGAGCCCATTTGCCTCCTAGCTACACCTCAGGGATTCTAACACATCTTATCCTTACCCACAATCTGAATGTCTGAGACCAAGATAAAGCTACCTCTAGTCGTCATGTGGAAGAAGACCAAGATAATACTGAAAACCCCCATCCAGATCTTGAATCTACTAGCAAAGGGAAGACGGCTCAAGATGATCAACTCCCTTAGGACCAAAATCATGTTGTGCTTGACCAAATCCAACAAGTCTGTCAAGCACTTGCCACTTTGGTTTCCATTTTCAATTCCACCCTATCAAATAATCAAAAGCAATCCAATCATCAACAACAATCTCAACGCTGGAAAGCCCTCATACAACAACCAGAATCTTAGGAAGCCTAAATCCAACACCAATCAGCACTCATCCACAAATCAGCATATGCCAACACCACCTCAAGGCACTTCATCAATTCAGGAGTGGCAAGAAATGAAAGACGGTCTTCAAGGACTACAGGGAGGAAACCAAAGAAACAAATACAAGTTTGATGAGCGTTATCCATATCCATTTCCAGCTCATTTCAAGCCACCAAAATTTCATCAATACAAAGGCAAGGGTGACCCAAGGGAGCATGTTAGAGAATTCTTCATGGCATGTCAAGAAGTTCCTTATAATGGCATCTTTTTACTTAGAATGTTCCCTAGAAGCTTGGGTGGCTAAGCTCTTGAATGGTTTCTGCATTTGCCCAAGGGGTCAGAACATTTTGTGTGACACATTTCATACATTGTGGAACATGAGCTAACCATGATGAATCTGTGCAACACAAAACAATGAAATGGGGAATGTTTCTCATCCTTCTTGTAGCGATGGCGAGGCTTAGCTAAAAGATTCCCCTATTCCATTCCTAAAAATCAATTATGAGTTAGGAAATGGCTTTCTATGTGCAACTACACTATGCAAACACATTTGACGAAATCATAGAAAAGTGTGTGCAAATAGAGAAAGCCCTGGTTGCAAAGGGTTCGGTAAAACTGTTTTCTAAATATTCTCCTAATCAAAATCAAGCACATACTGAAAAACCTAAATTGTTCAACAAAAATGATAATGTTGTGGGAGACAAAGTGACAAAATCCAAACATGTGTGAAATGTTCAGCCCACTCCAACTGTTACCCTTTAACGGGCGCCACCTAAACAAGAATACCAATGAAGGAAATTCACTCCTCTTGGAAAACCTTTGGGAGTTGTTTTCCAAAAACTTGTTGCAACAAACATGATTGTATATCCACAAATAAAGCTTTTTGATGAAAGTCAACCCTAGCCAAAATGGTATAGGGAGGATGAATATTGTGATTTTCATAAGATCAAGGGCCTTTCTACAAACATATGTATGAAGTTCAAATATTATGTTTAGGATTTACTAGATCATGGTGAAATCGAGTTAGATAACAATGCTTCATCATCTAAAAATCAACAAATTGGAATCTTCTAGGATCCATTCCCTAAGCATGATCAGAACACTCAACAATAGAATCAACAGCAGAACCAATAGCAAGCTCAAGGACAAAACCAAGGTCAAAACACCTATGCCAATAATGTCAATTACCGTAGAAACCCATATAACTACAACATTGTTGTTGGTCAAATCACTGACCACCACATTGCAACAATCAAAATCAAAGCTCGAGATTGCGTTGTTGCCACTCCGTGCTCTAAAGTCACTATTCAAGGTCCTTCAGTTAAAAAACCACCCAAAGTCACCATTCAAGGACCATCCACATCCATCTTTGGGAAATAGTGTGACCTTATTGAACAACTCGAAAAGACTTCTGCTCAGATATCCATCTTGGATCTCAAAATGTCCGTTGTGCATAAGGAGGTCTTATATAAAGTCCCTTAATAGTCAAAGGTTCCCACTGACATTGAACCTTTGCAATTCGAAGCACTTGTAGGATATTTGTCCTTGGGTCAACTCACCTTTAACCACAATGATCTTCCATTGGCAAGACCATCCCATAATCTCCTCTTTTACATTGAGGCAATGATCGCCAACCACAAAGTCAAGCGACCACTCATAGACAATGGGTCAGGGCTAAACATTTGTACACTGAAATTGGTTAAACACCTTGGATATTTTGAATTCGCTCTAGAAGCCAATATCATCACCATCAAAGCATATGAAAATGTGGAGAGAGAGTTAGTTGGTACCATTTATTTGTCCATCATGGTTGGGCTTGTTACACACCAAACCCTTCATGTCGTAGACATTGATTTGCCATATAACTGTTGGCCATTTTTGGTCCACATGCTAAAGCTCTTGCATTTTTCCAAAGGGAAAATGGTTCTTTTCAAAGTTTTGAAAGATATCTTTTCTTAGGGAAAAGGGGACCCTTCTCAATTTTTCCAAAGGACTATTTCAAAGAGGCCGAAGGCATTTTCAAATTCCAATGGTCCATTCAAAGGAATCCGAAAGGTACTTTTCCTTCGCAAAGGGTCGAAACATTTTTTCCGAAAGATCATTTTCACAAAGTTGGAGGGGTCTTCTTTCCGAAAGGTCCAAACAGATAAGCCGAAGGGTGCTTCTCAATTCTTCCGAAGGGTGCTTTTCAATTCTTCCGAAGGGCTTTTCCAAAATTCCGAAGGATTAAAAAGGGGTCGCTTTCAAGAAAGCCGAAGGGTACCTCCCTTTCGGAAAGGGGCATTTTCATGAAGTCTGAAGACATGAATTCCTTCGAACAAATTGTCCATGGGAAGGGGCTAAGCAAATTGTCCGAAGAAAATGGCCGAAACAAGTTGTTCAAAGGAATTGATGATGGACCCACAAATGCCAAAATTTGAACCCTTGCAAGTAGCCGTTGGCATTTAAAAAGATCAAAAGAAGCTACACAATCTATAGACTTGTATTGACATAATTGGATACAGGAAAACCAATGTCCTTCAATTGGTTTTCCATCTATAGAAAAGATTTGGCCCAGGTTTCAAAGTAGGAGCTGGTGTATACAATTAATGGAGAGGCTCTTGTCCTTCGACATGGCCATCATCTTCAACAAACAGCTACTCAATTTAGAGGCAGCATGACTTAGTCCAGATTCAAAGTTATGGGGATTTTGTCCTTATACGTGTAAGACAAGTGAAGGATGGCGTGGAAGTGAAAGATGAAGATCAAGTGATTAGAAAAGGTAGCTCTAGCACTAAAATAGTCCCTGGACTTATCCTTTTTAGAGGATCATGACATCATCATCCTCAACAAGTTCTTGTCTTTTAGTGTGTTTCTCAACCAATGAGAGGGCTTGAAGACTATTGGAGCTAATGGTGGTTAATTTGTTGAAGGATTAGTTCTAATTAACCCAAATGTGGGTGAGAATTCACGGAGGGTGGTTGGATCTCATTTATTCAATTCTATTTGCTTGCCTCTTCTCTTTTCTTCTTCCCTTTTTTCATATATCTCCGTTGGATCCCCCATAAAAAAGAGATATCCTCATTTGATAAGGAAAAATCCTGTCAAAATTTGTAAGAAAGACCTTTTGAAGAAATAAAGATCCATGTTTACCTATCTCTTGCCTGAAAATTGTGTTTAGCAAGTGTTGACCATTTTTGGTCCTGTGGGCAAAAAATCGGTCTCCTTTTTCTTTTCTTTCCATTTCCACGCTCAGACATGAAGGATAATGCAGAAATATGTTTCTGCAACTCATTTTTTCCTCTTGGCATACAAAAGGCTCAACTTCAAGCATTTGGTACGGAAAGAACAGGCGGGGTTGAAAGGAGTGATTATTCAAGAATTTGCAAAAGAGCAAGTAAAACCGCTTCAGAAGGCTTTTTATCGGCAAAATGAACCAAGTTCAAAGGGCCAAAGGGTCGCTTCCAAAACCCTGAAGGGTAGGTGCCCTTGCGAGGGGCACCCAGACGACAAGCAAGACCTTTGTAACTCTTCCGAAAGGCCATTTTGGAGACCAAGCAGCGCTTGCAGAAGGCAGTAAACACCTTCGGGAAAGCGGACAAGGCAGAAAAAGGTAGGGTTTTTTTCGGAGAAAAGACTAAGGCAAAAGGAAGGATTTCCTTCAGACTTTTGTTTGAGGAATAAATCCGAAGGAAACCTAATGGAAGTCAACGTGAATTCTTTCGGACAAAGTGCCCCTAGGAACTCTTTCGGACATTTTGTTTGAAGAAATTCACAAAGCAAGGAGCCAAACAAAAGATTGCTCTTCGGAAGGAAATCCGTGGCAAAATGGCAAAGGCAAATTCCTTCGGACATTTTGTCTGAAGGAAAAGCCTGACCGAAAGAAACAAGCGGCAAAACATGAAGGGAACATTTCCTTCGGACATTTTGTCTGAAGGAATCGAGAAGCCAAGGCAGCCTGAAGGGCAATTGCCCTTGCGGGCGACTCTCGGCTGCCAAAAGGGGGACCTTTCTCCAAGCCCCGAAGGGACACCTTCCCTTTGGGAGGGTTCAACGCCAAAAGCCCGAACAAAAGAAAAAAAGGGGAGATATCCTTCGGAAAAAGGTCCGAAGGAACACTTCGGAAAGTGAAGCCGAAGGAATTACTAAAGGGGTGACGGGCCCGCATACATCAAATTCAGGACGATGGAATAGCCGTTGGCTTTCAAATGGTGATGGACACGCGAACGTCAACTTTGCGGCAATGAAATAACCGTTGATCTTTAAATGATTGAACGCAAATCCAAAAGAATTCAAAGGGCTTAAAGCCAAAATGAAGAGACCGCTGAGAAAGGAGCCCGAGGAGCCAAGCACAGATATGGACAAAACAGTCCAGGTGGCAAAGGGAAGCGTCGGCAGAAGAGTTATTACAGCGGTTGGAACAATCCCTATGAAATGGTCATCAAGGAGCGCAAACAATGAATGGCGCGACCTGTTTTTCCTCATTTTGCATTGATGAGCAGACAACCGCGTGAATGTCTTTAAGAAGTGGTCTTGTTAGCAAATAGAGGGGCGCGGCCCATGCTTTCACAATAATGTTTGATATAACTTTAAACACCAAAGTCAAGACTGGCAACTGACACAGCATGTTCTTTCAGCGGTTTCCTCTTCCCAATGTTTTCAACATAGCATGGGCCACTTGTAAAAAAGGCGCCATTGCTTCCTCTTTATATATATTGAAAGCTCTCATTTGAGAAAGGCATATCTCATTTTTTAAGGCGAAGCCGTGCCAAAATTTTTCCCTTGAATCAATAGAATGCATTTTACCTCTATCTGGCTGGATATATCTTTGAGTGTGTCTGAGTATTAACCTTGTGTTTAGTCATTTTGCATGATGCTTTCACAAGTTTGACACCAACATACCTGGTATAGACAAATCACCATTTCTGCAGGTAATAAGAAGTGCTGTATTTGGAGCGCAGAGACAGAAGAGGGTTACCAGACAGTGTGTTTTCCTACAGCTCCTGTGGTATGTTCATTTTCTGTGTCTTCATTAAGCCTCCCTGTTAAGCTTCCTACAGTTTGGTCTTTTTATCAGATAAAATGTATGTATGTCCTCTTTTGGTCTGAAGTGTGAGTAAATGAGTAGATCAAACTTTTTTGGTGCATCACCGTATTAGTTTAGTTTCTGTTTTCAGTAATCCTTCTCTCTTTTCAACCCCCCCACACTATATATATTAGCAGTAGTAGTGGAACAACTCAGAGATGCATCAAAGGGAGCTAGCCCTTATTTAGGGATTCTCCCCTTAGTTTTGCCAGACCCACAGGCAAGAGAGGAGTCTCTATTGTGCCGTGTGGAAGACAGAAGCTTAGCCTTCTGTCAAGGGTGCAATCCATAGCGTCAACAGTTTTTGGCACGCCCGATGGAAATTTTTTTAAACACTCAGAAAAGTTCCAGGGTTGATGCTGGGTCTGTTACAACAAAAATCAATCATTAATCCAGTATCGAGCGACTCCATTATCAAGAGCATCAGTCTGTGGTCAAAGATCAGTCTGACACCTTATGCCTAAGGTCACCACACGATCTATTGCTAAGGGTGTCCCTTTTGAATTCGTTGAACTACTATTAAACTCAGCAAGACGACTGAGGTTTGCGAGGACTCATCCTTATTCAGCAAGTCATTTTTTCAGACCTGCTATAAGATACACTTACGCAAAAAGGCCTCGGTTGAATCCTGTTATAGCTATGGCTTTACCTTTTGTGGCCTTTCATGGTTAGAGTCCTTTGAATCTTTTGCATTATGACCCAATCTTGGGTACAACGTTTAAGAGTGTGCCTCCCTTTAATGGAGAAGGGCCTATTACTACTATTGAGCACATCAGAAATATTGCCAACCTCTGCAATATTCACATTGTCATTGAAGAAAACATTGCTATCAGATTGTTGGCTTTGTCTTTTAAGGGCAAGGTTCTGGACTGGTATGGGACTCTACCTATGAATTCAATCGGCAATTGGAATGAATTGGGCACCCTCTTAACAAATAGATTCGGGGAGAAGAGTGATCACTTCTCGCTTGCCGAGCAGCTAACCACCATGCGGAGAGCTCCACATGAATTTATGCAGGATTTCAATACTCGATTTCAGAAGACATGGGACAGAATCCCCATTTTGGTAAGGCCAACTCCAAGCTATGCTTTCCTCTATTATTTGAAAGCGTTGAACAGCGACATTGCTGTCATGATACAGTCCATGGGAGGACATGTGCTGCCCGCTGCCTATGAAATAGCCATAGTAGCTGAGAATTTCCTGGTGCAAGCGGGAAAGATAGCCCCTAGACCTCATATGCAGCTCTTCCCTGAATTGCCACCTCCAGTCCAGACTATTGCACCCACCTTAGCTATTTTGTCTGGCATAGAAAAGCCGACTGCTACTTCGTCCAATGACCTTCATGAAGTCAAAAGCTTGTTGCAAAGCGTGACCAATGAACTAGTGGCTCTCAAAAGGCAACAAGCTCAAAGCTATCGGCCAAATCAGAGATATCAACAATTCGGGCAAGCAAATAGACCCCCTTTCCAGAATTACAATCAAGGACAGGGTCAGTTTGCACAATTCAGACCTTATCAAGACTATAATCCAGGCATTCCTTCATCATCCAAGGCTCTAGTACCTGTTCAAAATAATCTAATACAAGAACAACCAATTTGCTCACCCATGGGATACGGTCAAGATCAGGCTGTTTATACAAATGAGATGCCGAGTCAATACACGAATGTACAAGATAATCAGGGAGCCGCTCAATTCCCAAGCTTTGAGGCGTCATTGCAACCTGGCATGGACAGCAGGCCGGCTCAGTTTGATTCCGCTCTCATGAATCACCTGGAAGGTGAATTCTGTGCAGTCAACTATGTGGGCAATGCGGACAACCAAGGTGATTATGTTGCAGCCAACACAATGTCCAAAAGGAGAGCTATGGAGGCAGCTCAGGCAGCTGCTCAAACGTCTGCAGCATCTTCTTTATCACATGTGAACAAAAAATTTCCAAATTTCAGGCCGCCAGTTACACCCTCAGTGCCTCGGCTTGTGCCTCAGGGTGCAAACAACCTCAAAAAAAATTTGAAAGGGAACAACCCTCAGATCAACGTGGTAGACCAGATGAAGAAGCTACACATGAATATCTCCTTGTGGGATTCATTGGCAATGTCGGGACAAAAGGACATGCTCCAAAAGGAATTGCACAGGCTAAATGAACAAGTTGTCCCAGTAAAGGCCGATAATATTCTGATCATGAATGGGCACCCTTCCACAACAGGGCAAATAAAGAAAGAAGAAAGGTTCCTCCTTTCTATCTGTCCTTAGTCATAAGAGATTTTCTTGTGCACAATGCATTATTGACAGTGAGGCAAGCACCTCAGTAATGCCAAAATGTATAGCGGATAAACTGGGGCTCAAATATGAAGAAATTACTAAGGGAGTCTTGCAGCTAGATGGAACACCAGCAAAGACAGTTGGAGTGGTGAGAGGTTTGAACTTGACCCTCCACGCCTGTTCAATTTTTTCAGTTCTCCACGATGTGGTAGTGGTGGATGTTCCTCCCTACTTTGTCATTTGCTTGTCCAGGGATTTTACATCCAAAATAGGCGGGTACCTAGCAGCAAACTGGTCCTACTTGGTTTTTAGAATCAAATATGGGACTAAGGTCAAGATTGAGTCGGAGCCAATCCACAGAGATCATCTGGAGCTGTACTCACTCAAGACGGCGAATGTCTGCTACGCCATTATTGATCAAAAAGAATTCCAAGTGCATCAATCTCCACCCTCTGCCCTTGAAGGAGTTGCTGATCTACTCCTAAATGAATGGGGAAGTGACAACTTTGAACATGATTCTTACAAGTTCATAGAAGAGGTAGGCCTTGGGATTTATTGCATACATGAAGAGGGTACTTTTATACCAAATTTGATGAAAGCAAGCCAAGAGAGCTCAGGTTTATGGCAGCTTTTCTTTGATGGCTCAAGAAGCAAGTTGGGCGCTGGTGGGGGAGTGGTGCTAGTTTCCCCCTCACAGAAAAAATACATTTCGGCTTTCAGGTTCCAATTTTCTTGCACGGGCAATGTTGCAAAGTATGAATCTCTCATCCATGGTTTGGAGTGGGCGAGGAAAGAGGAATTAGAGAACTGCAGGTTTTTGGGGACAACGAGTTGATCATAAATCAGGTGAGAAGCCAAAATTTGACCAAGAATTCCTTACTTAAGTCTTACAAGCACAAGATGTGGGACTTAGTAGAGAGTTTCCTTGCTTTCAATGTTACCTCCATTCCAAGAGAGTAGGATAAACAAGTGGACAGACTAGCAACAGTTGGTGCTCAGTACGATGTCCCCAAAGAGATAGGCCGAGACAGCAGTCCGCACCATTTGAAAGTGGTAATCAGACCCTCTGTGCCTGACAACATCACCAATTGGCAGGTGTTTGACAACGATCAACAAATAGCACTCTTCTTGCAAGAGAAAGCTGAGTTTGCTGCTAAAAATCAGGGTAAGCTACAGCAGCAGTATGGCAGCCAGATTGTTCAGCTGAAGAACAATAAACTTCCCAAAGGCTTGGCACTCTCGAAAGTATCTTCAACGAGGACGACTAATTGAAAAATGATAAGCAAGCATAACAACGAAGAACTATGAAAAAGTGGAGATATTCAAGAATACGCTGCTTACACTTGGAAAAGTGTGTACAGATCATGAAAGGCAGGCCTTCATCTTGTTGTGCCAAGAATTTGTTGATGTCTTCGTTTGGGAGTATAGTGACTTGAATGGTTTTAACCCAAGTTTGGCCCAACATTCCATTGAGCTAGAGGAAGGCGCCAAGCCCAGCAAGCAGAAACAAAACCCTGTCAACCCGAAGATTGAGCCTCTCATGCAGAAGGAACTCACCAAGCTGATTGAGTCCAGAATCATATTTTCGATCAAACACTCTTCTTGGCTAGTCATTCTTGTTCCTGTCCAAAAAAAGAATGGGGAGATCATATTATGCGTAGATTTCAGAGACTCAATAGAGTCTCTTTAAAAGACCATTATCCTCTCCCAAGTATGGAGCAGATCCTCCAAATGGTGATAGGCAGCGAGCGTTTCTCTCTCCTAGATGGGTATTCAAGATACAATCAGAGTTTGGTGCAAGACTTTGACCAACACAAGACAGCCTTCACTACCAAATGGGGGATGTTCGCTTACCGAAAAATGCCATTTGGACTGTCCAATGCCGGTGCCACTTTTCAACGAGCCATGGACATGGCTTTTCAATGCCTAATAAATAATATTGTGCTGGTATATCTTGATGATGTGATAGTGTTTTCTAAGGAAGCAGGCCAACACATGAAGCATCTCAGGCAAATCTTTGAGAGGTGTAGAGAGTTCGGTATCTCTCTCAACCCAAAGAAATGCGTGTTCGCTGGCCATGAAGGTAAACTCTTTGGCCATGTGGTTTCGAAAGAAGGCTTAACCATTGATCCAGAAAGAGTTTGCTCCATCCTAGAGCTGTCCTTGCCTAAGCATAAAAAGGGTCTGCAAAACTTCTTTGGCAAAATAAATTTCATTAGGAGATTTATCCCAAATTTTGCCGAGATTGTCAAGCCATTGACCTCTATGCTGAAGAAAGATGAGAAATTCGCGTGGACAGCGCAAAAAAAGGATAGTTTTGAAGGGATCAAGCAGGCTATTGCCCAGACTCCTACCTTGATCAGTCCTTACTTCACCAAGGATTTCAACCTCTACACCTTCGGAAATGAAGAGGTAATCTCTGCTATGCTTACCCAAGCGAATGATGAGAACCTTGAACAGCCCGCATGCGTTTTTTAGCCAAGGTCTAGAGGGTTTTGAGGTCAGGTATACATATGTCGAGAAGCAAGTCCTTACGGTCATACAGAGTCTGAAGAAATTCAGACATATGTTGTCCAACAGCAGGGTTCACCTCATGGTGCCACATCCCAGCATCAAAGAATTCTTGATCAGTCGTGATCTGAATGAAAAGAGAGCGGGATGGATCACTAAAGTAATGGAATATGATGTGGATATCAAAACCACCAAGCTGGTAAGAGGAAAAGGCCTATGTGAACACCTTATTGCAGACTTTAAACAACAAAAGGACAGTTTGCTAATTCATGATGCAGCCACAACAGAAAAACCAACAGTCATGAAGGATTGGACATTAGACATGAGACGTTTCCTTCTCACTAATGAGTGCCCGCAGGGCCTTGATAGGACCAAGAGGAAATATTTTAGACTCCAATCTCTCCCTTATGTCCTGATTGATGGAGTGTTGTTCGGAAGAGATTTCTCAGGAGTACTTTTGAGGTGGATAGACTCAGGTCAGGTCGACAGGGTGCTATTCGAGTTCCATCATGGGCCAGCTGGTGGTCACTTTGCTCCTAAGCCTACAGCTGCAAGAATTATGAGAGCTGGTTACTTCTGGCCCACTTTATTCAGAGACACCCATGCCTGGGTACGAAAGTGCCAAAAGTGTGCTCTCTTTGATGGAAAACAACCGCTGGTTGCAATGCCTCTACAGCCTATTCAGGTGGAACAACCACTCATGCAATGGAGCCTAGACTTCATAGGGATGATCAATCCCTCCTCTAGTGCTGGCCACAAATGAGTCTTGACCGCCACAGACTACTTCACTAGATGGGTAGAGGCTGCTGCTTTGAAGGAGGCCAACGAAAGTGCAGTCCTAGATTTTTACGAAGGCCTGGTGACAAGGTTTGGAGTCCCAGTTACCATCATATCAGACAACGCATTGGCTTTCTTGGGACCCAGAACGAGCGAGTGGGCATTGAGATACGGCATCTATCTCAGCACTTCTTCCAACTACTACCCACAAGGGAATGGGCTAGTTGAGTCCACCAACAAGAATCTGATCAGGATTATCAAAAGAACAATGGAGAAGAATCAGAGAACTTGGCGTGCCAAGTTGAAAACAACCTTGTGGGCAGACAGGGTCACTCCAAAGAGGGCAATCGGTTATTCGCCATACACGCTTGTGTATGGAAGGGAAGCTAGACTTCCTCTTTCACTTGAATTGCCAGCTTTGGACCTTGATCACCAGCTGCAATTAGAAGAAGGCAACAACATGGAGGTTAGGCTATGTGAATTGATGGAACTTCAAGAGACAAGGGACCAAGCTATGGCTTCTATGACCAACCGTCAAAAGCAAACGAAAAAGCACTGTGACAAGAGATCCTCGTCAAAAGGTTTCTCTGAAGGAGACATCGTCTTGAAATGGGATGAGGACCGAGCTAAGCCTGGAAAGCACACGAAGTTTGATGCCCTATGGAGTGGTCCATATGTCATCACTCAGTGCAAGCAGCACAATGCGTTCCAATTCTCCAGGTTGGATGGTGAAGAACTGCGTATCCCAGTTAATGGGATACATCTTAAGCATTATCACTAAGCCTTCTCCCATCATGTACATATTTTTCTTGTTTTTCCCTGTTTTCCCTAAGTGCTTTTGCACATGTTAGTAGTTTTTTTAACCTTGTGTGTGTTTTGTTTCCCTTTTGGGGTAAAAGCTTCATGATTGATTCTTGGATATCTCAAGGTTGTTGCTAGCTCTTTCAAAGTTGCATCTTTACTCCATGCCCAATGGACTTTGAGGCTACCAGTCTTCTTCGACATAGCAGGCAATGCTTCCCTTGAGAATCAGCAAATTGTTGACCATTTTTAGTCCCGTGGGCAAAAAACCGGTCTCCCTTTTCTTTTCTTTCCATTTCCACGCTCAGACATGAAGGATAATGCAGAAATATGTTTCTGCAACTCATTTTTTCCTCTTGACATAGAAAAGGCTCAACTTCAAGCATTTGGTACAAAAAGAACAGGCGGGGTTGAAAGGAGTGATTATGCAGGAATTTGCAAAAGAGCAAGTAAAACCGCTTCAGAAGGCTTTTTATCGGCAAAATGAACCAAGTTCAAAGGGCCAAAGGATCGCTTCCAAAAGCCCGAAGGGTAGGTGCCCTTGCGGGGGGGCACCCAGACGACAAACAAGACCTTTTTAACTCTTTCGAAAGGCAATTTTGGAGACCAAGCAGCCCTTGCGGAAGGCAGTAAACACCTTCGGTAAAGCGGACAAGGCAAAAAAAGGTAGGGTTTTCTTCGAAGAAAAGGCTAAGGCAAAAGGAAGGATTTCCTTCGGACTTTTGTCCGAGGAATAAATCCGAAGGAAACCTAATGGAAGTCAACATGAATTCTTTCGGACAAAGTGCTCGAAGGAATTCCTTCGAACATTTTGTTCGAAGAAATTCACAAAGCAAGGAGCCAAACGGAAGATTGCTCTTCGGAAGGAAATCCGCGGCAAAATGGCAAAGGCAAATTCCTTCAGACATTTTGTTCGAAGGAAAAGCTCGACCAAAAGAAACAAGTGGCAAAACATGAAGGGAACATTTCCTTCGGACATTTTGTCCGAAGGAATTGAGAAGCCAAGGCAGCCCGAAGGTCCCGAAGGGGAATTGCCCTTGCAGGGGACTCTCGACTGCCAAAAGGGGGACCTTTCTCTAAGCCCTGAAGGGACACCTTCCCTTTGGGAGGGATCAATGCCAAAAGCCCGAACAAAGGAGAAGAAAGGGGAGATATCCTTCGGAAAAAGGTCCAAAGGAACACTCTGGAAAGTGAAGCCGAAGGAAAGAAAGCCGAAGGAAAGTGAAGCCGAAGGAATTACTAAAGGGGTGACGGGCCCGTAGACGTCAAATTCAGGATGATGGAATAGCCGTTGGCTTTCAAATGGTGACAGACGCGCGAACGTCAACTTTGCGGCAATGAAATAATCGTTGATCTTTAAATGATTGAACGCAAATCTGAAGGAATTCAAAGGGCTTAAAGCCAAAAGGAAGAGACCGCCAAGAAAGGAGCCCGAGGAGCCAAGCACAGATATGGACAAAATAGCCCAGGTGGCAAAGGGAAGCGTTGACATAAGAGTTATTACAACGGTTGGAACAGTCCCTATGAAATGGTCATCAAGGAGCGCAAACAATGAATGGCACGGCCTGTTTTTTCTCATTTTGCATTGATGAGCAGACAACCGCATGAATGTCTTTAAGAAGTGGTCTTGTTAGCAGACAAAGGGGCGCGGCCCATGCTTTCACAATAATGTTTGATATAACTTTAAACGCCAAAGTCAAGACTGACAACTGACACAACATGTTCTTTTAGCAATTTCCTCTTTCGAATGTTTTCAACGCAGCATGGGCCACTTGTAAAAAAGGGCACCATTACTTTCTCTTTCTCTATATATATTGAAAACTCTCATTTGAGAAAGGCATCTCTCATTTTGTAAGGCGAAGCCCTACCAAAATTTTCACCTTGAATCAATAAGTGCGTTTTACCTCTATCTGGCTAAATATATCTTTGAGTGTGTCTGAGTATTAACCTTGTGTTCAGTCATTTTGCATGATGCTTTCACAAGTTTGACACCAACATACCTGGTATAGACAAATCACCATTTATGCAAGTAACAAGAAGTGTTGTATTTGGAGCGTAGAGACAGAAGAGGGTTATCAGACAGTGTGTTTTTCTACAGTGCCTGTGGTAAGTTCATTTTCTGTGTGTCTTCATTAAGCCTCCCTGTTAAGCTTCCTACAGTTTGGTCTTTTTATTAGATAAAGTGTATGTACGTCCTCTTCTGGTCTAAAGTGTGGGTAAATGAGTAGATCAAACTTTTTTGGTGCATCATCGTATTAGTTTAGTTTTTGTTTTCAGTAATCCTTCTCTCTTTTCAACCGCCCCACACTATATATATTAGCAGTAGTAATGAAACAACTCAGAGATGCATCAAAGGGAGCTAGCCCTTATCTAGAGATTCTCCCCTCAGTTTTGCCAGACCCACAGGAAGAGAGGAGTCTCCATTGTGCCACGTGGAAGACAGAAGCTCAGCCTTCTGTCCAGGGTGCAATCTACAGCGTCAACAACAAGCTTGTGTGTGATGGCCTTGTGAAGAAGTGTTCTTACATGTCCATTGCCCTTCTTTCTTGCCTATTTTTAGGGGTTTTCAAGTTAGTTGCAGGTCTGAACTTGAGCTCTTTCCGCCATTAATAGACGCTTGGTGTGGATTTTGAAATTCCTCTTAGCTTCATGTATGGTTTAGTGAGCCTAGTTTATGAAACACTTATGCAAATTAACTAGTTGTGAGGTTGTGTGAGCAAGAATTATCTTATGCTAAATTAGTGTTTATTTCATGCTTATGTGGATCACTCTCTATTTGGTGCATCACCTCTCTTAGCTCAGATTTTCTTTTTATGTTATCCTCCTATCCTTTTTCCTTAGTCTGCAGTAGATTTTATCGTGGAAAATAAGCGCTGGAGTGAAGCATCTAAAAAATTATTCTCATAAAAAGCCTAGAGGTTCAACCTCACTATAGGATATCCACAGCATGAGGTTGTCCCAACTCTTGTAGCTAGGAGTGAGAGACCCTGAGAAACTCTCCCACAAGGGTGCAATTCTACGCTAAAACAGTTTCTGGCACGTCCGGTAGGACCACTTTTGAAGATTGGTCAGGTTCGATGCTAGTTTGACCAATTTGCAGCCGTTGTAGCTTTCATCTTTCAATATCTGGCGACTCCGAAGAACACTTAGCAATTGGTGGTAGAACAATAGCTATCTTTCATGCCAAAGGTGACTACAAGATCAACATCTAGAGGTATTCTTTTTGAATTTGTTGAATTACCTTTAAACTTAGCAAGAAGATTAAGGTTCGCCCATACTCACCCATACGTAGGAAACTATTTTCCTAAACCAGTTGTGAGGTATACCTACGCAAGAAGATCCTTGTTAGCCCCTCTTGCTACCATGATTCCCCAAAGAGCTTTTGTAGGTTTCAGCGGCCTAAGTCCTTTGAATTTGCCACAATATGACCCTATGCTAGTAGCAGCCCTCAAAAGCGTCCCATATTTCATAGGAGATAAAGCCGTAACTCCTACTAAACACTTAACAAACAACGAATTTTTGCAATATCCATAATGTCATAATAGAAAATGTAGCTATTAGACTATTGGTTGTATCCTTTAAGGGAAAGGCTTTAGATTGGTATAGAGATTTAGCTCCTAACTTTATTCAATCATCGGATCAGTTGGAAATAACTATTGACGCAGTGGATTGCACCCGGGGCAGGACGCGTAGCTCCTGCCTTCCACATGTCAAAACGGAAACTCCCCTCTCGCCCTACTGGCGAAGCTGGAGGGGAGAGTCTCTAGATAAGGGCTAGCTTCCTTTGATGCATCTGAGTTGTTCCAATAAGTGCTAATACATATATATAGATATATAATGGGGGGGATGGAAAGGGAGAAAGATTGAAGGAAAACAAAACTACTCTAAAAGAGGTGATGCACCAAATGATTCGACCTACTCAAACTCACACTTGAAACCATACAAACACATACGTACACTTTAAACTGGCAAAAGGACCAGGCTGCAGGAAACTTAACAGGTAGGCTTTAATGGAACACACAGAAAACAGGGACTCACCATAGGTGTTGTGGAAAGGGCACACTGTATAGTAGCTTCTTCTGTCTCTACGCTTCCAGGTGCAGCTCTCCTTGTCACTTGCAGGAATGGCACCTTATAGACACTAGGTGCGTTGGTGTTAACCCTGTGAAAGCATTAGAAAGCAATGACTAAACACAAAACTAACACTCAGACACACAAATATCTAACCAAAATAGAGGTAAAAATGCGTCTATTGATTTTAGGTGAAAATTTGCCAGGGCTTTGCCTTACAAATGCGACAGATCCTTTTCCAAATGACAAGTCTAAAATATATAGAGGAAGAAAGGAGGCCTTTTGGCGCCCCTTTTACAAATGACCCATGTGCGTTCCGATCATTGGGAAGAGCCAACCGCTTAAACATCATATGAGAATTTATGGGCTGCGCCATTTGTCTGCAAACAAGACCGCTCCTTCAAGACAATTACGCGGCTTGTCTGCTCATTAATGCAAAATGAAGAAATCGGATGGCACCGTTAGCCGTTTGTGCCTCTTGATGATCAATTCGCAGACACTGTATCACCTGCTGGAGTAACTACTTGAGTAGACGCCTTCCTTCGCCACTTGGACTGCTTTTTCGTTTCTGCCCTTGGTCTTTCTTTTGCCTTTAAGCCTTTGAATTCCTTCGGGTTCGCGCTCTTCTTGACTATTCATTCGTGTCTCTCCCGCTTGCCTTGGCTGTTTGCCGCTGATTCCAATAAGTGACACATGGCGTGTTCCGCCGCTAAAACAGGCAGGACACGTGGCAGCATCCACTGAATTTATAGAAGCTTCAAACACCTTTGGAGAGTTCTGCGGAAAACGACGCGTGGCGGCTTCCGCTCTCTTTAGCAGTTCGTCGGGGCCCACCACAGTGTTTGGGGGACAAAAAGGGAGAGACGGCGGGTGTTGACACTTGTCGGCTTCCGCTGAGCCTTGCAGGGAATACGTGGCGCGTTCCGCCTTTTTTAGAGAAAACATGTCAAAGCTTCCGCGGTTGCCACTTTGCGATTTCCGCGCTCTGGCTTTCCCTGGTTTTGTCGCTTTCTAGCTCCTTCGGCCCTTGGGCTATCTTCTTGGCGAGTCGCTGGCTCCTTGGCTCTTTTCTGGTTAGCGCTCAGGCATTTTGAAAACAAACGGCTATTTTATCGTCTTAAATTTGATGTCCGCGCACCCGTCACTGCGTTTGAATACCCAACGGCTAGTTTGTCGTGTTCAACTTTGACGTCCTCGGGCCCGTCACCCTTGGACCTTCCTTCGGCTTCCTGCTTCGGCCCTTTTGCCCGCGGGCCTTTTTTGCGGGCTTTTTGTGCGGACAATTTTCCCGCGGACAAAAAGTCCGCAAGAATTGTCTCGGTCGCTTTGACTTCTTTCAGAATTTTCCCCGGCCTTTTCTCTCTCGCGGCCCTTCTGAATTCCTTCGGAAAAAAAGTCCGAAGGAATTCGGAAGGGCCGCGAGAGAGAAAAGGCCGGGGAAAATTGAATTCCTTCGGACAAAAAGTCCGAAGGATTTCTTCCTTGCCTCTGCTGACTGCCTTAAAAAAAATTCCGAAAGAACTTACCTTTGCGGCTTTCTCTTTGAAGTGTTCTCTGCCCTCCGCAAGGGCTCTTGAACTTGGAACTGCCCTCCGCAAGGGCACTTGTCCTTCGGGAGGCTTGAACCTTTTACGTTGAACCGCTCCTTTGAACTAACTGTTGAACCAATCCATTGAACCGGTTCAACGGTTCAAACAATTGTTGAACCAAGGCATTGAACTGTTTGATTGAACCTGCTGATGAACTTTGCCGATGAACTTTAACATTGAACCAAAAACGTTGAACCAACGCATTGAACCAAGCCATTGAACCAAGCTGATGAACCGATTGAGTGGACCGAGTGATTGAACCATCCGATTGAACCGAAACATTGAACCAAGGCGTTGAACCGAAGCGTTGAACCAAGGCATTGAACCGGTTCAATGGTTCAACGGTTCAAAGGTGCTAACTCTTGGAAAGATTATGTCGTTGAACCACTCTTCCAACCTTAAGGAAAAGTGTCTTTGAACCATTTTAGCTCTCTTTCCTTATGAATTTCTTCAGAGAAGAGTCCGAAGAAGCTTTGTAAAACCTTGCAACTCTCTGAACTGGTTCTTCATCTGCCAAAAGACTACACCTGCAGAGTTCGTAGAAAAAATCTTCCTTGCAGAATCCATAGAAACTTCACCTGCAGAGCATGTAGAAATTTTCAGACTTGTGCAAAATCAAAAAATGAATTGGCCCAGAATAGCAAGGGAAGAAGGGGACTGATTTTTGGCCTGTTGGACCAAAAATGGTCAACAATAACCGTATGTAAGAGATTTGCAAACAAAAGTGATCATTTGTCACTAGCAGAACAGTTGACCACAATCAAGAGAGCTCTTCATGAAGTTATGTAAGACTTTAACACAAGATTCTAAGAAGCTTGAGACAGAATTCCAGCCACTGTTAGACCATTCCCTAACTTTGCATTCTTATACTATTTGAAGGCTCTAAACAACGACATAGCAGTAATGATCCAATCCATGGAAGAAGATATATTACCAGACGCTTACGAGGTGGCTATCAAAGCTGAAAATTGTTTAGTTCAGGTCGACAAGCTTACTTCTAGGCCCCCAATGCCTCTTTTCCTTGAGATCAGACCACTTCCTGCAGTTGTTCCCCCACATGATTTTATTCTTCCAACTCCAACAATTGTTGCTATACCTTCATCTAAGCAAGAAAAGGCCTTCACTAGCGGATCGAGTGATTGTCAAGAGTAAAAAAACTACCTAGAACTTAAAAGCATGCTCCAATCCTTGACAAATGATGTAGTAAATGTAAAAGGGCAAGCTTAGTTCAATAAACCTTATCAAGCTCCATATTAGCGTCAGCAATAGTCTTATCAAGCAAATAGGCCACCCTACAAAGGAAATTTCCAAGAACAAGGTCAAGGACAAGGGTAGCCTAACTATGCTAGACAAAACAACTATAATCTAAATGCTGTAGGCTCTTCCAACTCCTTGGTTCTTGTTCAAAACAATATGGCTCAAGAGGCTGAGGGACAATGCTTTGAAATCAGTGTTTTGGGCAATCCATTGTCCCAACTGTTAAGCACGAAATATACTGAGGGGAGTGAATCAGTATATTATATATCTTTTACTTAATCTGATTTCTTTTTTTTAACCACTTAATCACACATTCAAGATATGCAATAAAACTGAAACAATAATATGCACCACACAAGATAGAGAGAGACACCAGATTTTTACGTGAAAATCTAAAGTGGAAAAAACTACGGAGAACAATCTCAAGTATATGAATAAACACCAACTCAAATTATAAAGTTTGCAAGCACCAACTTGCAGAAGCACCAACCCCTTTGCCGAGCACCAACACAACTATTTGTGAGCACCAACCCACAAGAGCACCAATCTCTCTTGTATATAAAACACAACTATCTCTCAATATTGCTTACTCAACAAATGATAGAACTCTACAATATCTCCTGCTTTTCTCTCCTCTTTTCTTGTATAAAACAATTACAAAACCATGCACTCTCTTACCTGTTACAAATGGCTTTTCAAGCTTTTATTTATAGCTTTTCCAATGACCTTGGGCATTCACCTTTTGTGACCCTTCAATTCTCATGGAAAATGGCACCAAACTTGCATGACCCTTCGCATCCTTGCATTTGAAAAATCACATAGTGACCCTTCATAAGCAAATGCGTCATTTATTTTTTTGTCTTTATCTTGGTGACTTCTCGTATTCCTCAAAGTGTCCCTTCATGGAAAAATGCGCCAAACCCTCTTTTGTCTTCACATGGTGACTCTTGAAATTTCTCAAGATGACTCTTCATGAGAAAATGCATCCCATTCCTCTTTTGTCTTTACCCCATGACTCTTTGACTTCTTCATGGGCCCTCTTTTGACTTAGATGCAACCAAAAATATATTCGTTAATATTAAATAAATATTAACACATATTAACCAAGATATGAATATCAAAAACACCATTAAATGCAATGGGGCCTTTATCACCAATGCTAGATCTTTGACATCAATGAAAATATTTCCAACAATCTCTCTTTATGTCATTGATGGCAATCTCAAACTGAAACTGCCACATCTTGAAACCTGTACTGCACATGTCAACCTGTACATACTGCCATCTGAAAAAACATATAGTAACTCCCTTTTACTGTAGCAACATGTACTTGTTTCTTGTACTTATTTTTGCACTTGTTTTTGCACCTGTACTTGTACCTATTTTTGTTCTTCTCCCCCTTTGACATCAATGGCAAAGGGCCTATCCTGGAGCTAACACTTAGCTCCCCCTCAACTGACGTTGATCTCAGTGGTAGGAAGTAAAAAAAATTACTCCCAACTTCTCTCGCAAATACTCAAATGTGTTTTTTGATAGTGCCTTTATGAAAATATCTGCAATCTGCTATGTGGTACTAATATATTTCATCTTAATCTGTTGATCTGCAACTTGCTCTCTCAATAAGTGATAGCTAATGGAAATATATTTTGTTCTTGAATGCATCACTGGATTCTTTGAAATATTAATAGCACTTGTGTTGTCACAAAAAATAGAAATAGATTCATCGTATTTTACCTTGATATCTTCCAAAGTTTGCTTCATCCAAAGCATTTGAGTACAACACAATACTGCTACAATATGTTTTGCTTCAGTTGTAGAAAGTGATATCGAGTTCTGCTTCTTGCTTAGCCATAATACTAAGCTGTCACCGAGAAAGAAAGCTCCTCCATTTGTACTCTTTCTGTCATCCAGACAACCTGCCCAATCTGAGTCTGTATAAGCAACCAAAGTGAAATCTCTGCTTGTGGGATACCACAATCCATAATCCAATGTCCCCTTGATATATCTGAATATTCTCTTCGCCAACTGAACATGATTATCTTTTGGAGTTGACTGATATCTTGCAACCATACCTACTGCATGCATGATGTTTGGCCTCGATACTGTCAAATATAAAATACTACCAATCATAGATCTATACAAATATTGATCTACAATAGGTGAATCTTCATCCTTGCTTACCTTATTCCCTGTACTCATTGGTGTGCCAACTGGTGCACAATCCTCAAAACCAAATTTTTTCAACATTTCTTTGGCATATTTACTTTGAGATAGGAAAATTCTTTTATCTAACTGAAATATTTACAACCCTAAGAAAAATGATAATTCTCCAAGCATAGACATCTCAAATTCTTTTTACATATTATCAAAAAATTCTTGTCATATTTTTAATGTTTTTTTCAAAAATGATGTCATCAACATATACTACAACAATCTATTGATGCTTACTTTCTGTTTTGATGTAGAGATTATTGTCAACAAATCATCTCTTGAAACTTTGATCCTATAGGTACTTATCAAGTCTTGCATACCAAGCTCTGAGAGCTTGTTTCAATCCATACAGTGCTTTTTTCAATCTACATACATGGCTACTAATATTTGAGAGAATAAATCCCTCAGGGTGCTCAATGTAGACATCTTCTAGATTCCCGTTTAGGAAGACAGATTTGACATCTATTTGAAACACTTTGAAAATTTTAAGCACTGCATATGCAAGAAACATTCTATTAGCCTCTAGCATTGCTACTGGTGCAAATTTTTTTCCAAAATCTATTTCCTCAATCTGAGCATATCCTTTACATACTAATCTTGCTTTATTCTTGATCACTTTTCCATTTTCATTTAACTTATTTTAGTAAACCCATTTTGTTTCTATCACATTTTGATCTTTTGGTCTAAGCACTAATTCCCAAGTATGATTCTTTTATATCTGATTTAATTATTTATCCATTGCCTTAATCCAATGCTTATCATGTCTAACTTCTGAAAAAGTTTTAGGCTGAATTTTGGATAATAAAGAGAAATTAACTTGCTCAAATTCACTTACCATCACTTTTTTGGTGTGAATTCTTTTATTTGTCCCCGATGTCACTTTCACTATGATTTCTCTAAACATTTGGATAGGCTTTTGGTGTCATTTTTCTCCTTCTCATCTTCATCTGATTCTTCAAAATCTTCCTCTTCAATGATTTCAAGAATGTCAATTGGATCACTGATTCTTTGTGCTCCATCTTCTTCTATCCTGACACTTGCACTTTCAACTATTTTCTTAATTTTTTGTTATAACATTTATAAGCTTATTTTTGCAAGAATAACCAAGAAATATACCTTCATCTGCTCTACATTCAAACTTACCTAGTTTTTCATCGATTTTTTTATGAAGCATTTGTTGTCGAAAACTCTGAAATAATCAACTGTAGTTGGTTTGTCATTTCATAGCTCATAAAGAGTCTTGTCACTGTTGACTCTCAATAATGCTCTGTTATGAATATGCACTGCTGTACCAACTGCCTCTCTCTAATATTTATCCGGTATCTTGGATTCGTTTAGCATTGTCCTTGCCATCTCCTGAATTGTTTTATTTCTTCGTTCAACTGCTTTATTTTGCTGTGGAGTTCTAGCTGCTGAATAATGTCTCTTTATTCCATGGTCTTCACAAAACTCAACAAACTAATTTGACATGAATTCTCCTCCTCGATCTGATCTTAGGCACTTAATCTTCAAATCGATTTCATTCTCAACTAATGCTTTGAATGCTTTGAAATGTCTAAAAGCTTCTGAGTTTTTTAAAAAACATTACCCAAATCATACGTGAAAAATCAGCAATAAACAATATAAAATATTTCTTACTTTGAGTACTTTGAGTTCTCATAGGTCCACACAAATCAGTGTGAATAAGCTCTAACATCTAAGTGGTTGAAAATTCTTTTGTTTTGAACCGTCGTTTGGCTTGCTTCCCATGCTGACAAGGTTCACAAAGCGTGTTGGATGGCTTTGTAATTTTTGAAAGATTTCTGACTACTTACTTATTGCTGATGTTGACAAGATTGTCAAAATTTATGTCCCATTCTATTGTGCCATAGTCAACTTTCTTCAATCTGACTCAAACATCTTTGACCTTTGATGTCTGATAACATATACAAATTATTGTCTGTTCTCTGAGCATCTACAACTAACACATCTGATTTTTTTTTTCTAATTTCACAATCTTCTGCATAAAATTTTAGTGTCCCTGATCACACATTTGACTTGCACTCAAAAGATTATGCTTAAGACCTACATACAAAACATTTTCAGTTTTAGTTCTACCATTATCCAAATTTAGTGTACTTTTTTTGGCAATTCTGACAGTAATATTATCTCCGAATTTCACTGTGCCACCATTGATCTTTTTCAAGGTTATAAACTTGCTCTTGTCTCCTATCATGTGCCTCGAACATCCACTGTCAATGAATCATGGTTTTTCTTCATTTATTGCATGCAAAGCTATTTGTATCAACATAGATTTTTCAGGTTGTTTCCTCTGTCATGAGTCTGTCCGAACTTTCTTCTTGATGAATGGAGCCTTGAAACTCTAGTCTTTTTTTACTAACTTGAACATGCTTGTACAGTACCAGGTTATGTGTCTGAAGTTGTTGCACTTGTAACATATTATGAACTCTTCATTAAAGCTTGATAGAGGAGCAAAATAGTTGTTGCTTCTGCTTGACTTTGCATGAGTTTCTTTCTCTTTATTTCTAAAATTGTTAGCCCTTTTTTGACATTATATTTTCTTATGACCATATCCATTACAATAAAAACAGTGACCATAAAAATATGACATGTTTGTGTATCTCTGATCTGATTGCCTTTTGTAGCTTTGTTCCTTCCAGCCTTCTTTGTTTGAGATGTCCTATGTATTCTTAACTTCTTCCCTTTTTATTTCTTCTTTTGTAAGAGCTTCAGCATAACTCTTTTTTTTTTTTATGTTAACTTTGTCTATGAAAGTAGTGGCCTCCTTTTTCTCTTTTTCAAATCCGATACATGTCTTATATAACATTGATCTTTGACTTTCTAATATCTTATTCAACATATTAGTGCTATTCTCAAACTTTGAATCATTGGTTGTTCTATCATTGATTGCTTTATTTGTTTTCTCAAGATCTGCTTTTAAAGAAGCAATTTCAATAACATACCTTTCACATTCTTCACTTACTTTTTGCAACTTTGCCGTTAAATCTTTTTCATTATTTCTAGCTTCTTCAAAGTGTGCTTGTAGATCTTCAATTGTTTTCTTTGACTCCTTTTCATTTTTCTCGATCTGGAGCTTTGATCTTTGATTGTTCTTCTCAAGAGTTCTTAACTCTTCTAAGGCACAAACAAGTTCTCCTTCCAGATTCATTTCGGTTTCATCATGTTCTTCTTGATCATCTGTACTTTTGCTTGCAGAGGCATCCTCATGTATAGCTGTGAATAGAAGTTTTTTTTTGAATCACTGACTTCACTATCTTCAATTGAGCTAGGATCTTTAGAATACAAACTCTTCTTTTTGAATCTCTTCTTGAATTTTCGTTTGAAATTCTTTTTGTATGTAGACTTTCCTTCTTCATTATCATCATTATCATTATTTAGGCATTTAGTTGCAAAATGTCCAATCTTTTCACAATTAAAACATTTAAAAGGTAATTTTCTTTGATATTTATCTGTCTTTTTTAGGCTTGCGAAGGAATAGAGCTCCGTTGTCATCTTCATCATCGCTAGAATTGTCACTTGATTCTTGAGTCTTAGCATTCTCTTTTTTTGATGTCTTGAAAGCAGCGTCTTTCTTTGAGGCTTTCTCTTGTTTAGTCTACATCTCATATGCCGTAAGAATACCATGTAGCTCATCCATCTTTAGCTTGGCTAAATTCTTCATCTCTTCAATTGCCGAAACTTTTGCATCATATCTCAATGGTAGAGATCTCAAAAAAATTTGTACCACAATTGATTCTTCTAACTTTTCTCCAAGACCTTAAATCTGATTAACTATTTGATTAACCCGCAAAAGGTAACTTGTTATATTTTCTTCCTCTTCCATCTTCAAACTCTCAAACTGTCTTCTGGAA
Organism: Torreya grandis; assembly: GCA_037957365.1. NCBI lineage: Eukaryota > Viridiplantae > Streptophyta > Pinopsida > Cupressales > Taxaceae > Torreya > Torreya grandis. The sequence continues at coordinate 1,100,881 of JARHVA010002904.1, forward strand.
GCCTGAAGCTTAGATTGCTGAACTTTTCCATCACATTGTAAATATTCTCAAGTTTTACCCAAGTTTCATGAGTAGATTTACATTGTATAACTTTAATAAATTCTAATTCACATAAACCACATAAAATAGCATTTAAAGCTTTAGCATTATTTTCACTTTCCTTCTTTTTCGTTGAAGTAGTTACAAGTGTTTGTGGCTTTTCATATTCCTCCACCACTGCTTGTCAAATGGCGAATCCAATGGCCATCAAATAAGTTCTCATCCTTATACTCCAAAAAACATAATTTGTCCCATCAAACAAAAGTGCCTTATTTGTAGAAAAACCTTCATGTGATTCAGCGATCATGCTTTCCCCAATCAACCTTCAAGCTGTAAAACTTTTTCAAAAGGAACCCGCTCTAATACCAATTGTTAAGCACAAAATATACTGAGAGGGGAGTGAATCAGTATATTATATATCTTTTACTTAATCTGATTTTTTTTTAACCACTTAATCACACATTGAAGATATACAATAAAATTGAAATAATAACATGCATCACACAACAGAGAGAGAGACCAGATTTTTACGTGGAAATCCAAAGTGTGAAAAATCACGGAGAACAATCTCAAGTATATGAATGAGCACCAACTCAAATTATAAAGTTCGCAAGCACCAACTTGCAGGAACACCAACCCACATGAGCACCAACCCCTTGCAAAGATTTGTGAGCACCAACCCACAAAAACACCAACCCCTTGCAAAGATTTGTGAGCACCAACTCACAGAAGCACCAACCCCTCTTGTGTATAAAACACAACTCTCTTGTGTATAAAACACAACTATCTCTCAATGTTGCTTACTCAACAAATGATAGAACTCTACAATATCTCTTACTTTTCTCTCCTCTTTTCTTATATAAAACAATTACAAAACCATGCACTCTCTTACCTGTTATAAATGGCTTCTCAAGCCTTTATTATAGCTTTTCAAATGATTTTTGACATTCACCCTTTGTGACCCTTCAATCCTCATGAAAAATGACGTCAAACTTGCATGACCTTTCGTATCCTTGCATTTGAAAAGTCACATGGTGACCCTTCATAAGCAAATGCATCATTTCCTCTTTTGTCTTTATCTTGGTGATTTTTCATATTTCTCAAAGTTTTCCTTCATGAAAAAATGCGCCATACCCTCTTTTGTCTTTACATGGTGACTTTTGGAATTCCTCAAGATGACTCTTCATGAGAAAATGCATCTCATTCCTCTTTTGTCTTTACTCCGTGACTCTTTGACTTCTCCATGGGCCTTTTTTTGACTTATATGCAACCAAAAATATATTCGTTAATATTAAATAAATATCAACATACATTAGCCAAGATATGAATATTAAAAACACCATTAAATGCAATGGAGCCTTTATCGCCAATGCGAGACCTTTGATATCAATGACAATATTTCCAACACCAACTAATGGTTCTAACTAGACATTTAATTACCAATGGCAGCAGGGTGTTTTTTATGGATATAATCACGTCTTAATGGCTCAAAGCACAGAGACTCCCATGATGACAAAGCCAGAGCAATCTCCACAAGAACAAGGATGGGATCAGGTACCAAACCAACTAGATGCTACAATGGTCATCAGTGAGCAAGATGAGTGCTATTTATCCAATCAACAGGGTAGCTCCAGTCAAGTTTATGTCCTAGTGGCAGCAAATACAAGATTCAAAAGAAGAAATATGGAAGACAACCAGGGAGCATTTAAGGAACCTCCTGTCACCACTCCATTGTCTAAGCGTGACGAGCCTACTGTCACTCCAAAGGTCTCAACACCTATACAAAGCTCACATATTCAACAAACAGCAACAGTGGCTCTCAAAGCACAAGCGAAGGTTGGTGGTTCACCAATCAACATTATTGAACAAATGAAAAACTCTGATGTGAGTGTGCCAATGTGAGACATGCTTTTCATGCCCGATCAAGTGGATATCTTTCAAGAAGGTTTGTCCAAGATAGGTGTTACAACAACTGCAGGTAAACAACCAAGCAAAGAACTTAAGGTCCTTACTAATGCAACCAAGAGTCCTATGGAAGAAAGGTCAAGTAATGTGGTCAAACCTCCTCCCTTATACATTTCATTAATCATTGGTGACTCCTTGGTGCATAATTGCTTGGTAGATATTGGAGCTAGCACTTCGGTAATGCTAAAGTCTATAACTGATCAATTGAACCTCAAATATGAGCCACATACTAAGGGAGTTCTACAGCTTGACGATTCTTCCACAAAGCCATCTGGTATCATCAAGGATTTGAGCTTGACCCTACATGCTTGTCCTAATGTTTCAGTGGTTCAGTATGTGTTGATCTTTGATGTGACTCCTCGCTTTGCGTTATGCCTTTTTAGAGAATTCACAACAAAGATAGGAGGCTATCTCTCAGTAGATTGGTCATACATGGCATTTAGAACGAGGTATGGGATTAAGGTATCAATCAACGCTGAGCCCATGACACAATTTCACATTGAGCCTCAACAACTAGATAGCATAAACATCAATTGTACTATCCTTGATGAGAATGAGTTTACAATTGGTCAAGAATTGAATACTTACCTTGAGGAGATTCCAGATTTGTTCTTGGATGAGCTATGGGGGGATAATCAATTTCTCAACCCTTTGGAAGGTGTTGAAGAAAGAGACATGGGTGTCTATTTGCTACATGAATAAAATCAACTCATGCCTTCCCTCATTGGACCTAAAGAGACCTCAGTGGTATGTGAAGGTTGTTCTTTGATGGTTCAAGGAGCAAAAATGGAGTAGGTGTAGGGGCAATGTTGGTTTCCCCTTCAGGTAATAAGCATCTCTTCCTATAGGTTCCATTTTAGTTGCTTTTCTAATGCAGCAGAATATGAAGGCTTGATATGTGGTCTCCAATGAGCCAATAAGAGGGGAATCAAGCAGTTGCAAGCATATGGAGATAGTGAGCTTATAGTAAACCAAGTCAGGGGCTTGAACATTACAAAGAATCCTTTGATGAGGTCCTACAAAAATAGAGTGTGGGACCTAATTGAAGATTTCAAAGCCTTCAACATCCAAGCTGTACCAAGGAACTAGAATCAACATGCTGATAGGTTGGCAGCTATGGGAGCCCAATTTGGTATTCTAAGCTATAAGAGGCCAAGGTTCAGCCACATGTCAAGGTGGTTGTGAGGCCATCAGTACCAGATAATGAAGTCCACTGACAGGTCTTTGAAAATGACAAACAAATTGCTTGTTTCTTACGGCAGGAAGTAGAGTTCTCTGCCAACCAAGGTAAATTTCAACACCAATATGAGGATCAAATTGTTCAACTAAAATCTAACAAGCTTCCTAAAGGGTTGGTAACCCTTGATAGTCTTTTGCATGAGGGAGACCATATGAGAAAAGACAAAGCAGTGATGTCAACTGATGAGGAGAACTATGAAAGAGTTCTTATTTTCAAGGACAAACTCCTCAAGCTTGGGAAGGTAAGCAATGAGGCAGAAAGCCATGCTTTCATTGAACTCTGTAAGGAATATTCAGACATCTTCCCTTGGGAATACAGTGACTTGAAAGGTTTTGATCCAAAGTTAGCCCATCATACCATAGAGCTGGAGGTTAATGCTAAGCCTGTGAGGCAAAAGCAAAGGCCCATCAATCCCAAAATAGAAGAGCTTATTGGGAAAGAGCTAACCAAGTTGTTTGAATCCAAGATTATATTTCCCATCAAACACTCATCATGGGTAGCCAATTTGGTACCTATAAGGAAGAAGAGTGGGGAGATTAGGCTGTGTTGACTTTAGAGATCTGAATAGGGTCTCCTTGAAAGACCATTACCCTCTACCATCCATGGAGCAGCTTCTTCAAATAGTTGTAGGTTCATAACGTTTTTCTCGTTTGGATAGGTACTTAGGATACAACAAGGTGTTGGTAAGGGAAGAAGATCAATACAAAACTGCCTTTACCACCAAATGGGGCACATATACATACCAAAAGATGCCTTTTGGCTTATCAAATGTTGGGGCCACTTTTCAAAGAGCAATGGACATGGCTTTTCAAGGGTTGTTGATTCAAATGGTGCTGGTATACTTGGATGACATCACAGTTTTCTTCAAGGATGCCAACGAACACATTGGAACACATGAGATTGATCTTTGAGAGATGCAGAGAGTATGGGATCTCTTTGAATCCCAAGAAGTGTGTGTTTGCTGTTCATGAGGGCAAACTCTTGGGACAGTCTCAAAACAAGGATTAATTATTGATCTTGATAGAATAAGTGCCATCTTGGCCTTATCTTTACCCAAGCATAAGAAGGGACTCCAAAGTTTCTTTGGGAAAATAAACTTTGTGAGAAGGTTTATACCTAGTTTTGCAAACTTGGTCAAGCCCATCACTGCTATGCTGAAGCAGAACCAAGTGTTCACTTGGTCAAATAAAGGTAAATCAACATTTGAAGCTATCAAGCAAGCCATTGCCCAAGCACCCACACTCATGAATCCTGATTTCTCAAAGGATTTCATATTGTATGCTTTTGCCAATATTGATAATATATCAACTATGCTGATGCAAAAGAATGGTGAAGGACTTGAGCGGCCAATAACATTTTTTCAGTCAGGAGCTTGAGGGGTATGAGGTGAGGTATACTTTATAGAAAAGCAACTCCTTGCAGCAATAAGAAGCCTTAAAAAGTTCAGGCCAATGCTCTCCAATAGTAAAATCTATCTTATGGTGTCTCATCTTGGAGTGAGAGACTTCCTTCTTAACAAAGACTTGAACGAAAAGAGAGTTGGTTGAATTATTAAGGTCATAGAGTATGACGTGGAGATCAAGGTCACTAAGCTTGTAAGAGGTAAAGGCTTGTGTGAGCATATGGTTGATGACCTTCATAAAGACAAAAAGGTCATCTTGGTAACACAAGATAACCCACAAACAACTGCACTTCCACCTCACACTAGTTGGCTCTAGGATATGACACATTTCTTGATAATAGGTGAGTGCCCTCAGGGTATGGACAAGACAAAAAGAAGGTATTTTAGACTTCAATCCATACCTTATGCATTAATTGATGGGGTTTTATTTAGAAAGGACCTCAATGGAGTGCTCTTAAGGTGCATAGATAATGACCAAGTGACCAAGATTTTGGAGCAATTCCATGATGGACTTGCAGGAGGTCATTTTGCACCTAGAACCACAGCAACAAAGATAATGAGGGCTGGTTATTATTGGCCCAACCTCTTCAAAGATGTGTATGCATGGGTAAGTGTCAAAAGTGTGCTTTCTTTGTGGGTAAGCAAAGATTAGCAGCCCTCCCTCTCAACCCAATTCAGGTAGAGCAACCCTTCATGCAATGGAGGCTAGATTACATATGAATGATCAACACTCCATCAAGTGCATGACATAAATGAGTGCTTACTGCACCGACTACTTCACTAGGTGGATGGAAGCCATTGCGTTGAAAGAAGCTAATGAAAGTTGTTCGAAGGAATTGATGATGGACCCACAAACGTCAAAATCTGAACCCCTGCAAGTAGCCGTTGGCATTTAAAAAGATCAAAAGAAGCTACACAATCTATAGACTTGTATTGACATAAATGGATACAGCAAAACCAATGTCCTTCGATTGGTTTTCCATCTATAGAAAAGATTGGCCCAGGTTTCAAAGTAAGAGCTGATGTATACAATTAATGGAGACGCTCTCGTCCTTCGACATGGCCATCATCTCCAACAAATAGTCGCTCAATTCAGAGGCAGCATGACTCAGTCCAAATTCAAAGTTATGGGGATTTTGTGCTTATACGTGTAAGACAAGTGAAGAATGGCATGGAAGTGAAAGATGAAGATCAAGTGATTTTGTCCTCATGTCCCAGTGACATCAAATCCCAAGAATTTTAAATAGAGGACCTTGTGATGAAAGAAAATTAGAGAAATACCAATGCAGATCGAGAAAAGAAATGGATGTTTGAACTTAATTGGCTAGGTCCCTACATTATTGCTAAATATGGCTCAGGTGCCTATAAGTTGGCTACAGAAGCTGGGCAGGAACGTGATGAACCCATGAGTATCATGCATCTCAAGCGTTTATATGCTTAAGACCCAATCATTGCCTATGAGTACCCCTATGCTTAGGGGCAAATCCACATCACTCCGTCCATCCATATCCCAACTCATCCCATTGACCACACATCCAACCTACAGGTACTACAGGGCATCACATGATTGACATGGTTAGAGCATAATAGCATCTTTGCATTAGGATATCATAATGTAACATGGATAGTCTCGAGGCTACGCAACCCTTGAAGAGCTTCAATACTTCTTTCCCTGCATTTATTGTCCATTCCATATCACTTCCCACTCCTCTTACTAGGCTCGGTCTTCCCTTTGCTAGTAGTCTTGTGCATAGATTACATACTCGTTGATTATTTGTCAAATCGATGAGTACTCACAAATGAGTGTTTTCTGCCTGTACTTGCTAAGTTCATTGATTTTCAAGCAGCGGCAGAAAAATCATAAAAAATTGTCAAGTTTGTTGGGTCTATCTATTGGTTGCGATTTTTATGATGACCTAAGTAACTATGAGCCCCTCCCGATCAATCCACTGGTTAACACAACAAAGATTCATGAGCTGGAAACGAAGGCATGTATGGTTGCAGGCATCACCCAATATTGCTTTAGGTATGGCATCCATCCCCTCCCTCCACCAAGCTATCACCTATCTTAGACGAAACTAGTCGAGTGATGATCAAACTTAGATGGAGTGAAGATAGGCTAATGTGTATCGTGCCGTGTCTACTGTTTGTGGAGGGAGTTATGAGGTGAAAGCAAGGAAAGAGAAATAGGGTTTGTGTTTAATGTATTTTATTTAGTTTATTTTTATTATTATTTATTTTGATTTCGTTTTGTATATATTTTTCATTTGTTATTTAATATTTTGAATTATATATTAAAATGATTTGTTAATTTATATTTTGAAATATTTTTTAACACTCTTTTTTTAAATTTCTATATAGTTTGTTTTAAAATTTTACGTTTTTTTTTTTTTTTTTCTTTTTCAATTAATATTTTGTATATATTAATGTTTTTATATTTATTATTATTTTATTTGTTGTTCGAATTTAATGGTGATTTATTTTCTGAACTTTATCCATTGGCGAACTTTAAACTGAATTTTATCCTCAGCGAACTTGAAACTTGTGACTAAGCTTGTGAGTAACCGAAGAGTTTTGGCACATAACTTGCCTTCTTAGAACTTTAAAAGAAAAACACAAAAAACAAACATGGCTTTCCGGTAAAAACATAGGAAATAATGCGATTTACAAGTCAAAATGCGGTTTTTAAAGTTAAGTATTTACCGAGTCAATTTTTTTGGGTTTGCCTAGTATTTACTGAGTATGAGTATGCAAACTATGGTCGTGTACATACAGAAAAACCCAAAAAACCATAAAAATCAGAAAAGCCCAAAAAACCTTTAAAACCAGAAATGTTGAAAAACTCTAAAAATAAAAAAACCTACAAAATCCTAAAAGGAGATATAAAGCCACAAAAATCCGAAAGCCTTGTCTCATCCTAAGTCAAGTTGTCATTCTTTGATATGATTGATTGCAATCATTGTCGTTTCATTTGGATATATCATTCCCATATCACACCCTCGTGCATAAATTGTTGCCTGGGGGCATAGCCAAGCTATTGGTATCATCAAATCCTTACACATGGACTATTATTTGGCAAACGACAAGATGCTTTCTATTGCATTTTGTTTTCAGGATTGTGAGTGTTTGTTTGTTGCTTGCTTGGTTTCTTGTTTTGTCGCTTGTTTGTTTGTTTGTTTATTTTCATTTGTTTTCTTGATTGAGTGGTCCTTATGCACACTACATCCGTCACCATGGTGTTTTATCCCATGGTGCACACTGTCGTGTGTTATATAAGAAATCAAGTTGCAAATGTATGTAGAGACATGCGCACCCAAGGCAGCATATCCCCTTTCTATCACTACATCATGTCCTATCCATCATCAATCATCATTAATAACCATGACTAAGTATGCTAACATGAGAACATCAAAAGCAAGAGTGTCTATCATACCCATGAACATTGATATCATCTCATATACTCATATCCATACATCTATCATCTGAGCATAATAACATCAATAAAGATCACATCTAATCTCTAACATCTACAAACATTCATCACATCAAAGTACCATACACAATCATCCATCATATCATAATATATAACATGTAAAATAAACATGCATCAAAACACGATATCCATCATCATCTGACCATGATACCTCAATAACATGAGACATATGGCAATGATAAAAAACATCATCATATATATCATGAATGTCTGTACATCAAATGTCCATATACATAGCAAAAGTACAAATGTACAATGTCAAAACATATACCAATCTACAACTTGTTAGAGGTACAATCACTGAGAGGAAGGGGGGTGAATCAGTGATGCAAGATAATCCAATTCAATTCCAAACCTTTAACCATTCAACACATACAATCATGAAGCATACAAACTAACCATTAAAATGAACACAAAAGATAAAGCAAGATCAAATACATAACACATGACATATGTGGGAAATCCTCTTGGGGGAGAAAACCCATTGGAACCTGCAATTGGACTACTGTCCTATAACAACAAGAACCACGTTTATTGAGACATCCATCCCATAAGGAGATACAACCGCTATCTAGTTGAGCACCCACACAACTAGATTTTTGCAAGCTTCACCTTGTAGGGAGGAACCAACCCCTTGGGCAACCAAGCACCCACTTAGCTAACTTGAAAACTCATATCACCTTGAACACCTGTTGCTACTCTTCAATTGATGATGATCTCCTTTGTTTGCACTCTTTCCCTTTTTCACTCACTCAATCAGCCTCTAGGGCTTACTCGCTCATTTTGCCTCTTCTAGGCTCATTAGGTCCAATGCCCTGTATGTCCTACATCAACTTGATCAGACAAGCATGACTGATCCTCTTCACCCTCTGATGGTCCTCAATGACCTATACCTTCTCTTTCAAAGGTTATCTCCTTCGCTTGGCTCCTCTCTTCCTCAACTAGCACAAATAGGACAATTAGGCCTTGTACTTATACCACTCTCTTGGTCTAACCCATCTTGGTCGGCCATGATGCTTTTCATACTTGAACCACACTTAAAATAGGTTCATACACACATTACATGTGAGAACCACATGCTTCATAGGTCGGCCATTACTGCATTAGCCCGAAACCACCATTAGACCTTAGTGAGACCTAAAGCAATTAGGCCTACTGACCCACACGTTGCAACTTGGACTTCTTGTTCCACCTTCATCCTCTACCAATGCTTCAAACGCATCAAACCTGTCTCTAATTGACCCTTGCTCACTCCCACAGAGGCCCATATCATATGGAACTTCATTTCACCACTTGAACCAAGCCTTTAGGTCTCCTTGCTTTTTAGGTCTTCATACACAGAAAACATAGTCTTCTAGAACTGAAGAATACTATCAATTTTCTCACATAACCTCATGAACAAATCATATGGATAGGTCCTCCATGACCTAAACAACATCACCAAATTCATTTGTCATCATCACACAGGCCAAACAACTTCAAACCAACTCTCTCAAGATGACCACTCAGACTGGTCACACACAATCAAAATACAGTCATAGCATTATGACTCTCCACATCTGAATATGGGCAAACTAAGACCTCCAATACCTTCTCATGAACCTTTGAGACTTCTTTGACATCTTCATAGTCATTTGTTTCCTCAGCTCTGCTCAGAACACCTTCAACTTACCTCAGCAAGATGGTCACTCAAACTGCCAGTGTATCCAAAAATATCATGAACGAACAAACAGTGAACTTCTAAGCATTTGTTCATACTAAAGATGGATTGGTCAAACCTCCAAAATCCACACAGATGGTTTTCATGGAGTCTACAATACTCTCCAATAGTTAATTCATCATGAAACATCCAAACACCATCAAAACAAACTCAATCATCCTTCTCAGGTCACTTGCAGAAGACGGTCGAGCCCTCAGTCAACTTTGGAGCTCAATAACTGCAACTGTATGGGCAGTCAAACCTTCTGATCAATTTTCCTGGATAGTCCTTGGAGTTCTTTACAGCTTTTCTTTTTATACCACCTTCAAATTCATCTCCCATCAAAAGTTATAGCCAAAATAGTGAGGACTGGTTTTCCTTTGTTAATTCAAATATTTGAATTCCAATAGTCAGTATTTAATGCAAAAAGTCTTCATCTCGTGCCTCTTGGAAACTTGATCAAATTCGCTCCATCGATCTCCTTGGGAGTCTCCAGGCCTTTAATCTTTCAACGCTAGTCGTTGATCTTTGATCCGGGCTTCTGAGATTGTGGCACTTGGCAGCGCCGCGTGCCTTCTATGTACCCTGCTATCAGTCTCCATTCAATTAAAGCTCTTACACCACTTGGCAGCCCTGCATGCAATCTGAGCTTATTGACTTATTGATTCAATTTGCACTGTCGGTCTCCATTTGCATGGTTGAACGCGTGTCGTCGATCTTTGATCTGCACGATTAAACGCACATCGTTAATCTGCTAAACAAATGATCAAACGCGAGATGTTGATCTGCTGCTAATTCACCATGTTTGTGACAATGTGACCATTGCGTGCAATCTCAAGATCCTTTGACCTATTGACTTTGTGCTCGCCGTTAGATCTCCATTTGCACGATTAAACACTCACCGTTAGATCTCTGATCCGATCGAGCCAGGTTTCAACACTTGGCAACCTTGCATTCACCATTGATCCTTGATTCGATCGAGCGAGGTTTCAACACGTGGCAACCTCGTATAATGGTCACTTGATATTGCAAATTTGGTTAAATATGGAAACTAATGAAATCTGCCTGAGAGACCAACTTTGCACCCTTATATCTTTACACACAACCTCATGACCTGAAACTTGGACCATAGAAATTAGGCTCAAACCTTAACACCACCATGTGACTATTTCCTTCTGACACTGCCACACGTGCAAATGTTGATGTCATCAATCTGCTTACTTAGCCTCATATGCCGAGATGACTAAGAGAACCTAGACATTCATATGACTACTCTGATGAATTCTTTTCACTTCCTCAAGCACTCCAAACACTCATAACACCCCATAGGGTCTCTGCAACATGACCATACCATCAATAACATCCATCAACCTACCTATCCAAGCATATAATCATGCAACAACACTAAAGCACATTGAAGCACACTTTGTCATTGTCATTCTAACACACATAACACCTCATCAACATCCTTGGCCACCTTGGAGACATCATTGACAACTCTCCAACTCATATGTACTTTTGGAGGTGGATCGCTCCTAGGAGGGGCTTGCATTGATCGCACTAAAGTTGCGGTCCACGCTAAGGATGTCCCCATCATCGGCTCTCTGTATATGTTGGCACTCTATGCTTTGTGGGAACAACCTACTCATATAAGGTGCGGTAGTATTGGGCCTCTCTGGCAGCTCTTAGTGACTTTGAGTACATGTGCCCCAATCCCTGTGTTGTAACTACTTGTCGTGCTATATCCCTCTTAGTCCATAGCCTCTGTACCTCCACATCTTTGGTTGCCAAAGTGCCATTGTCATTCTATCATATGTACATCCCATAGCTCATGTCTCCCTTTGTCCATCTGGAGGTGGATCACTCCTAGGAGGGGCTTGCATTGATCGCGCTGAAGTCGCGGTCCACGCTAAGGATGTCCCCATCATTGGCTCTCTGTATATGTTGGCACTCTATGCTTTGTGGGAACAACCTACTCATATAAGGTGCGGTAGTATTGGGCCTCTCTAGCAGCTCTTAGTGACTCTGAGTACATGTGCCCCAATCCCTGTGTTGTAACTACCTGTCATGCTATATCCCTCTTAGTCCGTAGCCTCTGTACCTCCGCATATCTGGTTGCCAAAGTGCCATCCCTAGCGGCTACTACCGCAGTGAGTTAGGTATATTAACAATGTGGCAATATGCACATCTCTAGCCGACATGCATGCTTGTAACTCCGAGATCTTTGTATCCCGACTAAAAACTTTGCAAGCTAGACCTGCTATCTCGGCAGCTATAGTGGCTATCTCTTGTCGCAAACTAGCCATCAAAACCTCATCCTCTATTGATCGGGTTGGCTGTAAAGTCCAACCCCATCTCTGTCACTTATAGGTAGTGGCCCTGTCACAACCATTGTCATCGAAGTGTCCATCCTTGTTTGCCCCTGTGAAGATACCATTGCTTGAGCTATGGGAGGGTCAATTGGTACCCGAGCAATCCGCATAGGATAATGAATGATCAAGATAAGGGAATCATCTCGTCCTCCATCTACTCCCATCTAGCCTGCATCCCCTTGGCCTGCATCTCCCTATCCCAAATCTACTTTTCCACTCTCTGCTTGTCCCCATCTCCATCCTCCTTGTTGTCTCCTCCCTACACTACTAAAACCAACCTCCGTCGTTGTTGTACCCATTGTAATTTCCTCACAGCCTCATGAATCCTCTCGTGTTAGGTCCTAGGTCTTTGTGCATACACAGTCAGTCTCTCTGGCCTCATCCAGGCTCACCACACATCATAATCATCTATAACCCCGACATCCTCCACAGATCCCATATGATACCATCAAGCCCTAGCCAATCAACTGTCGCTACTGTCTGATCAGTTGAAGGTCCCCACTGCAGAACCTCCAACCATCTTGGCAAACACGTGCGGTGCTGCTAGAATCCCCTGTTGGACACCAAATTGCTGCAAGACCCTATTTGGCCGGTATCGCTCTATGATGAACTCGCCCCTGTCCATGATGTAGCAAACACTCTACAAAACCCAAGTAATAAGCATTCTCTTTCCACCCAAACTATATACCCAAGTATGGACCATGTAATACCCGTGGCCTGCAAGTCATCCAATACTCATCTATAAAAAGTAAGATCCCCTAGGTGATCGCAATGCCTACCTGCCCATATCCCCCAACTATATACTATTGGCTCATCCTGGGGCCTCTGCCATCACCTCCCTAGCGGTCGCTCAATCGCAACATGCTCATAGGGCCAGACCTAAAGCAATGTTGATGCTCCAATGTTCTTCCCTTTGGTATACTACCAGGTGGAGATCTCTATATAATCTAGCTAACATAGCAGGTCCCCACACCAACATTGTTTCATGCTCGATCATGATTGCAATCATGTTTGTTAGGCCCATTTGAAAGAACTAGCCAGTCTTGTCAGGTGGCAAAATGTTGCTGACAATGGCTATAAGGACTTGTGGTAACCGTCGTACCAACCGCTCTGGTAGGCATGCATACAAATTCCAGCTTGAACTACACAACAGAATCCCTGTCCTACCAGTGGGCCTCTCCATTGCAATCAATGGATCTGCCTCGGTCCAATACAGGGAGGGGCATCCCATGGATCATGATCCTTAGGATCTACCACACATCCTTCATCGTCATAGTCATTTCACCTGTCGACAAATGAAATGTGTTGGTCTTGGAGTGCCACCTCTTCACCAAAGTTTTCAGCATCGCTCTATTAGCCTAGATCAAGGGCATCCTCACTATGTGAAAAAGTCCAACCAAAACTCCAACTCATCCAATTGATCTACTAATCTCATCACTCGTGATCTTTGCTCCCAAGCAATAATAATCGGCAACCTCAACAATCGCTCCTGCAACTATCTAAAAAATCAGTGCATACTTTAGTCATTTTCATCATTTTCTTTGCAAATTTCACCACTTTAGTGTAAACACTATTTCAAGCAAAAATGCAATGATGTCGGTGCAAATGTTGTTGCCGCACAAAGCAACACGACATTCACGCGAACTCCATGTACGCCGCGTAGACGACATGACGTCTGCACAGGCATCATTGCAGCAAAAACATTGTTCTCACTGCACAAACGTTGATTTCAGACATGCAAACGCCGTTTGCGTTAGCCCAAATGTTGTGAGGAAAATTTTCCTCATGTTTGCGTTTCACGTGTGTTTGCTGCCTCATTCATGACCCTTAAGTGAAAAAAAATCAAAAGTCAAGATGACTTGCCGGAGGCCCACGCTTGTTTGGATGACGATACTCTCGAACTCGCTTGCTTCAATGCCTATCTGACGACGTGATCCATTTTCCCATGAGCACTCAAAGCAAAACCTAGAGAAAAAATTTCTAAGCGCTGAGGGTGCAATTGAATAGTTTTCACTGCCCAACCCCTATTTATTCACCCCAAACACCAAAATTTTTATATTTTCCCTCCATTTTTACCATTTTTACCCCTTTTTCATCTAGTGCTCCAATTTCACCCATTTTCTCGATTTTCTCCCCATTTTCACCAACCTCCATTTTCCACTCTTTTCTTCTCACTTTCATCCTTCTTGCTTTTGAGGGATCATCTATATCATTTCTTCTCTGCTCGACCCCTTGAGGGGGCATCATACCTTCATCACCTATCATCTGGGGCATCCTCATGTGTCCTTTTTTTGTGGTTTTCTCCAGACTATTACTCATAATAAAAATCCACCATCATATCACTCAGGGCATGCCCATTTTTCCGGCTTATTCATTCTTTGAAAAGTCATTACTCCACCAATGTCTCACAACGCCCTTTCAAAGATGGGAAAAATGTAGACACCTCGTTTTTGCCACCCCAATATTGCAACTGTTCACCATCATCACTATTCTGCTTCATCACATGATTAAACCCTAAATCCTTATGTCAACCTGAATCATTAATCAATTAACTTTTTCATCCCGAATCCTGACACTATATCCCTAATGATGTTATTACACTGTATTGTGACCTTAATTTCATCAACCACATCCTAAATCAAATCATCACTTTGCAAACATCGTCACCAATCAATTTAATGGCTAATCTTATTTAAACTATGAACCTGGCAAAATCCCACAAATGCCTAATCAAGGTTATTTAGTTAACAGGCCATGTAAAGTTAGTTAATTAGTCTTAATAAAAAATTCCATGGAATTATAATTTCCATAATTTTCCAAAATAAAAAATCAAAATAGTCATCTCAAATTGGTGACATTATCACCCACTTGTCAATTAACAAATTCCAAGGCAATCTTCCCAAAATCCCATGCAAGGGACAAAGTGCAAAGAGAGGCCATACCTCATTCAACACTCTGCTTTATATATCCAACTTTCCATATTTATTCAACCTCCCTCATTTAATAAGGACTCATTCTCCACCCTTAATCTTAGATCAAAATCAATGGCTCACAATCACCCTGAAGCTCACTCCTCTACTTCCAGCAAGCCAATCGTGCTTAGCCATATGCTGTCAAGATCAAGAGCAAATATCACTAATCAAAGCCATCCAAATCATCAAAATCATCTAGTTGATAAGGGGAGGTGTTCCCCAATTGTCTACGTAGTCTCCACTAATATATGCAACTACATCCAAGGAGCTATTGAGCAACATCCCAACATCAAGAGAGCCAATATTCTCCATTGGTAGGTGAAGGTATCGCTTCTAGCTGCCTCTTTGCTCATCATAGGTTTTCATTTTGAGTTTGTTTAACATTGAATTGTGCTTTTGTTTGCTTTCTAACATTTGTATTTTGCTAACTTTTGTGTATACAGTCACAACTAGGTACTTGAAAACCTTCAAGTTGCACCATGTAGACCTCCTTATCGAAATCTCCATTTAGGAAAGAACTTTTGACATCCATTTGAGACAATTTCCATCCAAGCCGAGCTACTATGGAGAGAAGCAACCAAAATGTGACCATATTTGCAGTGGGAGTAAAAGTCTCATTAGAGTCTATGTAATGTCTCCATTTTCGCAAGCATCAGAGTTTGGAGAATTAGCCTATCATTTGACCCTCTTAGGCTAATGGAGTTGGTTAGAGGGTCCTTGGCAGTCATCAGTGTATGTTTTCTTCTTCAGGGTGCTTTTGGGTTCAGGTTTGGCCTTCGTTTAACTCAGTTCTTTACACTTACTATTTATAGTAAGTTACCATTTTAGGGAGTCAGGGTTTCTATTTTTAGTAGGGCACCTGGGCGGGTCTCAGTTGCAGTGTTGATCTCCTTAATCAGTTGGATGGGCGAAATATCAAGTATTTAATGAGTAATTATCATTAAAGGCACTTTAATGATAATTAATATTAAGTTAAATTATAAAGTCAAAAAGTGTACTTTATTTCAATGGGGCCATGACCCGTCATTAAAATCACTTAAAATACATTTAATATTTCATGGATTTGAGAGCCCTCTTATGGAGACTTATAATAAAGTTTTTATTAAAAACCTAAGGAGGATTTCAAAAAGGAATTAAAAGCATTTAAGGTGGTCGACCTCTCTCGAGAGGTTATAAAAGGATTCTAAAGCATAAAGTCATTATCATTTTGGAGAATATATTACTTGTGTTTTGACGTGTGTGCTATGTGGAGAAACACATAAGGGTTTTTGCCATTGTTTAGCCTTTGTGAATGAAAACTCATATAGGTTGTGCAACTTTGAGGTTGTGAAAGACCAGTTGAGATTATTGCCTGAGTGTGGGCTTCATCCAGGAGTCCTATTTGTGCTAAAAGGTGAATAAATATCAAAAGGTTTGAAGAGTATTGAAGATTGATCAACTGCAGACCTGAAGATTCATTTGGCAGCCATTAAATATCAAAAGTTATTGATCTGCTGCTACAGTGATGTGAATAGTACCCATTCTACAGTGACATGAATAGTACTTGTGCTACAATGATGTGAATAGTACCCACGCTACAGTGCTTCTATAGTACTTTGTGTAAAGTTTTTCCGGGTATGTTATTGGTATATTGGGTACTTAAATATCTCATTTGTATTGGGTTTTCTAGTGCTGTTACAGTCTGATAACATGCATATCAGACCTGATAAGAATGTAATCAGCCCTGATTTCCATTCAATAAGAAGCAATATTATATGTGGGTTTTTTGTATAAGCATATGTAAACATTCCTTATCATTTCTATGCAATTGTATGTGTTTTTGGCATTGAGATAACATTCAAACAAACATCAAAAAACACAAACACTCAGAAAATCAGAACTCAGACATTGCATGCCAACCATTTGACGAAATGTCAATCCATTCAAACTGAGTTTTTGGAGTAGAACTAGTAAGGGTTCTTACAGTGGTATCAGAGCCGTTTCCCTGCCATCCTGTTGGGGATTCATTATTGCATGTCATTTTGGTGAACACCCAGATGGTTGCATGTTAGCAGAACTTAGTTGGAAATCAGTTACATATAGCAGGTGTAGAAAAGGTTACATCAATGGCTATCTATAGCCGGTATAGAATTAAGGATGGAAGATTGTTACATATCTTCCTTACTGCTCTACCAAAGAAGGAAAGGGTATCTAGTCTGGAGAAAATAATGAAAGACCTTGAACAAACACAACAACAGATTAATCGTAATTTGCAGCGTTTAAAGATACAAGACATCCCTTCCTTTACACTATTTTTGGGTATACCGAATGAGGATGAAGATGACTTGAATTTTTCAAGTCCATATCAACAGCGGAAAAAGAACGAAATATCAAAGGATTGTAAAGAAAGCATTGGGAAAGGTGAAGAGTTAAATGTGCAAGAACAAGAAAAGAAAGAAGATTTGTTTCGGCCTATCCATGGTCATGATAAGGACAAATTTCAGTCATGTGATGAAGGTATTGACATTCATAAGGACCATGAAGTTGAAGAAGACACCATAATGGCTCAGCCACTTGCAGGGTATGCAGAAAAAAGGCAAGAAGATGTGTTACCATTTGACTTGCATCCTAAGGAGAACAAAAATCAGTCAGCTTATGATGGCCCTATGGTGGAAGAAGAGAAAATTGATGTCATTAGCGCTCAAGAAATTGTTATCAGTCATGATAACAAGTCTAATTTTTATGACAGCAGTCTTTCCCTTAAGCGTCATGATGATTTAGAAGTCATGGCAAGTTCAGAAAGTGTTGTGGGAGAGGCCTTGAGTATTGGCACACAAAAATACAGGTGTCAAGATTGAGGATTGTATGGGAAATTTGACCCATCACAGTTCTGTTTTTCATGACAGCAGTGATGAAACTTGGCATCAGCATGAGACGGTAGTGACTCCACATGTGCAAAATGCTTTTATTGAGTTGTCACATGAAGGGACTCAAGAATTGGGTACTAATGGTGCATTGCGTGATGTGGATTCATGTCATGATGAGTTTGATTTTTCAAATCAGACCATAGGAAACAAATCAGAAAATTCACTAATTGGCAATGAGTCCTAGGATTGTTCTTAGGTTGGACACAGTTCTTATGGAAGAAGTGTGCAAAGATATTGTCAAATAAGCAACTTCTATTATGTCATTGGAGCCATCCCATGTGGTACATAACAACAGTACCTTCACTGAGGAAGTGGGTAGAGCTGATGGCTCACATGATGGTGGGAATTTGCGTTATATCTCTCTCAGTAGAGAGAAGGGTGCAAGGAGAGAGGAGGTTGTTCAAGAGGAGCGAGAGCCAATACAGGTGTTTGATTCTACTCGTTACTCCTGGGATTTGGAGATGGATGATTCAGATCAGCATGGAGTGGGTGTTTAGTTTGTGAATAATCCATTATTTGAGTCTGAGGCAGAAATGGTTTATGATAATCCACTCTTCGAGTTGGATGTTGATCTCCCTCCTGCACTAGTGCTGCTTTGAGCAATGATCATAGTGTTTGGGATCTTTCTAGTGCATCAGGAGTCCAAATAGAGCTCATGGAGGAGTTTTACAGTGTGTACACTGTGAGGAGTGCTTACAGTTTTGCCTTTGATCCACCTGTACATGATTCGTATTCGATGCACAATTCATGTGTGCATGATGATTCTCTTTGCGCAGTCAAGGGAAGCCAATCATTGATGTGCTCAGAGTTACCATCTTCAAAAGATGAGACTAGAGGCTACAAGTACTCGACTCAGTGGTTTGCAAGGGATTACTTGCAGGATCAGAGGTTGGATTACCATCATGTTGATGTGTACCCGACTGAGTTTCCTACTTCTGGGTTTCAATGGGAGACAGGGCTTCCTGGAGGTTGTTGTGGTAGCAGGCATGATGGCACGGTTGCATATCACATCCACGAGAGATGTTGCGTAATAGACAGTTCCAGATATTCTTACTTCCTTATGATGGATGGATGTGAGTACTGTTTATATTGGGATCCAAGTGGCGATAGGATTGGCACTGTGTATTGGATGGGTCCCAGTGGATTGCTTCACCACTCCTGGCATGGTGAAGTTGGGTCAATATTGAGCAGTAGAAGTCTAAGGATGTTCTTAGCAGGCTTATATTTTGGATTTGGGATCCAGGGATATTTTGTTGGACACTCTCCAGTGTGCGGTGGGATCCTTTATGTGCATCATGATTCCAGTCAGAGTTCATTGGTGAGTATTGTGGCATGTACATGGTGTGGTTTGTTCGCAGTTTCGCATTTGGTTCACATGTACATGAGTTGAGTTCGATGCATAGTTTTAGTATGCATGGGTCGGACAGTTGGTTTGTTGTCTCTCCTTGCGTAGTTGAGTTTATGTTGGTGCTACAGAAGTTGTGTTCATGTGTGGGACATTTCACCGTCTTCTTTTGGACCTCCGGTGGTGTGGCGTTTCTTTGCAATAGAGATTGCTTGGAGACAAGCAATTTCAGGGAGGGCAGATTGTAATGTCCCCATTTTCGCAAGCATAAGAGTTTGGAGGATTAGCCTATCATTTGACCCTCATAGGCTAATGGAGTTGGTTAGAAGGTCCTTCTTGGCAGTCACCAGGGTGTGTTTTCTTCTTTAGGGTGCTTTTGGGTTCAAGTTTGGCCTTCGTTTGATTCAATTCTTTACACTTACTATTTATAGTAAGTTACCATTTCAAGGAGTCAAGGTTTTTATTTTTAGCAGGGCACCTGGACGGGTCTCAGTTGCAGTGTTGATCTCCTTAATCAGTTGGATGGGCGAAATATCAAGTATTTAATGAGTAATTATCATTAAAGGCACTTTAATGATAATTAATTAATATTGAGTTAAATTATAAAGTCAAAAAATGTACTTTATTTCAATGGGGCCATGACCCATCATTAAATCACTTAAAGTACATTTATTATTTCATGGATTTGAGCGCCCTCTAATGAAGACTTATAATAAAGTTTTTATTAAAAACCTAAAGAGGATTTCAAAAAGGAATTAAAGGCACTTAAAGAGGTTGACTTCTCTTGAGAGGTTATAAAAGGATTCTAAAGAATAAAGTCATTATCATTTTGGAGAATATATTACTTGTGTTTTGACATGTGAGCTGTGTGGAGAAACACAGAAGGGGTTCTGCCATTGTTGAGTCTTTGGGAACGAAAACTCTCATAGGTTGTGCAATTTTGAGGTTGTGAAAAACCAGCGTAGATACTCAAATGTGTTTTTTGGTAGTGCTTCTGTGAAAATATCTGCAATTTGCTCTATAGTACTGATATACTCCATCTTAACTTGTTGATTTGCAACCTGTTCTCTCAATAAGTGATATCTAATGGGAATATGTTTTGTTCTTGAATGCATCATTGAATTCTTTGAAATATTAATAGCACTTGTGTCGTCACAAAAAATAAAAATAGGTTCATCATATTTTTCTTTGATATCTTTCAAAGTTTGTTTCATCCAAAGTACTTGAATACAACACAATACCGCTGCAATATATTCTGATTCAACTATAGAAAGTGATATTGAATTCTGCTTTTTGCTTAGCCATGATACTAAGCTATCACCAAAGAAGAAAGTCCTTCCACTTGTACTCTTTTATCATCCAAGCACCCTGTCCAATTTGAATTTGTATAAGCAACTAAAGTGAAATCTCTACCTATAGGATACCATAATCTTTAATCCAATGTCCACTTGATATATCTGAATATTCTCTTCACCAACTGAACATGACTATCTTTTAGAGATGACTGATATCTTGCAACCATACCTACTGCATGCATGATGTCTGACCTTGATGCTGTCAAATATAAAAGACTACCAATCACAGATCTATACAAAGATTGATTTGCAACAGGGGAATCTTCATTCTTACTCACTTTATTCCCTGTACACATTGGTGTGCCAACTGGTGCACAATCCTCAAAACCAATTTTTTTCAACATTTCCTTGACATATTTACTTTGAGATATAAAAATTTCTTTATCTAATTGAAATATTTGCAACCTTAATAAAAATGACAATTCTCCAAGCATAGACATCTCAAATACCTTTTGCATATTATCAAAAAATTCTTTTGTCATCTTCTCAATGTTTATTCGAAAAATAATGTCATCAACATATACCACAACAATCAATTGATGCTCACCTTTTGTTTTGATGTAGAGATTACTGTCAACAAATCCTCTCTTGAAACCTTGATCCTATAGGTGCTTATCAAGTCTTGCATACCAAGCTCTAAGAGCTTGTTTCAATCCATACAGTGTTTTCTTCAATCTGCATACATGGCTACTAATATTTGAGAAAATAAATCCCTTAGGCTGCTCAATGTAGACCTCTTCTTCTAGATTCTCGTTTAGGAAGACAGATTTGACATCCATCTGAAACACTTTGAAATTTTTAAACACTGCATATGCAAGAAACATTCTAATAGCCTCTAGCCTTGCTAATGGTGCAAAAGTTTTTTCAAAATCTATTCTCTTAATCTGAGCATATCTTTTACATACTAATCTTACTTTATTCTTGGTCACTTCTCCATTTTCATTCAACTTATTTTTATAAACATATTTTGTTCATATTACATTGTGATCGTTTGGTCAAGGGACTAATTCTCAAGTATCATTCTTTGCTATCTGATTTAATTCTTCATCCATTGTTTTAACCCAATGCTTATCATGTCTAGCTTCTGAAAATGTTCTACGTTGAATTTTGGATAACAAAGAAATTAACTTGCTCAGATTCACCTACCATCATTCTTCTGGTGCGAATTTCTTTATTTATGTCTCTGATGATGTCACTTTTATTATGATTTATCTGAACATATTTGGATGGAGTTTTACTGTCATTTTTCTCCTTCTCATCTTCATTTGATTCTTCAAAATCTTCCTCTTCAATGATTTTAGCAATGTCTACTAGATCACTGATTCTTTGTGTTTCATCTTCTTCTACCCTGACACTTGCACTTTCAACAATTTTCTTGGTTCTTTTGTTATAACATTTATAAGTTTTACTTTTACAAGAATAACCAAGAAATATACTTTCATCTGTTCTAGATTCAAAATTTTCAAGTTTTTCATCGGTTCTCTTTATGAAGCATCTGTTGTCGAAAACTTTGAAATAATCAACTATTGCTAGTTTGTCTTTTCATAGTTCATAAGGAGTTTTGTCACTATTGACTCTTAATAATGATCTATTTTGAATATGCACTATTGTAGCAACTGCCTCTCTCCAATATTTGTCTGGTATTTTGGATTCATTTAGTATTGTACTCATCATCCTTTGAATTGTTATGTTTCTTCGCTCAACTACTCCATTTTGCTGTAGAGTTTTCGCTGCTGAATAATGTCTCTTTATTCCATGGTCTTCACAAAACTTAATAAATTGATCTGACATGAATTCTCCTTCTCGATATGATCTTAGACACTTAATCTTTAAATTGGTTTCAATCTTAACTAATGCTTTGAATACTTTGAAATGTCTGAAAGCTTTTGATTTTTCCTTTAAAAACATTATGCAAGTCATACGTAAAAAATCATCAATAAACAACATAAAATATTTTTCACCTTGAGTACTTTGAGTTCTTATAGGTTCACATAGATTAGTGTGAACAAGCTCTAACATCTGAGTGGTCGAGTACTCTTTTGTTTTGAGCCGCCTTCTAGGCTGCTTTCCATGCTGACAAGGTTCACAAAGCGTGTCGGATGGGTTTGTAATATTTGGAAGATTTGTGACTGCTTGCTTCTTACTGATGTTGACAAAATTGTCAAAATTATGTGCTTCATTCCCTTGTGCCATAGCCAACTTTCTTCAATCTGACTCAAACATTTTTGACCTTTGATGTCTAATAACATATACAGATTATAATCTGTTCTCTGAGCATCTGCAATCAACACATTTGAATCTTTTCTCCTAATTTTACAAATTTTTGCATAAAAATTTAGTGTCTCTGATCACATATTTGATTTACACTCAAAAGAATATGCTTAAGATCTACATATAAAATATTTTCAGTTTTAGTTCTACCATTATTCAAACTTAGTGTACTTTTTTTGGCAATTCTGGTAGTAGTATTATCTCTGAATTTCAGTGTGCCATCATTGATTTTTTTCAAGGTTATGAACTTACTTTTGTCTTCTGTCATGTGCCTCGAACATCCATTGTCAATGAACCATGGTTTTTCTTCATTTTTTTCATGCAAAGCTGTCTGTACCAACATAAATTTTTCAAGTTGTTTTTTCTACCATGAACCTGTCTGAACTTTCTTCTTGATGAATGGAGCCTTGAAACTCTGATCCTTCTTGATTGACTCGAACACGCTTCTACAATATTAGGCTATGTGTCTGAAGTTGTTGCACTTGTAACATATTATGGCCTTTTCATTAAACCTTGATAGAGGAGCAAAAGAGTTGTGGCTTCTGCTTGACTCTGCATGACATTTCTTCTCTTTATTTCTGAAATTGTTAGCCCTTTTTTGACATTCTATTTTCTTATACCATATCCATTACAATAAAAACAGTAACTATAAAAATAGGATCTATTTGTGTATCTCTGATCTGATTGCCTTTTGTAGCTCTGTTCCCTCCAGCGTTTTTTGTTTGAGATACTAGGCTATGTGTCCGAAGTTGTTGCACTTGTAACATATTATGGCCTTTTCATTAAACCTTGATAGAGGAGCAAAAGAGTTGTGGCTTCTGCTTGACTCTGCATGACATTTCTTCTCTTTATTTCTGAAATTGTTAGCCCTTTTTTGACATTCTATTTTCTTATACCATATCCATTACAATAAAAACAGTAACTATAAAAATAGGATCTATTTGTGTATCTCTGATCTGATTGCCTTTTGTAGCTCTGTTCCCTCAAGTTGTTTTTTCTACCATGAACCTGTCTGAACTTTCTTCTTGATGAATGGAGCCTTGAAACTCTAATCCTTCTTGATTGACTCGAACACGCTTCTACAATACTAGGCTATGTGTCCGAAGTTGTTGCACTTGTAACATATTATGGCCTTTTCATTAAACCTTGATAGAGGAGCAAAAGAGTTGTGGCTTCTGCTTGACTCTGCATGACATTTCTTCTCTTTATTTCTGAAATTGTTAGCCCTTTTTTGACATTCTATTTTCTTATACCATATCCATTACAATAAAAACAGTAACTATAAAAATAGGATCTATTTGTGTATCTCTGATCTGATTGCCTTTTGTAGCTCTGTTCCCTCCAGCGTTTTTTGTTTGAGATGTCTTCTGTATTTTTAACTTCTTTTTCTATTTTCTCTTTTGTAAGAGCTTCAGCATAGCTCTTTTCTTTTTTCTTGTTTGTGAAAGTAGTGGCCTCTCTTTTCTCTTTTTCAAATCCAATACCTATCTTATTTGGCATTGATTTTTTATTTTCTAATATCTTATTCAACATATTAGTGTTATTCTCAAATTTTGAATCATTAGCTGCTCTATCATTGATTGTTTTATTTGTTTTCTCAATATTTGCTTTTAAATAAGTAATTTCAATAACATACATTTTACATTTTTTACTTACTATTTGCAACTGTCATTAGATCTTCTTCATTCTTCTTAGCTTTTTCAAAGTGTGCTTGTAGATCTTCAATTATTCCCTTTGACTCCTTTTCATTTTTTTTGATCTAGAGTTTTAATCTTCAATTCTTCTTTTCAAGAGCTTTTAACTCTTCTAAGGCACAAATGAGTTTTCATTCCAGATTTATTTCAACTTCATCATGTTCTTCTTCTTGATCAACTGTACTTTTGCTTGTTGAGGCATCTTTATGTATGGCCATGAATATAATTTCTTCTTCTTCTGAATCACTGACTCTACTATCTTCGTCTGAGCTAGGATCTTTAGAATACAAACTCTTCTTCTCAAATCCCTTCTTGAATTTTCTTTTGAAATTCTTTTTGTATTTAGACTTTCCTTCTTCATTTTCACCATTGCCTTTATCTAGGCACTTAGCTGCAAAATGTCCGATCTTTCCACAATTAAAACATTTAAAAAGTGATTTTCCTTGATATTTAGCTGTCTTTTTTCGACTTGCGAATGAATAGAGCTTCGTTGTCATCTTCATCATCGCTAGAACTATCACTTGATTTTTGAATCTTAGCCTTCTCTTTCTTTGATGTCTTGAAAGCAGCTTTTCTTTTTTAGGGTTTCTCTTGTTCGGTCCGCATCTCATATGCCGTAAGAATATCATGTAGTTCATCTATCTTAAGCTTGGCTAAATTCTTCATCTCTTCAATTGCCGAAACTTTTGCATCATATCTCAATGGTAGAGATCTCAAAACTTTTTGAACCACAATTGATTCTTCTAACTTTTTTCCAAGACCTTGAATTTGATTAACTATTTGATCAAACCGCAAAAGATAACTTGCTACATTTTCTTCTTCTTTCATCTTCAAACTCTCAAACTGTCTTTTGAAAGTCTGAAACTTAGCTTGCTGAACCTTTCCATCACTTTTGTAAATATTCTCAAGGTTTACCCAAGTTTTATGAGCAAATTTATATTGCATAACTTTAACAAATTTTGATTCACATAAACCACATAAAATAACATTTAAAGTTTTAGCATTATTTTCACTTGCCTTATTTTCTATCGGAGTAGTTACAAATGTCTGTGGCTCTTCATATTCCTCCACCATTGCTTGCCAAATGTCGAATCCAAGGGCCATCAAATAAGTCTTCATCCTTATGCTTCAAAAAGCATAATTTGTCCTATCAAACAAAGGTGCTTTATTTGTAGAAAAACCTTCATGTGATCCAGCCATCGCGCTTACCTGATCTACCTTCAAGCTATAAAACTTTTTCAAAAAGAACCTGCTCTAAGACCAATTGTTAAGCATGAAATATACTGAGAGGGGGAGGTGAATCATTATATTATATATTTTTTACTTAATTTGATTTTTTTCTTTAACCACTTAACCACACATTCAAGATATGCAATAAAACTGAAACAATAATATGCACCACACAAAAGAGAGAGACCAAATTTTTACGTGGAAACCCAAAGTGGAAAAATGACAGAAAACAATTTCAAGTATATGAATGAGCACCAACTCAAATTACAAAGTTCGCAAGCATCAACTTGCAGGAACACTAACCCTTTTGCCGAGCACCAACACAACTATTTGTGAGCGCCAACCCACATGAGCACCAACCCCTTGCAAAATTTTTTTTAGCACCAACCCACAGGAGCACCAACCCCTCTTGTGTATAAAACACAACTATTTCTCAATGTTGCTTACTCAACAAATGATAGAACTCTACAATATCTTCTGTTTTTCTCTCTTCGAAAACAAATGCAAACCATGCACTTTCTTGCATATTACAAATAGCTTATCAAATCTTTATTTATAGTTTTCCAAATGACCTTTGACATTCACCTTTTGTGACCCTTCAATCCTCATGGAAAATAGCGTCAAACTTGCATGACCTTTCGTATCCTTGCATTTGAAAAGTCATATGGTGACCCTTCATAACCAAAAGCATCCTTTCCTCTTTTGTCTTTATCTTGGTGACCTTTCATTTTCCTCAAAGTGTCCCTTCATGAAAAAGTGCACCATACCCTCTTTTGTACTCACATGGTGACTCTTGAAATTTCTCAAAATGACTCTTTATGAGAAAATACGTCCCATTTCTCTTTTGTCTTTTACTCCGTGACTGTTTGACTTCTCCATGGGCCCTCTTTTGACTTATATGCAACCAAAAATATATTCATTAATATTAAATAAATATTAACACACATTAGCCAAAATATGAATATTAAAAAACACCATTAAATGCAATGGGGCCTTTATCACCAATAATGTTAGACCTTTGATATCAATGACAATATTTCCAACACTAACATGACGCTTATTCGCTTGGTGGTTTTCTTGGCGAGTAACTGATCAACTAGTGGTTACTCGTTGGTTATGCCATCCAACTACCCATTCCCATTTATACAAAATAACAACATTGAACTTGGGGAGTGAAGATAAAACAAGCACATGATCATGAGTAATTAGGGCTTTTGATGAAAAAGGTAAAGGGAAGTCCAAAAATGTGTCCTTTGAATCATAGTGAAAATTTATTATGTCAATGTTGAATAAGTTTAAAGCATAAAGTTGTTAATGTCAACTTGGTCCAAGATGAAATTATGGCCATAGTATACATCCTTGGTGGGTACTTTGCGTGAAAAAAGATTGAGGAAAGTAAAATCTATAAAAACTAGTGATTATTTTTTTGCAGGCTGGGTGAGTATTTAGATAGTACTCGCGGTGAGTACTCGCCAATACCCGGCGAGGACTATCTAAATACTCGCCAATGTGGTCAAAACGTAGAAAAAATGTGGAAAGATAACATATTTTTGTTGTTTTTAAGCACACATGCCCCCACACTTTCATCACATAGCATTTGAGACGACAATATATCTATAAAATAAATACTTAAGTACAAGATAGTTTCTTATACTCTAATTTGTATTATATATATATATATATATATATACTTTCAGGATGTTTGAGTGGTTTTGGACCTTTAAGAGCTATAATGCAAATTCTATTTTTTGGTGGATCTTATCATATTTCAACTTAGTCAGATTTCAGGGTTTCAGGATTTCAAACTTAGCCATGTTTTAGGGTTTTAAGATTTCAGGGAGACATCATAGGAGGTATGAAGGTTGCATGAAGTGATGTAGGTATGATAGAAACCTTGCATTCAAGAAACAACTAAAGGAGTTCCTTGTATATTAGTAGAAGCAAGAGATATTGGATTGGATGACATCTTTATAGATGTTGTCGAACATGAGGTAGAGGAGTCATTGCGATTTGCTACCAGGGTGGAGCCATAGGCATAGTGTTCTAGGTAGAGTGAGGAGTTGCAACAGAGTGCGAGGACTAGACTCTCTCAGCCTCCCCTATTTTTCACTAGAATGGGGAAGATGAAATTGTATATTCTTGTAATTTGTAACTTGTATCCACATGCAATCTATAATGATGATTTTCAATCACAATCATTATAAATTTATAAGTATCAGTTTGTTGTTGTATTCGCATAATTACGCGATTTCATATTCTATTTGTATTTAAATCTAATAGAAACACTTCCGCAACATTTTATAGACTCATTTGATACATTTTGTAACTAGTGTATAAAACTTATGTTTTTAAAGAACTTTAAGTATTTTTTAAAGTTGCCAAATATTGTTGAGTAATTTGTTTTCTGGCTGGGCAAGTACTCTCCGAGTACGAGTATGCAAACTATGGTTGTGGCAATCACCTGAGCACAAGGAAAGAAGGCACAATATCCTAACCTAGTGGTAGCAAAAACAAATAATTATGGAGATACATGCAAAAATAAACAAAGCCATGCAAAACAAAGAGACTAAGTCAAGCTCTCAAACAACCAAAGGTCCCATTGACTTAAAAAATTCTCCACTTAAGAGGGTGATAGGAAACCGAGTATTGTAGGGTATTCCAAAATTTCATGAGGCATTGGGTGACATGGCTTTGCCCCTTGGATCCAAGCTTAAGAGTGATGAACAAGTGGTGAATCCCATAATTCTGATGATTGAAGGTTGTAAACCTAATATCATGCATATGGAACTCTTAGGGATGACATTGGCGAATCCGACACTAGATTGAGGACCATATGTGAATATATTTTCAAAGGAGACCTCAAAAAACTTGGTTAAGCCTACTATAAGGCCACCTACTATCAAATGTGAATATGCTTCCAAAGGAGACCTCACAAAATGGGATGTCGTTTTGCTTTTCGGTGTTTTTGGGAACATAAAAAGTAGCAATCAACACCCCAACCTTTATCATGGGCTTCATGGTCATCTCCTTATGCAACACTGTATATGATGCCTTGATTGAGCAAGGGTGGCTGAGCAATGCCATGGTTGATGACAAGAAAATAATGTGTTGTTCATTGAGTATGAAGGCATAAGGTTATAATTTGTTGAAAATATTGTCATTGATGTCAAAGGTCTCGCATTATTGGTGATAAAGGCCCCATTGCATTTAATGGTGTTTTTAATATTCATATCTTGGCTAATATGTGTTAATATTTATTTAATATTAATGAATATATTTTTGGTTGCATATAAGTCAAAAGAGAGCCCATGGAGAAGTCAAAGAGTCATGGAGTAAAAGACGAAACAGGAATGGAACGCATTTTCTCATAAAGAGTCATCTCGAGAAATTTCAAGAGTCACCATATGAAGACAAAAGAGGGTATGGCACATTTTTTCATGAAGAGACATTTTGAGGAATACAAAAAGTCACCAAGATAAAGACAAAAGAGGAAAGGACGCTTTTGCTTATGAAAGGTCACCATATGACTTTTCAAATGCAAGTATACGAAGGGTCATGCAAGTTTGGCGCCATTTTTCATGAAGATTGAAGGGTCACAAATGGTGAATGCCAAATGTCATTTGGAAAGCTATAAATAAAGGCTTGAGAAGCCTTTTGTAACATGCAAGAGAGTGCATGGTTTGTATTTGTTTTCGAAGAAAGAAATGCAGGGGATATTGTAGAGTTCTATCATTTGTTGAGAAAGCAATATTGAGAGATAGTTGTGTTTTATACACAAGAGGGGTTGGTGCTCACAAATCTTTGCAAAGGGTTGGTGCTCACAAATCTTTGCAAAGGGTTGGTGCTCTTGTGAGTTGGTGCTCACAAAGAGTTGCTGTGTTGGTGCTCGACAAAGCAGTTGGTGCTCTTGCAAGTTAGTGCTTGCGAACTTTATAATTTGAATTGGTGCTCATTCATATACTTGAGATTGTTCTCCGTGGTTTTTTTCACTTTGATTTTTCACGTAAAAATCTGGTCTCTCTTTTGTGAGGTGCATATTATTGTTTCAATTTTATTGTATATCTTGAATGTGTGGTTAAGTGGTTAAAGAAAAGGAATTTGATTAAAAAATAAGATATATAATATACTGATTCACCCCCCTCTCAGTGTATTTCGTGCTTAACAATTGGTATCAGAGTAGGTTCCTTTGAAAAAGTTTTACAGCTTGAAGGTAGATCAGGAAAGCACGATGGCTGGATTACATGAAGGTTTTTCTACAAATGACACCTTTGTTTGATGGGACAAATTATGTTTTTTGGAACATAAGGATGAAGACTTATTTGATGGCCCTTGGATTCGACATTTAACAAGCAGTGTTAGAGGAATATGAAGAGCCATAGACACTTGTAACTACTTCGGCAGAAAAGAAGGCAAGTGAAAATAATGTAAAGCTTTAAATGCTATTTTATGTGGTTTATGTGAATCAAAATTTGTTAAAGTTATGCAATATAAATCTGCTCATGAAATTTGGGTAAAACTTGAGAATATTTACAAAGGTGATGGAAAGGTTCAGCAAACCAAACTTCAGACTTTCAGAAGACAATTTGAGAGTTTGAAGATGGAAGAGGAAAAAAATATAAGTTATCTTTTGCGAGTTGATCAAATAGTTAATCAGATTCAAGGTCTTGGAGAAAAGTTAGAAGAATCAATTGTGATTCAAAAAGTTTTGAGATCTCTACCATTGAGATATGATGCAAAAGTTTCAGCAATTGAAGAGATGAAGAATTTAGCCAAGCTAAAGATGGATGAGCTAAATGGTATTCTTACGACGTATGAGATGCGGACTGAACAAGAGAAACCTTCAAAGAGAGAAGCTGCTTTCAAGACATCAAAGAAAGAGAAGGCTAAGATTCAAGAATCAATTGACAGTTCTAGCGATGATGAAGATGACAACGGAGCTATATTCACTCGCAAGTCGAAAAAGGGCACAGGTAAATATCAAGGAAAATTACCTTTCAAATGTTTTAATTATGAAAAGATTGGACATTTTGCAACTAAGTGCCCAGATAAAGGTAATGGTGAAAATGAAGAAGGAAAGTCTACATACAAGAATTTCAAAGAAAAATTCAAGAAGGGATTCAAGAAGAAGAGTTTGTATTCTAAAGATCCTAGCTCAGCAGAAGAAAGTGGAGTCAATGATTCAGAAGAAGAAGAAATTCTATTCATGGCCATCCCTGATGCCTCCGCAAGCAAAAGTATAGATGATGAAGAAGAACATGATGAAGCCGAAGTGAATCTGGAAGGAGCACTCATTTGTGCTTTAGAAGAGTTAAAAGCTCTTGAGAAGAAGAATCGAAAACTAAAACTCTAGATCGAGAAAAATGAAAAGGAGTCAAAGGAAACAATTAAAGATCTACAAATACACTTTGAAGAAGCCAAACAGAATGAAGATCTAACGGCATAGTTGCAAAAAGTAAGTAAAGAATGTGAAAAGTATGTTATTGAAATTGCTTTTTTAAATGCAGATCTTGAGAAAACAAATAAAGCAATCAATGATAGAACAGTCAATGATTCAAAATTTGAGAATAGCACTAATATGTTGAATAAGATATTAGAAAGTCAAAGATCAATGTCAGATAAGACAGGTATTAGATTTGAAAAAAAGAAAGAGGAGGCCACTACTTTCACAGACAAGAAAAAATGAAAGAGCTATGCTAAAGATCTTACAAACGAGGAAATCAAAAGAGAAGTTAAAAATACAGAGGACATCTCAAACAAAGAACGTTGAAAAGAACAGAGCTACAAAAGGCAATCAGATCAGAAATACACAAACAGATCTTATTTTTATAGTTATTGTTTTTATTGTAATGGATATGGTCATAAGAAAATAGAATGTTGAAAAAGGGCTAACAATTTCAGAAATAAGGAGAAAGAAAGTCATGCAGAGTCAAGCAGAAGCCACAACTCTTTTGCTACTCTATTAGATTTTAGTGAAGAGGCCAATATATGTTACAAATGCAACAACTTCGGACACAGCTTTGTATTGTAGAAGCGTGTTCGAGTCAGTCAAAAAGGAACAGAGTTTCAAGACTCCATTCATCAAGAAGAAAGTTCAGACAGGTTCATGGCAGAAGAAACAACTTGAAAAATCTATGTTGATGCAGACAACTTTGCATGCAAGAAATGAAGAAAAGCCATGGTTAATTGACAGTAGATGTTCGAGGCACATGACAGGAGATAAAAGCAAGTTCATAACTTTGAAGAAGATCAATGGTGGCACAATGAAATTCGGAGATAATACTACTGCCAAAATTACTGAAAAAGGTACACTAAGTTTGGATAATGGTAGAACTAAAACTGAAAATATTTTGTATGTAGAAGGTCTTAAGCATAATCTTTTGAGTATAAGTCAAATGTATGATCAGGGGCATACATTAAAGTTTTATGTAGAAAGTTGTGAAATTAAGAGAAAAGATTTAGATATTTTGGTTGCAAATGTTTAGAGAACAGGGAATAATTTAGATATGTTATTAGACATCAAAAGTCAGAGGTTTGAGTTAGATTGAAGAAAGTTGGCTATGGAACAGGGGAATGAGACACATAAATTTTGACAATTTTGTCAACATCAGCAAAAAGCAAGCAGTCAGAAATCTTGCAAAGATTACAAAGCCATCTGATACGCTTTGTGAACCTTGTCAGCATGGAAAGTAAGCTAGAAGGCAGTTCAAAACAAAAGAATACTCGACCACTCAAATGCTAGAGTTTGTTCACACTGATCTGTGTAGACCTATGAGAACTCAAAGTACTCAATGTGAGAAATATTTCATGTTGCTTATCGATGATTTTTCATATATGACTTGGGTAATGTTTTTTAAAAAAATTAGATGTTTTCAGACATTTCAAAGTATTAGTTGAGAATGAAACCAGTGTTGATGAAGTGGATTGCACTCGGGGCATGACGCCTAGCTCTTGCCTTCCACACGTCAAAATGGAAACTCCCCTCTCACCTGTGGGACTGGCGAAGCTAGAGGGGAGAGTCTCTAGGTAAGGGCTAGCTCCTTTTGATGCATCTAAGTTGTTCCAATAAGTACTAGTACATATATATATATATATATAATGGGGGGGTGAAAAGGGAGAAGGATTATAGGAAAACAGAACCTACTCTAAAAGGGGTGATGCACCAAATGATTCGACCTACTCACACTCACACTTGAAACCATACAAACACATACGTACACTTTAAACTGGCAAAAGGACCAGGCTGCAGGAAGCTTAACAGGGAGGCTTTAATGGAACACACAGAAAATAGAGACTCACCATAGGTGTTGTGGAAAGGGCACACTGTATAGTAGCTTCTTTCTATCTCTGCGCTTCCAGGTGTAGCTCTCCTTGTCACTTGCAGGAATGGCACCTTATAGACACTAGGTGCGTTGGTGTTAACCATGTGGAAGCATTAGAAAGCAATGTGAAATATTCCGAGCCAATTTTTTTGATTTTTTAATTAACAGATTTCAACATTACAAGCAAGTACCCGTTAAGGTTAGAAGATAAACCCAAACGTACTGAAACAATTCTAACCAGAATGGCATCGATGATGGCGAGCATTGGTCAGAGGATCTAAAACAAACTGCTTATGCTGTAACTCTAACCAGAATGGGGCCGATGATGGCGAGCATTGGTCAGAGGATCTGCTATTCTAAAAGCCGGAAAATGAACTCGACGTCAAGTATGTGCTACCCAATCCAATGCGGAGTGAGGGGCTACCATATGACAGAGTGATTACAATAAAATTGCTTAAAAGGGAAATGTTGAAAGATGAAACTACTCCACACCCAGCATGTGCTTGCTAACCCAAAGAGAGAAAGTAGCTACCATAGGGCGGAGCTCAACACGCAGAATGTGCTTGCTAACCCCAAGAGGGAAAGTAGCTACCATAGGGCGGAGCTATAACTAATACAATGACTTAAATTGAAACTGAACATTACAATCAGATTTGAACAAGTTTGAGAATTACTGCCAGTACTACTGCCAGTTTACAAAATGAAACTCATTCGCCTGCCAAGAGCATAGGAATTGAAAGATTAGCATTACATCATATAAAGAACTCTCTTTGGCTTGATTAGAGATGCCGAAACAATAACTCTCTCAGTAACCAAATAATAATTCTGTTTTTTTTTTACAAATCTGCACTTTAAATTGAAAAACCAGCAACCTATGAATTTACTCATATGCTCATAACTCTCTCATTTCTCACCCAAATGATCTCAAATCTGATGCAATAGACCCTCAAAATGATGGCGCCTAACTTAGTAATAAGAAATGGCATCTAAAAATGGTTATTAATTACTGACACGAATCTCAATGCACTCTAGAAAGTACGGCCTTCAAGGAATGACGGATTTGCATTATAAAATCATAAGCTTCGTATTAAAATCTGCAAATATTCATGAAGGGGCGCCCTTACCAATAAGATGCAATGACACAATACCCAGAACGAGATTATTTTTGTTTTCTGATTTACCAATGAAAACACGGATCTGTTGTAGCTTAAAATGCAATTTCCAGAAATTAACTAATATGCTATAATCTGATCTAGACAGCCACAGGCTGATTACAATGCACACAACTCAAAGCAAACTCACAAACTAGACTAAATCACCACTAGTCGCTGTATTGCAAGCAAGAAGCGATGCTCGAGCTAGGAGGCCTTCATTCTTCGAAGCGATCCCAAAGCCAATCTGACAGCATAACATCCCTGTAGACAAAAGATAATGAAATGAGAGCACTCCTCCTTTTATACTTTTCCAACTGGGAGTCTTTAAAATCCTCTTGTATATGGGATAAAACATGAGAGGGAAAATAATATAATCCTCTTTAATTCTTTTGTTTTTTCAACCTCAACATTAAGTCGTTGAGCCTAGGCACCAAGGTCCAAAATTAAATAATAATGTTTAATTTACGGACTTTAAAACAGAGGCCAAGATGATGTCGGAAACCAATGATCTATAGCTCGTTGGAAAAGTCTTGACAAGACGAATCCAACCCCACTCTCAAAATCCCATTCCGGTGCCAATCCCGAACTTACTAAAAATAGTAAATTTCTGAAAGTGCTTTGTGTGCCAAGTAAAACATATCAACGCGAAGCTTTCAGAAAACCCAGAAGGAATCCGCAATCCAAGTTCAACATTTCCAAGTGCAAACTCTGCAAAAAGATGAAAACGTCCTCCAAGAAGTTTGGAAACCCTTATTTGAGCTTCTGCTTAACCTACGAGTTCTCAAAAACAGGCTAAATCCAAAAGAAGAGCGTAAGGCCAAATTGGGGACATTACACAATGACTAAACACAAAACTAACACTCAGACACACACAAAGATATCTAAACAGAATAGAGGTAAAAAATGCGTTTATTGATTTTAGGTGAAAATTTGCCAAGGCTTCGCCTTACAAATGTGAAAGATCATTTTCCAAATGACAAGTCTACAATATATAGAGAAAGAAAAGAGGCCTTTTGGTGCCCTTTTTACAAATGACCCATGTGCATTCCAATCATTGGGAAGAGCAAGCTGCTTAAACATCATATGAGAAATTATGGGCCGCACCATTTGTTTGCAAACAAGACTGCTCCTTCAAGACGATTATGCGGCTTGTCTGCTCATTAATGCAAAATGAAGAAATCGGGTCGCGTCATTAGCCGTTTGCACCTCTTGATGATCAATTCATAGACACTGTATCACCTGTTGGAGTAACTGCTTGAGTCGACGCCTTCTTTCGCCACTTGGACTGCTTTGTCCGTTTCTGCACTTGGTCCTTCTGCCTTTAAGCCTTTGAATTCCTTCAGGTTTGTGCTTAAGTTTGCGAAGATCAACAGCTACCTCACTTCCACAAATTTTACGTCCTCGGGTCCGTCGTTCTTCTTGACAATTCATTCATGTCTTTCCCGCTTGCCTTGGTTGTTTTCCGCTGATTCCAATAAGTGACATGTGGCGTGTTCCGCCGCTGAAACAGGGATGACACGTGGCAGCATCCGCTGAATTTATAGAAGCTTCAAACACCTTTGGAGAGTTCTGCGGAAAAGGACACGTGGCGGCTTTCGCTCTCTTTAGCAGTTCGTCGGGGCCCATCACAGTGCTCGCGGGACAAAAAAGGGAGAGACGGCGGGTGTTGACACTTGTCAGCTTCCGCTGAGCCTTGCAGGGAATACGTGGCGCATTCCGCTTCTTTTAGAGAAAACATGTCAAAGCTTCCGCGGTTGCCACTTGGCGCTTTTCGCGTTTTGGGTTTCCTTGGCTTTGTTGCTTTCTACCTCCTTCGGCCCTTGGGCTATCTTCTTGGCGGGTCGCTGGCTCCTTGGCTCTTTTCTGGTTGGCGCTCAAGCATTTTAAAAACAAACGGCTATTTTACCATCTTAAATTTGACGTCTGCGCACTCGTCACTGCTTTTGAATACCCAACGGCTAGTTTGTCGTGTTTAACTTTGACGTCCTCGGGCCCGTCACCCTTGGACCTTCATTTGGTTTTCTGCTTCGGCCTTTTTGCCCGTGGGCCTTTTCTGCGGGCTTTTTGCGCGGACAATTTTCCCGCAGACAAAAAATCCGCAAAAATTGTTTCGGCCGCTTTGATTTCTTCAGAATTTTCCCCGGGTCCTTTTGAGCTCGTGGCCTTCCGAATTCCTTCGGACAAAAGTTCGAAGGAATTCTGCCTTTGCCTTAACAAAAATTCGAAGGAACTTATCCTTGCGGCTTTCTTTGGCTTCTTTGAAGTGCTCCCTGCCCTCCGCAAGGGCTCTTGAACTCGAAACTGCCCTCCGCAAGGGCACTTGTCTTTCGGGAGGCTTGAACTTTCGTTTGAACCACTCCTTTGAACTAACCGTTGAACCAATTGATTGAACCGGTTCAAACAGTTGTTGAACCAAGGCATCAAATTGTTTGATTGAACCTGCCGATGAACTTTGCGTTGAACTTTGCCGATGAACTTTAACATTGAACCAAAAACGTTGAACCAACGCATTGAACCAAGCCGATGAACCGACTAAGTGAACCGAGTGATTGAACCATCCGATTCAACCAAAACATTGAACCAAGGCGTTGAACCAACGCGTTGAACCATTTGATTGAACCAAAGCGACGAACTTGCCGATTGAACCAAGGTGTTGAACCAAAGCGATGAACTTGCCGATTGAACTAAGGCATTGAACCGGTTCAATGGTTCAACGGTTCAAAGATGTTAACCTTCCTTGTGAATTTTTTACAAGAGTCCGAAGAAGCTTTGCAAAACCTTGCACTCTTTGAATTGGTTCTTCATGTGCCGAAGGACTTGCCTGCAGAGTTCGTAGAAAAATCTTCTTTGTAGAATCTGTAGAAACTTCACCTGCAGAGTCCGTAGAAATTTCCAGACTTGTGCAAAAATGGTAGAAAACACTTGTAGAGTCCGTAGAAATAGAACTGTAGAGTCCGTAGAAATTTTCAGACTTGTGCAAAATCAAAAAATGAAGTGGCCCAGAATAGCAGGGGAAGAAGGGGACCGATTTTTGGCCTGTTGGACCAAAAATGGTCAACAACCAGTTTGAAGATTAAGTGTTTAAGATTAGATCGAGGAAGAGAATTCATGTCAGATCAATTTATTGATTTTTGTGAAGACCATGGAATAAAGAAACATTATTCAACAGCGAGAATTTTACAGGAAAATGGAGTAGTTGAGCGGAGAAACAGAACAGTTCAAGAGATGGCGAGGACAATGCTAAATGAATTCAAGATATCAGATAAATATTGGGGAGAGGCAGTTGCTACAGCAGTGCATATTCAAAATAGAGCATTATTGAGAGTCAATAGTGACAAGACTCCTTATGAGTAATGGAAAGCTAAACCAGCAACAGTTGATTATTTTAGAGTTTACGGCAACAGATGCTTCATAAAGAGAACCGACGAAAAACTTGGGAAGTTTGAATCCAGAGTAGATGAAGGTATATTTTTTGGTTATTCTTACAAAAATAAAGCTTATAAATGTTATAACAAAAGAACCAATAAAATTGTTGAAAATGCAAGTGTCAGGGTAGAAGAAGATGAAACACAAAGAATCAGTGATTCAGTAGATATCCTTGAAATCATTGAAGAGAAAGATTTTGAAGAATCAGAGGAAAATGAGGAGAAAAAGGACATCAAAACTTCATCAAAATATGTTCAGAGAAATTATAATGAAATTGACATCATCGAGGACATAAATGAAGGAATTCACACTAGAAGAATGATGGTAAGTGAATCTGAGCAAGTCAATTTCTTTTTGTTATCCAAAATTCAACCTAAAACTTTTTCAAAAGCTAAACATGATAAGCATTGGGTTAAGGTTATTGATGAAGAATTAAATCAGATATAAAAGAATGATACTTGGGAATTAGTGCATAGACCAAAAGATCACAGTGTGATAGGAACAAAATGGGTATATAAAAATAAGTTGAAGAAAAATGGAGAAGTGATCAAGAATAAAGCAAGATTAGTATGTAAACAATATGCTCAAATTGAGGGAATAAATTTTGAAGAAATTTTTGCACCAGTGGCAAGGTTGGAGGCTATTAGAATGTTTCTTGCATATGCAGTGTTTAAAAATTTCAAAGTATTTTAGATGGATGTCAAATCTGCCTTTCTAAACAAGAATTTAGAAGAAGAGGTCTACATTGAGCAGTCTGAGGGATTTATTCTCTCAAATATTAGTAGCCATGTATGCAAATTGAAGAAAGCATTGTATGGATTGAAACTAACTCCTCGAGCTTGGTATGCAAGACTTGATAAGTACCTGCAGGATGAAGGTTTTAAGAGAGGATTTGCTGACAGTAATCTCTACATCAAAATAGAAGGTGAGCATCAATTGATTGTTGTGGTATATGTTGATGACATCATTTTTGGAAGAAACATTAAAAAGATAAAATAATTTTTTAATAATATGTAGAAAGAATTTGAGATGTCTATGCTTGGAGAATTGTCATTTTTCTTATGATTGCAAATATTTCAGTCAAATAAATGAATTTTTATATCTCAAAGTAAATATGCCAAGGAAATGTTGAAGAAATTTGGTTTTGAGGATTGTGCATCAGTTGGCACACCAATGTTTACAGAAAATAAGGTGAGCAAGGATGAAGATTCACATGTTGCAGATCAATCTTTGTATAGATCTATGATTGGTAGTCTTTTATATTTGAAAGCATCGAGGTCAAACATCATGTATGCAGTAGGTATGGTTGCAAGATATCAGTCATCTCCAAAAGACAGTCATGTTCAGTTGGTGAAGAGAATATTAAGATATATCAAGGGGACATTGGATTATAGATTGTGGTATCCCACAGACAGAGATTTCGTTTTGGTTGCTTATACAGATTTAGATTGGGCAAGATGTGTGGATGACAGAAAGAGTACAAGTGGAGAAGCTTTCTTTCTTGGTGATAGCTTAGTATCATGACTAAGCAAAAAACAGAATTCAGTATCACTTTCTACATTTGAAATAGAATATATTGTAGCGGTATTGTATTGTACTCAAGTGCTTTGGATGAAGCAAACTTTGGAAGATATCAAGTTAAAATATAATGAACCTATTTTAATTTTTTGTGACAACACAAGTGTTATTAATATTTTGAAGAATCCAGTGATGCATTCAAGAATAAAAAATATTCCTATTAGATATCACTTTTTGAGAGAACAGGGTGCAGATCAACAGGTTAAGATGGAGTATATCAGTACTACAGAGCAGATTGTAGATATTTTCACAAAGGCACTACCAAAAGACACATTTGAGTATCTGCGGGAGAAGTTGAGAGTAATTTTTTTTACTTACTGCCATTGAGGTTCAGCATCAGTTGAGGGGGAGCTAAGTGTTAGCCCCAAGTAGGCCCTTTGCCATTGATGTCCAAGGGGGAGATTAATAGGTACAGGTACAGATACAGAAATAGGTACAAGTTGTTATAGTAAAAAGGAGTTACTGTATATTTTTCAGATGGTAGTATGTGCAAGTTTTAGGATGTGGCAGTTTCAGTTTGAGGTTGTCATCAATGACAAAGGGGGAGATTGTTGGAAATATTGTCATTGATGTCAAGGATCTAGCATTTTTGGTGATAAAAGCCCCATTGCATTTAATGGTGTTTTTAATATTCATATCTTGACTAATGTGTGTTAATATTAATGAATATATTTTTGGTTGCATATAAGTCAAAAGAGGGCCTATGGAGAAGTCAAAAAGTCACGGGGTAAAAGATGAAAGAGAAATGAGATGCCTTTTCTCATGAAGAGTCATCTTGAGAAATTTCAAGAGTCACCATGTGAAGACAAAAGAGGGTATGATGCATTTTTCCATGAAAGGACACTTTGAGGAATACTAAAAGTCACCAAGATAAAAACAAAAAAGGAAATGACGCTTTTGCTTATGAAGGGTCACCATATGACTTTTCAAATGCAAGGATACGAAAGGTCATGCAAGTTTGGCGCCATTTTCCATGAGGATTGAAGGGTCACAAAGGGTGAATGCCAAAGGTCATTTGGAAAGCTATAAATAAAGACTTGAGAAGCCATTTGTAACATGCAAGAGAGTGCATTGCTTGTATTTGTTTTCAGAGAGAGAAAAGCAGGAGGTATTGTAGAGTTCTATCATTTGTTGAGTAAGCAACATTGAGAGATAGTTGTGTTTTATACATAAGAGGGGTTGGTGCTCCTATGGGTTGGTGCTCACAAATCTTTGCAAGGGGTTGGTGCTCATGTGGATTGGTGCTCACAAATAGTTGTTGTGTTGGTGCTCGGCAAAGGGGTTAGTGCTCCTGCAAGTTGGTGCTTGCGAACTTTGTAATTTGAGTTGGTGCTCATTTATATACTTGAGATTGTTCTCCGTGGTTTTTCCCACTTTGGGTTTCCACATAAAAATTTGGTGTCTCTCTTTCTCTTTTGTGTGGTGCATATTATTGTTTCAGTTTTATTGCATATCTTGAATGTGTGGTTAAGTAGTTAAAGAAAAAAAAATTGATTAAGAAATAAGATATATAATATACTGATTCACCCCCCCCCCACCCCCAGTATATTTCGTGCTTAACATAATTGACTTAAAACCCCTTACAATTAGTGAAAAAGCTTTGTTGTTTATTGAGTATAAATGTTGTAGGTTATAACTGACTTAAGATCCCTACAATTAGTTAAAAAGTGGCCTTTTCTGAGTGTGATAGGTAATCTTTTAATGATGGGGAAACTGATTCAATCGAAGGAATTATGCATTTGGAAGAATGCTTCAAGGATGAGACCAGGTCAAATGGATTCTATATTTGTAGGGAGATATAGCAAGAGAATAATTTCCAACATTCACAAATTCTTCCATGCCAGGCATGAAAACTATTAGTCCAAGCCTTAGCACAAGAAACATATCCAATCACATCAGCCATAATCATGAAGTCAATCTAAGTCTAAAATTTGTTGAATATCTTATTGGAGCTTAGTGGGCCACCATATTGGTAGGTGACCATAGCAGACAATGTTATTATTACCCAAAGCCCAATTAGCTAAGGCATCAACTACTTTATTTTGTTGTCAAGGAACATGGGTGAAATAGATCTCTTGAAATGCAACCATCAACTCTTGAATTTTTTTTCCAGCTCTCTAGCTATTTGCCAAATTTTGTCCTTCTTCAAAGACAAATTGGATAAAAGGCTTATAATTACTAGAGACTCATATTCCACTTGAGTCCTTTTCCATCCAACTTTAACAGCTTCTTGCAAACCTCTATAAACAGCCTTAATTTCAGCCAAATTATTTGTTGCATAACCCAGTCTTTCTAATAAGAAAAAGATCACTGGTCCATCAAAAAGTCTACCTATTCCATCCATACCTGCTTTACCTGGATTTCCTCTAGAAACTCCATCTGTATTCAACTTCCCAAAGCCACAAGGAGGGGACGACCATTTACCTTCATCTTTAGATTTCCTCCTTGGTTTAAAAGCACACATTTGATGATTGCCCAAGTTAAGAGATAAAATTGTGGTAAGATTGACCAATTGTGCACTCAGGTTTTGAGGAATTTTAATTTTGTACTTGATAGATTCAACAAGTTTCATCTTTATTTTTTCCCAAACAAAAGAGAAGTCCTTGTTTTTCTACTGAAAAATTATTTTGTTTCGTTCCTTCCACACATTACAAAGAAGAAGAGTTATCCCATTCCTTAAATCTGGTTCCAAATTTTGGCCAGTGGTAAGTTGCTTCACCTAGTCTCTGAAAGGTTATTCTAGGCCCAGAATTCCATTCCAAGGAATCTGAAATAAGGAAGCTAGATATTGCCATATTTGCATCACAAAGGGACATTGTATAAATAAATGAATAATGGTTTCTTCATCAGCGAAACACATTACACATCTATAAGGTCCATTATATCCTCTTTTTATTACCCTGTCCCCTGTTAGGATTCTTCTTCATAACAACCAGACAAAGAAGCTAACTTTTGGCCAAAATTTTGCTTGCCATAGTTTTTTAAATATATCCCGTAAAGGATGAGAATTTATATTGCACAACGATGCATATCCATCTAAAACAGAGTAAATCCCTGCCATATTAGTCCCCCAACCTATTACATCTGGTCCTTTAGAGCATGAGGAAGATCCTGATTGTAAAATATAATCTACTATCCTCTTTTGATCTTCCAGCTGAAATGGCCACTCCTCAGAAGGAATCCATCGATTTCCAACCTCCCAATGATACCTACATGGCTGACTATAGGGAGCAACTTCGTCCCATCCCTTATTGTGAAGAGCTTCCATTAGAGACTTCAACTTAGGGAGCTGTGTGATAACAGGTTGGTGGCCATCCCAAAAATCAGTCCAGAAATTGGTTGATTGGCCATTCTTAACAATCCAAAAAGAATATCTCTTATTTATTTCTTCTCCAATTCTCAAAACTGCCAAAATTGGAGATCCTCTCGAGGTAAGAACCAATCTGATTATTCTCTCAAGAGGATTAGTTTGAGCATATCTAGCTCTAATATTTACAGCCCACAGATTATTTTCCAACAGTCTCATTTTTAACATCATTATATCATCATTACATTTAGAATGGAACTTGTGATCTTTTGAGTATTAAGATTTTCATCTCTCCTAGTTGACCTGGCCATTTTAACTACTTTAAATACCCTTGTACAACTGATCGGCC
Organism: Torreya grandis; assembly: GCA_037957365.1. Taxonomy (NCBI): domain Eukaryota; kingdom Viridiplantae; phylum Streptophyta; class Pinopsida; order Cupressales; family Taxaceae; genus Torreya; species Torreya grandis. The sequence goes on from JARHVA010002904.1 coordinate 1,143,997, forward strand.
AACCTATCTCATGTCGGCTGTATAAAATGACTGTTAACTAATAAGTAACATCAAATGAACCTTGTTAATGCCACATTCAAGTGCATTTTCTTTCTTCTTTGACGGACAAGGACTTGAGGATAGAAACTGGGGGATTTGGAGGACCATATTGCTGACATCAATGCATTATCATATCAACTATTTTACTATTGTTGACCAAACTGTTGACTATGCTATTTAAATATGTTTAACTATAATTTACTAATGTTTGACCAGAACTGTCTGATCTTGATGTTAATTAGAGATCTAATGTTTTCACATTTTATATGATAAAGAGGAAAGCTTCTGGAAAAAAATTGTCTGATCTTGATGTTAATTGTTGCAAGGTATGTGTTTGACCTTTTTCAAGAGGGAAGTTGATTGTTGAACCCTTTGTTTGACTTTTGTACTTTTCTGACCAAAAATTTAAATATTGTTTGACTAATGTAATTTCTTTGACCAAAGACCAAATGCTAGTTTGATTGTTGTATAAATTGTTATATTGATGTTGACTGTAATTTTATGGTTGACTGCTATAAATGTTGAGTTCTGTTGTGCAATTTTTAACAAAATTTATTGTTGACCTTTAATCAAAATCCCATATATGAGCATTTGTGTTGCTGCATTTGCTGGATATGACGGTTTTAATGTGAAAATTTCCATATATCATGCTTTTCTGTTCAAATTCATCGCTTTAATTTGCCCTTCTCAAATGCCATTTTTTGAATGACTAATGTCATGTGAGATTAATGACACAAGCCCATAATCAAACAATCCACAAGTAAAAGAGAGAGCACAGATATTTGGAGGTGTTGAAAGACACCAAAAGAAGAATAATCACAATATAAAATAGAATTGGATTATGAATTATATTGGTGAGTAGCTGGGAGGCATAGCCTCTATTTATGCATGAAAGGTATAACACAATCAACACTAACATGCCGACCCTGCACCCCCTTCCTCCCCTCCCCCTTCCCTTCCTCCCCCATTCTTGAAACATAACTTGGAGGGCTAGATTAAGGTGGAATTATATTGTTAATATCCTTCACAACAAATTTATTAGGCTAAACACCAAGTTTGTTTTCCTGTTGAGTTATTTGGAAAACAAATAGAAAATTCATACTCAAATCAGGTATATGATAAATATCCCTTATCATTTTATCTTTCCCACAACATCATCGCTACTAGCAATAGTAAGCGTTGAATTGTCTGCCATGTAAACCTTCTCAACATCATTGTTCCAAGCTTTTGGAACAAACTACCATCCTTGGCCATATGATGAGTACATCTAGAATCCATAGTGAATTCACACTTAGGAGTATAAGCATGAAAAGATTGATAAGTATATGCAACAAGAACATTATTCTTACCATTACCATTTGACATGCCTTGGCACTCCTTGAGATCCTTGACTTCCTTCACTAGTTCCTTCATCCTTTCCCTTTGATGTAAGTATCCTCAACATGTCATGGCTTGCCATAATAACTGTTGTCAACCTGGAGCTGCGCCCTGAATCGAAGACGTGCATGAAATGGCCAGTCTTCTATCCAGCTGAAACAATGGGATCTTTTCAAGAGGGTGGGTGCCTCAATGGTGAAAAGAACCTCCAGAGAAGGCTGGTCCCTGTAAGATGTATCAATGAGGATCTCTACTCTATGCTGCGGACTACCATGGAAAAGGGAGAAGGAAACTTTAAGGGGAAATCCTACCTAATAAAGGTGATACACCAGAAGATTGATGCACTCAACTTGGAACCTTGAACACTGAACAAACAAGGGAAAAGGAAGACCTTCGATTTCAATCAATCACTTATGCATAAATATTTCATGAAGAGGTTCGATCCAATGACCAAAACATGAGGGGAAGCGATGGAGAGAGGTTTGATACAAGACTCTTTGCAGCCACCTAACATCCACTTACAGCTTCAGCAAAAGACATAAGAACACTGAACATGACTTGCATAATATGATAAGCTAGCAACTAGGTACGAATTAGAATTTGGGAAGGAAGAGAAATCTACCACTTATGCAAATTGTTGAATGAATATACACTATGCCAACACTTGAAATCTGAAAGTATAGTCCTATTGATCGAAGAGGTTACACAACTCACTAATGGCAGAGTCTGGTCTAACCAAAAGAGGGATGATTTTTTTAATCAAGGCTGAAAGCCATTTTATAGAGAATTACAAGAGCCAAAGATTGGCATTGAAAATTTGAAGAGAAGGATTAACTTAGATTAACTCAAGGCTGACTTGGCCTTTCAATAAAATATGTTTTCTCTTTGTTTTTGCATGAAGCTTCTTGCGCTTGAGGAAGTGAACTTGTCTTTGTTTTGAACCGCCCACCTCTCTTTGCATGGAGATCCACGCCAATGTCAATTTTAGAACTCTATGTGAGCTGCTTGATGCTGAGTTGGAACGTTTGAAACGCTGAGTTGGCCGTCTGATAAGTCGAGTTGGACGAAGAGATCATTCTCCTTTGCATGGAAAACTCCTGGTAGATGTGGCGTTTAACAATTAGTTAACTCTAAATCTAGAACAATCAACTCGACATTCGAATTTGGAACTCCGGTTGAAGCTGAGTTGGACCTTCGGATGCATGAGTTGATCCGGAGATGCACAGGACTTCAACAATCAGTCAACTGAAGCTTTGACCGGTCAATCAAAAATAACCCTTGCTTGCATGTATTTTATCCTATTCTGGTCTGCCTATTCATGTCTATTTTTGGTGGGATTCTATATTTGGATATATTTTATCTATATTTGGTCTATATTTCCTCCGTTTGGCCTTTTTTCAACTTCCAATCGCTTAATCTGAGGTCAACTTCCCGTGGTTTAATTCTTTCAAAATTCTGGCTTTACCTTTGTTTCAACGGTTACTTCCCACGGTCAAAATTTGACGTCTTGCGGGACATCACCCCTTGGCATTTTCTCGGGCTTATTTTCTGTCGAGCCCCTTAGTCTTCTTATTTCCTTCAGAATTCTTGTTGACTTTACCTTTGATTTCCTTCGGCTTTATGCTTGCCAATTTTGCCGAATTTGTTCCTGCGGACTTTGGCTTATTACATTTCCTTCAGAATTTTCTTCTTCTTTGCCTCGGGCTTATTTTTTGCATTAATCCTTCGGACAAAAGTCCGAAGGAATTCCTTCAGACTTTCGTCCGAAGGTTTCCTTTGTTCTGCTCCGCTCCCTTTTATGTTGGCTTTATTCTGTCGGGTTTTTCTCTGTCTTCCCTTGTCTTGGGCTTTTTCCCACGTATTTGTCTTCCTTTTAATCTTTTCGAATTTCGTCGGACTTTTTGTTTGAAGGAATTCCTTCAGACGAAAATCCCGAAGGAATTAACCCTTTGCCTTTGCTCTTTGTTGTTTTGGACTTTGCTGTCGGATTTTTCGGCACGGGCCTCTCTGAATTTCATCGGACTTTTGGTCCGAAGGAATTCCTTCGAACAAAAAGCCTGAAGGAATTAACCCTTTGTCCTTTGCCTTTGCTCTTTGTTGTTTCGGACTTTGCTGTCAGATTTTTTGGCACAGGCCTCTCCGAATTTCTTTGGACTTTTTGTCCGAAGGAATTATTTCGGACAAAAACCCGAAGGAATTAATCTTTCTCTTTTTGAACTCTGCTGAGAATGCCCTTCGTACTTGCACAAAGGTCCAGGCACCGACCAAGTGCCCTCTGCAAGGGCTCGTGGCTCTCCCTCTGTACCCTTAGAAAAAATTGCAATGATCTTGTCACCGACCAAGTGCCCTCCGCAAGGGCTTTTGTCCTTCGTTTGTGCCCTTTTCGAAAAAATTGTAGGGCAACTGGGCTTTTTGTAGGGCACCCGATTCCCTTGAATTTCTGCGGGGTTTGAATTCTCTCTTGCTTTTCTTCGGACTTTTGTCCGAAGGAATTATTCCTTGGATTTCTTGCTTTTGGCGGGGACCTTTCTCTTGGATTCTCCGAAGTATTCCTTCGAACAAAAAGTCCGAAGGAATTACTTCCTTTGTCTTAGATTCTTTCCTTTGTTATTTCCTGTGGACTTATGTCCTTAGCTCGAAGGAATTAATTCTTAGCAGAAACCTTATTTGATGAACCATTCCTTCAGACAAAAGTCGTCCGAAGGAATTCCTGTTGTAGCAAAGCCTTCACAAAAGAAAAACAATGTATTCTTCCCAATGAATTATTTCTTTCCTTGGATGGAGATCTGAATTTTCTGAATGGCAAGAGACAATCTGTCCTGTGGAAGAATTGTCAATATTTTTGGCGACTCAGCTGGCTCAGCATGCCTGCTATGCTTGAAAACTCAGAGCATATATAGACACTATTTGAATTCCCAAATGGTGAACCTGATTTTTTGACTGAAATCTCCTTTGATCATCGCTGAAGTAACCTCCTTCAAAATAAGGGAAACACATGAAAGCAAAAAACTAACTAAGAAGCAAATGTGCAAACAAGCACTTATTGGAACAAAACTTAAGCAAACTACTGTGCTTGAGCAACACTTGGAGGAAAGTAGAAACAACTAAATATGCACATAGAGTTTTGCTCTTCAATAGCAATGTTTCAGATGTATCCCATTGATTGGGATTGGAAGCTCTTGGCCGTCCATCTTAGCAAGCTGGAAGACGTGGGATTTGCAGCTGGAGATCGTATATAGTCCACTCCAAACGGAATCGAACTTTGTGTGCCTTCTTGGTTTGGCCCGATCCTCATCCCACTTGAGGACCAAATCTCCTTCATTGAAGCTTCGTGAGGAAGCTCCTTTGTCGAATGTTCTATTCACCTGTGCCTGATGACTTTCCATGGCTAGCATGGCTTGATTTCTTGTCTCCTCCAACTCCATAAGCTCTGCATACCTGATCTCCATAAGCTCATTCTCTAACAACTCAAGTTGATGCATTAGTTCTAAAGCTGGAAACTCGAGAGAAATAGGTAACCTTGCTTCCTTACCATAGACTAGCTTGTAGGGAGAGTTGGCTATTGACCTCTTGTAGGTGATCCTATCAGCCCATAGTGCTGACTTCAACTTGAGATGCCATGATCTCTGATTGTCTTCAATAGTCCTTCCTATGATCCTTAAGAGGTTCTTGTTTGTAGACTTAGCAAGGCCGTTTCCTTGTGGATAATAATTCGATGAAGTGCTGAGATAAACTCCATGTTGAACAGCCCATTGGCTGATCCTAGATCCCACAAAAGCCATTGCATTGTCATAAATAATGGTCGAAGGAACTCCAAACCTAGTGATCAAACCTTCATAGAAGTCAAGGATGTTAGTTTCGTTTGCTTCCTTCAATGCAATTGCTTCCGTGCAACGTGTGAAGTAGTCCGTAGCTGTTAGAATCCACTTATGCCCTAAATTGAAAGGAGGGTTAATGAGACCAATAAAGTCCAATCCCCACTAGACAAATGGCTGATCCACTATAATTGGCTGAAGGGGCAGGGCTGCAAGTTTAACTTTTCCTACAAACATAGCGCATTGTTTGCACTTCCCAACCCATGTATAGCAATCACCAAATATAGTAGGCCAAAAGTACCCACCTCATGATTTTAAGTGTTGTAGTTCTTGTAGAAAAGTGCCCTCCACCAAGTCCATGGAATTCTTCAAGTAATCTTTGAGTTTGGCTTGGCTCCACACACCTTAGTAACATTCCATTGATATCCTTTTCGAACAAAACACTGTCAACGAGCAAGAATGGAATTGATTGCAATCTGAAATACCTTCTTTTTGAAGCACTTAGGTGAGAAGGGTAACAACCTTCCTGCAGATAGCTTACCAGATCATGAAACCAGCTGGAAGGTGAGGTGTGAACAGCAACAATTTCTTCATCATTTGACACTAAAACAACTTCGTCAGTTTCTTGTAAGTCCTGAGCTAGATGCTCACAAAGTCCTTTGCCTCTAACCAGCGTTGTGATTTTAATTTCTATGTCATATTCCATCACTTTGGTTATCCAACTAGCCCTTTTCTCATTTATGTCTTTGTTCAGAAGAATTTCTTTGATGCTTGGATGAGCAACCATTAGACATATTTTATTATTAGACAAGTACCTAAATTTCTTCAGAGATCTTATAACTGAAAGGACGTGTTTTTCAACAAAAGAGTACCTTGTCTCATACTCCTGCAAGCCTTGGCTGTAAAAAGCTATTGGCTGCTCCAAATCTTCATGATTCTGCTACATAAAAATGCCTGAAATGGTGTCCACATTAGCATATGTATACAGAATGAAGTCTTTCATAAAATCTGGATTTAAAAGCATAGGAGCACTTGCTATGGCTTTCTTAACATCTTCAAACCCTGTTATTCCCTCCTTGGACCAGCTGAAGTTCTGATTTTTCTTTAACATCGTTGTAAGTGGTTTAGCTATAGTAGCAAAATCTAAAATGTATCTCCTTATAAAATTGATCTTTCCAAAGAAACTTTGCAAAGCCTTTTTGCTCTTAGGCAAGGAGAGTGCAAGAATGGATTGTATCCTTTCAAAATCTATGCTTAAACCGTGCTTTGAAACGACATGTCCAAAAAGCTTACCTTCATGGACTGAAAATACACACATTTTGGGATTTAGAGATATCCCAAATTGCCTACACCTTCCAAAAACATGTTGGAGGTGAACCATATGATCTTCTGCATCTTTTGAAAATACTGTTATATCATCCAAATAGACAAGCACAAATTTGTTAAGAAGGCCTTGGAAGGCCATATCCATGGCTCTCTAAAAGGTTGCTTCAGCATTTGACAAACCGAATGGCATCTTTCTGTATGCAAATGTTCCCTACTTAGTTGTGAAAGCTGTCTTGAATTGGTCCTCTTCTTTGACCAAAATCTGATTGTAGCCACTATACCCATCCAACAAGGAAAACCTCTCTAAACCTGAAACAAGCTGTAAAATTTGTTCCATTGATGGCAATGGATAGTGGTCTTTAAGTGAGGCCTTGTTTGAATAACAGAAATCAACACATAAACGAATCTCACCATTCTTTTTTCGTACTGGAACAAGGTTCGCCACCCAAGTTGAGTGCTTGATTGGAAATATGATAGCCGATTCTATGAGCTTGTGAAGCTCAGCTTTCATCAAAGGCCTAAGCTTTGGATTGATTGATCTTTGTCTTTGTCATACTGGTTTAGTTTCGTCTTCTAACTCAATAGTGTGTTGAGCCAAACTTGGATCAAAACCTTTGAGATCACTATACTGCCATGCGAATATATCAACAAAATTTGTGCATAATTCAATGAAAGCTTTCTTTTGTGGAGTGCATACCTTGCCCAATTTCAAAATCTTACCAGCTGCAATTTTTACATTGGCATAGTGCTCTTCCTTTGTTGACAAGGCTGGTTTCTCTTTCCTTAGTCCATCATCTTCACTGAAAATATTTTCAAGAGTGACCAATCCCTTGGGTAGCTTATTAGTTTTCAGTTGTATAATTTGATCACCATACTGCTGTAAGCGTTTTGACTGATTTTTTGAAGAAAACTCAGCCTCTTCCTGCAAAAATCTCACAATTTGATTGTCACTTTCAAACACTTGCCAATTTTCTTGGTTATCTAGGACAGATGGCCTTACAACTATCTTTATATGTGATTGAGAAATGTCACTTTTTACATCAGCTGGGATATCAAATTGTACCCCAACGGCAGCCAACGTATCAACATGTTTATTCCTATCTCTTGGTATTGCCTGAATATTAAAACTCTGAAAATCTTCAAGTAGATCCCATACTTTGTGTCTATAAAATTTAAGCAACATATTCTTGCATATATTCAAGCCTCTTACTTGGTGAACTACAAGTTCACTATCTCCAAACACTTGTAAACAATTTACTTTCATCTTCCTGGCCCATTGCAAACCGTGAACAAGTGCTTCATATTCAACAACGTTGTTTGAACAACCAAACTGAAATTTAATAGAGGAGAAATACCTTTGTTTTGTAGGAGAAATTAACATCATTCTAGCTCCGGTCCCATGCTTATTTCTTGATCCATCAAAGTATAATCGCCACAAGCCTTCACTAGATTCGTCCTCGTTGACCATGGCTGGAATTGGTGCATCGTTCTCATGAAGACAATACACACCAAGACCTTCAATCAACTTGTAGGGATCATGCTCATGCAAGGTGGAAGCCCACTCATCAAGAAACAAATCTGGAACTCCATCCAAAGGTGAGTCCTTTTCTATATCACTAGTTTGTACTATTTCATCTGAGATAATACAATTTGTATTGACCACACTTGGCGTATAAGGCTCCATGTGAAAACGTGCAATAGGTTTTGAATGAATCATTATCTTTGTGCCATATCTGGTCCTAAACAGCAAGTAGATCCAATCAGCTGATAAATATCCCCCAATCTTTGATGTGAAATCTCTTGAAAGGCACAAAGCGAAATAAGGAGGCAGGTCCACCACCACAACGTCCTGCTGAATAGTCACGTTAGGACAGACATGTAATGTTAATTTAAAATTTTTAATAATCCCTACCTTTTTTGCAGGTGAACCATCCAACTGCAGTAACCCTTTATTATTTGGCTTATAAACGAGGCCGAGCTTGTCTGCAATTTGTTTGGGCATCACTGTACTGCTGGCTCCACTATCCACCATACAATTATGGATTAAAGTATTACCCACTATCAAAGAAAGATAAAAAGGAGTTTTTTTTATTTTTACCTCAATTTTGTCCACCTTAGATATCTTATCTCCTTGTTGTACCTGTTGCTTAGTTGGCTGATCCAAATTTGTCAAGACAACACTTTTTTTATCAACTGATTTTGGAGACAATTCAAGAGTTGAAAGTTCTTGAATGAGTTTATCCTTTTGGCCTGGAATTGAAAGGGTATTCCACATGCTAATGCTGATGTTAGACTTCTTCATCTGATCTACAATACTGAATTGAGATGGACTAACCTTTGATTGCACCTTTTGTGGTACTTGCTGCTCACGAATTAGAGGTATCTGCTGCACTTTACAACCTCTACATTCTGATTTTTTTGGGCTGTGGGGGCAGCAAGCTGTTCTTTCGTACCTTGAGCAATAATACTAGGAGTATTTGAAGTATTTGCTACTGCTTGGGCTTCCTCAACGGCTCTTCTTTTATTTCTCTGATAGGTTATAACTGCAACTTGATCATTTGAAACATTAGTTTTAACATCTTGAGTAAAAGCAACATGATCATCTACATGCCAATTTACATTAATAGCATCAAACTGCCCTGGGGTCGCTCCTTGTGATGCCAAACCTGTATCTTGATATTGACCCTCTTGAAAAGAGAACTCCTCTTGTGTCATCTGCGGCATGGTGTTGTTTGGTGATACCAAGTTCTGGTTTTGAATATTATTGAAATTCAAGGGCTGCCAACTTGAATCTTGCACCAAATTGTTCTGAGATGGGGTTGGGACAATGGCTTTTGAAATGGAAGGAACATTTGGAGCAAGAGCAGCATATGGCTTAGCTGGAGTTATGGCCCCTTGTGCTTGTGTTGACCATTTTGGTCTTACAGGCCAAAATCGGTCTCCTTCTGAGCCAGTTCAAATTTGGTTTGCACAAGTCTTTCGGCAAAGCTTCTTCAGACATTTTGTCGAAAGAAATTCACGAGGAAAGAGAAAAAAACTTGAAGGCACGTTTCCTTAAAGTTGGAAAAGGTGGTTCAACGTCGGGGTTTAACGGCATGATCTTTCCAAGAACTTTGAACTTTAAACTTTGAACTTTGAACCATTGTTGGTTTAATCGGTTTAGTTCAAAGTGTTTGGTTCAACAAGTTGGTTCAATGGGTCATTTCAACGATACATCTAATTCACAAGGGAATTGAATGGATGCAACTCCTTGCAGAATACAAAGTGTTGAACCATTGAATCGTTGAACCATTGAACTCCAAAAAATGGTTCAAGTTCAATCAAAGGGTTCAATGGCAAAGACCTGAACAAAGAAAAGTCTGAAGGAAAGTGAAGCTGAAGGAGTTGCTAAAGAGGTGAGGGGGTGCGAACATTAACTTCACGGCAATGAAATAACCATTGGTCTTTAAAATAATTGACAAGCCCAAAGAGCCAAGGATTGACAAAAGACATCCCTAAGGGCTAGGAAAAGACAAAATCTAGGAAAAGACAAAAGTCAAAGAGTGAACTCAGTGACCCACCGAGAAAGGATCTTGAGGAGCCAAGCACAGATATGGACAAAAAAGCGCAAGTGTCAAAAAGGGAAGCATCGACAGAGGAGTTATTCCAGCATTTGAAATAGTCTCCACCAAGTGGTCATCAAGGAGCGCGAACATTGAATGGCGTGGCCTATTTTCTCCATTTTCCATTGATGAGCAGACAAACCATGTGAATGTCTTGAAGAAGCAGTCTTATTTGCAGACAAAGGGGTGCAGCCCATGCTTTCACAATAATGTTTCAATGCCAAAGTCAAGACTGGCAATTGACACAACATATTCTTTCAGTGACTTCTTCTTCCCAATATTTTCAACACAGCATAGGCCACTTGTAAAAAAGGGTGCCATTGCTTCCTCTCTCTCTATATATTGTAAACTCTCATTTGAGAAAAAGATCTCGCAGCTTGTAAGGCGGAGCTCTGTAGAAATTTACCTTGAATCAAAACGAAACATTTTTGCCTCCATTTGAGCTTGCAACTTTTGCATATGTCTATGGATTTGTCTTGTGTTAAGTCATTTTATTTCATGCTTTCACATAATGATTCCAACATGTCTAGTGTATTGTGAGTTCTTCTTTTGCAAGTTAGCCAGAAGTGTCCACAAAAGAGTATAGGCACATGTGAACAGGTTGCCATAGTGTGTCTTAGAACACCTTTGGTAGTTCTTCCTCCCTATATCTCCAGAGGACCCCTAGCTCACTGATGCAGAAGAATGCCTCATATCAAATGAAGTGTATATCAGCTTGTTCTTGGTGGAAAGTGTATGTTCAAGCTAAGTAGATCGAACTTTTTTGGTACATTACCCTCTTAGTTTAGGTTCTGTTTCAATATCTTTCTCTCTTTTCAACCCCCCCATTATATATATATATATATATATATATATATATATATATATATATATATATATTAGCAAATGTACTAGAATAAATCAGAGATGCATCAAAGGGAGCTATTCCTTATCTAGAGATTCTCCTCTCAATTTTGCCAAACACATAGGCAAGAAAGGAGTCTCCATTGTGTCACGTGGAAGATAGAAGCTTAGCTTTCTGTCAAGGGTGCAATCCACAACATCAACAATTTTTGGCATGCCCGGTGGGACAAGTTTTTATTCCAAAGAGTTGAAGAATTTTGGTGTGTTCTTCAACCAACCAGCCTTTGGAGGCTTTTCATCAACACCAATGGTGACTTTGAGTTGAATCAGCTGGTTAAGCAGTCCTGGTGCCATCAATAAATCATGTTTTTGTATGTATAATTCCATTGCTCAAAATCATGGACCTTGTTTTCCTTCATATAACTTTAATCAAGCTTAGGTTGTTCATGGAATCACCTCAAGTAGCTCTCCTAGTTGCCCTTCAACAGTAAGGGAAGTAACACTAGAATTTGAGAAGCAAGTGATGGAGATAGACAGATTGGATGAGCAGTATAGATATCAGCAAGAGCTTCTATATAAAGAGGAGTGTTTATTCAGACAAACTCAGGTCTTGCAATCCATGAAGGAGGAGGTAGAAAAAGGAAGAGTCCATTCATTCAAGGCAGTTAGCCTTGTGTGCCCCTTCCTATTCTAAAGAAAGCCCCCTCTTTTGCACCAAATCCTTTCTACCAGATAGTGCTTGCTCACTCTAGTTCATCTGATGTAATAACCTCTTCTGCTCTTAATCCCTTGCACCTAGCTTTCCAACATCAAAGGGCATTAGAGCAACCTCTCATGGAAATTAACCTTCTCAATTCTTTAGTTTGTGGACCCTCCTTTGAAGAGAATACCATGAACCAACACATCTCTCTTCTAGAAACTCTTCCTGTACATCAACAGTCTCTTCCTAGTTTTCCTCAACATCCTCAAGTATTTCAACATGATGTCAAGATTCCAAGTTGGAGGAGAGAATACCATGAACCAGCTCAGGGCCTTGGAAATGATGAAGCTGCTCCTACTCATGGTAATCCTCATGATCTCCAAGAAAGGCTCTTCCAAGAGAATATAGCCAGACAAATTGCAGAGTTAGAATCTAGAATGAGGTTCCTCAGCCAAGGTGTGATGGATGGTTTAGACCAAACAACAGATTCCATGTCTAAACACACCCCATATACACTCCTTCAAGATAGCTATCAAGCCACATCTAATATAGATAAAGTTTTGGCCAAATTAAAGGAAGAGAATCATTTAATTATAGCTCAAGGACTGCTTCCTCTTCCACATGAGTTTAACCATCAGCCTTCCACTTCATCCCTTCTCAAGGAGGAACCTATTTTGCAAGAGGCAAGTGAAGAAGAGAGGATCCAATTTGTAGCTGCCCAAGAGGCTATCATGAGTGACAATGAAGATGAAATCATCATGGATGCTCCTTTTGAAGACATCATCAACAACGAAGAGGACACAGGTCATACATACATGTGGATGTTCTATCAATATGAAGAGGAAAGCAAGCATGGTGAGCTTTCTTCCCCCTTGTTTGATGAACTTTCTTGTCGCTTTGATGAAGAAAATGACCATGCCAAGGAACCTGAGTTGGAGGAGAATTAGAGGATGTCTTTGAATAGCTAGAGACTCTGGTCTTTGAGTAGGAAAAGGAGAGGCCTGTCTATCTTGAGGAAAGCTTTGAAGAAGAGAGCCTTGAATAAGAAGGTGATGTTTTATGGGATAAGCACTCAGTCTATGATCTCATTTCAGACATCACAATAGTCACCCTTCTTCAAGAAAGCCATGATGAAGTAGAGGATCAGTTTGATGGGGTTTTCAACGAAGCAGAAGGGGACAAGTCAGTCCATTATGCATATCAAAGGGCTTATGGTGATAAGCTAGCAGCCATTGATTTCTTGGTGAAACACACTAGCATGAAGAACCAATAGGAGGAAAGCTTCCAAGAATAAGAAGAATATATATATGTTGGAAGCATGTTTGACCCTAATTCATTTGGATATAAGCCAATCAAGGTGGCAGGCAAGAAGAGCAAGTCACCAAGTCTCCATTCCATTTAGCCACTTGTCTGGCATCATAAATTTTCTTGCCATGAAGGAGACTTAAAAAGTTTTCCCTTTGATCTAGGAGGGAGGCAAATATACTTGGTTAGCTTTACATAGTAGTTTGTTTTCAGTTTTTCTTTCCCTATTTTCCCTAAGTGCTGTTTGCATGGGAAGTGTTTTTTAGCCTTTGTTGTATGTGTTTTCCTTTGTGTTTGGGGTAAAAGCTTCATGATTGATTCTTAGATCTCTCAAGGCTATTGCTAACTTTTTCAAGCTACATTTTGACTCCGTGCCCAATGGACTTTGAGGCTACTAGTTTTTAAGCATAGCAGGCATGCTTCCCCTGGGAATCGCCAATTTGTTGACCATTTTGGTCTTACAGGCCAAAATTGATCTCCTTCTGAGCCAGTTCAAATTTGGTTTGCACAAGTCTTTTAGCAAAAAAATGGACCAGTTCAAAGAATGCAAGGCTTTTACAAAGCTTCTTTGGACATTTTATCAGAAGAAATTCATAAGGAAAGAGAACAAAACTTGAAGGCACGTTTCCTTAAAGTTAGAAAAGGTGGTTCAACATCAGGGTTTAATGGCATGATCTTTCCAAGAACTTTGAACTTTGAACCATTGTTAGTTCAATCGATTTAGTTTAAAGTGTTTGGTTCAATTGGTTTGGTTCAATGGGTCATTTCAATGATACATCTAATTCACAAGGGAATTGAATGGATGCGACTCCTTGTAGAACACAAAGTGTTGAACCATTAAATCGTTGAACCATTGAACTCCAAAAAATGGTTCAAATTCAATCGAAGGGTTCACCGACAAAGACCCAAACAAAGAAAAGTCTGAAGGAAAGTGAAGCCGAAGGAGTTGCTAAAGAGGTGAGGGGGTGTGAACATCGACTTCACGGCAATGAAATAACCATTGGTCTTTAAAATAATTGACAAGCTCAAAGAGCCAAGGATTGACAAAAGACAACCCCAAGGGCCAGGAAAAGACAAAAGCTGGGAAAAGACAAAAGTCAAAGAGTGAACTCAGTGACCCATCAAGAAAGGAGCCCGAGGAGCCAAGCACAGATATGGACAAAACAGCGCAGGTGGCAAAAAGGGAAGCGTCGATAGAGGAGTTATTCCAGCATTTGAAATAGTCTCCACCAAGTGGTCATCAATGAGTGTGAACATTGAATAGTGTGGCCTATTTTTCTCCATTTTGCATTGATGAGTAAACAAACTGTGTGAATGTCTTGAAGAAGCGGTCTTGTTTGCAGACAAAGGGGCACGGCCCATACTTTCACAGTAATGTTTCAATGCCAAAGTCAAGACTGACAATTGAAACAACATGTTCTTTCAGTGACTTCCTCTTCCCAATATTTTCAATGCAACATGGGCCACTTGTAAAAAAGGGTGCCATTGCTTCCTCTCTCTTCTATATATTGTAAACTCTCATTTGAGAAAAAGATCTCTCATTTTTGTATGGCGCAGCCCTGCCAAATTTCACCTTGAATCAATAAAAAATGTTTTTACCTCTATCTGGTTGGATATATCTCTGAGTGTGCCTGAGTATTAACCTTGTGTCCAGTCATTGTTCCATGATGCTTTCATAGGCTTGATACCAGCACACCTGGTATAGACAAAGCGCCATTTTTGCAGGTAGCAAAAACAGCTGTATCTAGAGCGCAGAGATAGGAGAGGGTTATCAGACAATGTGTCTTCCTACAACCCCTGTGGTAAGTTCATCTTCTGTGTGTTTTCATTAAGCCTTTCTGTTAAGTTCTCTGTCGTCTGATCCTTTTATCAAATAAAGTGTATGTATGTGCTCTCATGGTTTGAAGTGTGAGCAAATGAGTAGATCAAACTTTTTTGGTGCATCACCATCTTAGCTTAGGTTCTGCTTCAACAATCCTTCTCTCTTTTCAACCCCCACTTTATATATATATATATATATATATATATATATATATATATATATATATATATATATATATATATATATATATATTAGCCATAGTACTGGAATAACTCAGAGATGCATCAAAGGGAGCTAGCCCTTATCTAGAGATTCTCCCCTCAGTTTTGCCAAACCCACAGGCAAGAGAGGAGTCTCCATTGTGCCGCGTGGAAGAGAGAAGCCTAGCCTTCTCTCAAGGGTGCAATCCACAGCATCAACAGCTTGATAGGGTGGTATATTTTCTCTAAAACCTTGATAAGGAGACCTTTGATATTTGAAGGGCTGATAGTTGTTTTGATTTTGCTGTTGATAAGGCCTATTTGACTAAAATTATTGTCTTTTGAGCTGTGCTATTTCATTTCCAAAAGATTGTAACAAAATTTTCAACTCTCCTATCTCACTAGATTGACTAGTAAAGGCTGCAATAGGACATTGAGGTGCTGGAACTGGAGCCAAGGATGGAATTTGAGGAACTTGAAGGGTTGGTATAGAACTTATCTCTGGAAATATGGGCATTAGAGGTCTTGGAGAAAGCTTACCTGTTTGAATCAGACTATTTTTAGCCCTTATCACAACTTCATAAGCATCTGGCAAAGTAGTACCACCCATTGACTGCATTATCACACTAATGTCAGAATTGAGAGCTTTCAAAAATATAGAAATGCATATTCAGGGGATGGCCTAATCAGAACCGATATCCTGTGCCACTGGAATCTGAGATTAAAATCAGATATGAACTTATGAGGAGCTCTCTGTATGGCAATTAATTGCTCAACTAAAGATAAGTGATCAAATTTGTCCTCAAACTGTTTGATCAAGGCAGCACCCAATTCATCCCAGGTGAAAACGGATCTAAGTGGGAGGGTTCTAACCACTGTAATGCTTTTCCTTTGAAAGAAGCAGCTAGTAATCTGATAGCAACATTATTCTCAACTACATTATGAACTGAACAAAGATTAGCCACATCCTGGATATGCTCAATAGGGGTTGTTTGATTTTCCCCTGAGAAGAATGGAATACTTCTGAGGGCAGATACAAGTATATTATCTAACTGTGCTAGATTTAGTGGACTTCCCCCATTGAATGGAGCAAATACTTGATTTCTTATGGCCATCTGAATGGTGGGGATTGCAGTGTCTAGAACAATAGGATGAGGGGGAGGTAAATATTCCCTTTGAGGATATGGATTTGCTCTCCTAGACCTTGCTCTTTTATAAGTTACAAATTCAAAAGGAATACCTTTGCTTGCTGATCTTGTGGTAACCTTTGGCATGAACGGATTGCCTGAATGATGCTATGAACTCTTCAACTCGCTGTAAATAAATATCTTCCGCTGCTGTGAAGACTTTATGTAAAGAACTCTTTTCGTGATCCCACCGGGCGGCCAAAAACTGTTGTCAACCTGGAGCTGCACCTTGAATCGAAGACGTGCATGAAATGGCCAATCCTCTATCCGGCTGAAACAATGGGATCTTCTTACGAGGGTGGGTGCCTCAACGATGAGAAGAACCTCCAGAGAAGGTTGGTTCCTGTAAGATGTATCAATGAGGATCTCTGCTCTATGCTGCGGACTACCATGGAAAAGGGAGAAGAAAACTTTAAGGGGAAATCCTACCTAATAAAGGTGATACACCAGAAGATTGATCCACTCAACTTGGAACCTTGAAAACTGAACAAACAAGGAAAAAGGAAGACCTTTAATTTCAATCAATCACTTATGCATAAATATTTCATGAAGAGGTTCGATCCAATGATCAAAACATGAGGGAAAGCGATGGAGAGAGGTCTGATACAAGACTCTTTGCAGCCACCTAACATCCACTTACAACTTTAGCAAAAGACATTAAGAACATTGAACATGACCTGCATAATACGATAAGCTAGCAACTAGGTACGAATTAGAATTTGGGAAGGGAGAGAAATCTACCACTTATGCAAATTGCTGAATGAATATACACTATGCCAATACTTGAAATTTGAAAGTACAGTCCTTCTATTGATCGAAGAGATTACACAACTCACCAATGACAGTCTAGTCTAGCCAAGAGAGGGATGATTTTTTTAATCAAAGCTGAAAGCCATTTTATAGAGAATTACAAGAGCCAAAGATTAGCGTTGAAAATTTGAAGAGAATGATCAACTTAGTTTAAATCAAGGCTGACTTGGTCTTTCAATAAAATATGTTGTCTCTTTGTCTTTGCATGAAGCTTTTTGCGCTTGAGGAAGTGAACTTGTCTTTGTTCTGAACCGCCCACCTCTCTTTGCATGGAGATCCACGCCAATGTCAATTTTAGAACTCTACGTGAGCTGCTTGATGCTGAGTTGGAACGTTTGAAAGGCTGAGTTGGCCGTTTGATACGCTGAGTTGGACGAAGAGATCATTCTCCTTTGCATGGGAAACTCCTGGTAGATGTGGCGTTTAACAATTAGTCAACTTTAAATCTAGAACAGTGAACTCGACATTCGAATTTGGAACTCCGGTTGAAGCTGAGTTGGACCTTCAAATGCATGAGTTGATCCGGAGATGCGCAAGACTTCAACAACCAGTCAACTGAAGCTTTGACCGGTCGATCGAAAATAGCCCTTGCTTGCATGTATTTTATCTTATTCTGGTCTGCCTATTCATGTCTATTTCTAGCGGGATTCTATATTTGGATGTATTTTATCTATATTTCCTCCATTTGGCCTTTTTTCAACTTCCTGTCGCTTAATATGAGGTCAACTTCCCGTGGTTTAATTCTTTCGGAATTCTGGCTTTACCTTTGTTTCAACGGTTACTTCCAGTGGTCAAAATTTGACGTCTTGTGAGATGTCACCCCGTGGCATTTTCTCGGGCTTATTTTTTGTCGGGCCCCTTAGTCTTCTTATTTCCTTTGGAATTCTTGTTGACTTTACCTTTGATTTCCTTCAGCTTTATGCTTGCCAATTTTGCCAAATTTGTTCCTGCGGACTTTGGCTTATTACCTTTCCTTCGGAATTTTCTTCTCTGCCTCATGCTTATTTTCCCAATTAATCCTTCGAACAAAAGTCCGAAGGTTTCCTTTGTTCTGCTCCCTTTTATGTTGGCTTTATTCTGTCGGGTTTTTGTCTGTCTTCACCTGTCTCGGGCTTTTTTTCCAGGATTTGTCTTCTTTGTAATCTTTCTGAATTTCTTTAGACTTTTTGTCTGAAGGAATTCCTTCGGACAAAAAGCCCGAAGGAATTAACCCTTTGTCCTTTGCCTTTGCTCTTTGTTGTTTCGGACTTTGTTGTCGGATTTTTTGGCACGGGCCTCTCCGAATTTCTTCAGAATTTTTGTCCAAAGGAATTCCTTCGGACAAAAAGCCGAAGGAATTAATCCTTCTCTTTTTGAACTCCGTTGAGAATGCCCTTCGGACTTGCACAAAGGTCCAGCCACCGACCAAGTGCCCTCCACAAGGGCTCGTGGCTCTCCCTGTGTGCCCTTCAGAAAAATTGCAATGGTCCTGTCGCCGACCAAGTGCCCTCCGCAAGGGCTTCTGTCCTTCGTCTATGCCCTTTTTGAAAAAAATGTAGGGCACCTGGGCTTGTTGTAGGGCACCCGATTCCCTTGAATTTCTGCGGAGTTTGAATTCTCTCTTGCTTTTCTTCGGACTTTTGTCCGAAGGAATTCCTTTGAACAAAAAGTCCGAAGGAATTATTCCTTGGATTTCTTGCTTTTGGCAGGGACCTTTCTCTTGGATTGTCCGAAGTATTCCTTCGGAAAAAAATTCCGAAGGAATTACTTCCTTTGTCTTAGATTCTTTCCTTTGTTATTTCCTGTGGACTTATGTCCTTAGCCCGAAGGAATTAATTCTTAGCAGAAGCCTTATTTGATGAACCATTCCTTCAGACAAAAGTTGTCTGAAGGAATTCTTGTTGTAGCAAAGGCCTTCACAAAAGAAAAACAATGTATTCTTCCCAATGAATTCTTTCTTTCCTTGGAGATGTGAATTTTCCGAATGGCAAGAGACAATCTGTCCTGTGGAAGAATTGTCAACAATAACTACACTCCTTGTTCTTCTCCTTGCCTTTGTGACCAAGCTTGCAATGATCATCATGAGAACTCTTGTTCCTATCATCATTGCCTCTTTGGTCTTCCCTTGGATGCATGTCCTTGTCTTACATTGAAATTATGTTTTGCATTTCCCTTTGTCATATGAGCCTGCTACCTCAAACCAAGTATACCCAATTTTATGAGTTCCTCTTGTTACCTTTTGTTCCACAAACAAGAAAGAGCACAAACCTGCAAAAAGACAAGCTTGTCTTCATTCTTCATGATGGCTTTAGTAGAGAAAAATGAGGAGATAAATACATCATATGGCAGCTTCAAGCTCTCAAGGATGGTTTCGATGATCTCTCTTGTATTCTTTACTGCATTCCTCCAATTGAAACAGAGGATCCTACACACAAGAAAAATAATCCTCAATCATGTCATACTCCATTGAATCAAGTAGACACAGCTTGCAATTCAACTTGTAAACCCTCGACTCATCGGTTTTACCAAACAACTTCTTCAAGTCATCCATCATTTGTTTCATAATTTCTTACTTCCTGAGATGAAAATAAAGTTCAGGTGAAATGCAAGTTAGCGAAATTTCTGGTGCCACATTTTGTAGATTATAATACACATTCTTCCTATTACTGGTAGAAGGATTTCTTGCAGTACCATTAGCAATCCGGCACAAACCCAAGCTTCAATGCAATATCCATGGGTGAGACTCAGCCCTGATAATTGTCTGTCATCAACACAGACGTAGAGATCCTCCTCCATCTTTGAAGAAGCTAAGACCACAAGAGAAGTATGAAAATGTTGATAAAACTAGTACCACTGCGAAGAGCTCCAAAAATGCTTTCCAACAGTTTGAAAACAGTCTCAAAAGGAGTCTGTATGACAAAGTTATGGCTGTCGTAAGTTCAGGTATCCAAAGCCACTTTTCTTCCATTCACCGGAAAATTGAAAATTGGTGGGAAATCACTTAATCACGCCAATTTTCACTCCCATATCTGCTGATTGTACAAAATTCTGTGTGCTTATTGTGTTGCTTTGCTAATGTGTCACCGCCACTTGGACTTCATTGAATCACTTGTCCAAAAATGGTGATTGCGAAGTAACACAAATAGGCAAAACTTTGGCCCAATAACACTTAGACGTCTGTTGGCCAACTCAACCCAATTATTCGAGAAATTTTCATTTTTTCGAAATTTTCTACATTGGCTATACCACCTATATATGGAACCAATCTGGAGTTGCCACATGGCAGTGCCACACCACTAATGCCAAGTCATCTGTGAACTGTCACAAACCATTAGTGGTTTTTTGAAACCCCTTGACACGACTTCCTGTCCAACCAATTGTCATACAACAGCTGACAAACAAAATCCAAACAAGGTTGGGGCGGGGGATCGACCCCCTAACTTACCCGGCCCATGTGCCTTGCTTTCTCGTGGCTACCAAGTGGGCTAAACCTGTGTGCACACCCTACTATGGTGGCACCGGAGTTTTATCAAACACATTTTGAGAATCTGCCGATTGCATAAGTACATCTTCTCACTCACACGTGCTCCTTCTATGTGATCTCTCGCTCTATCTTCACTCAGCCACTGCCAATACAATGCATGGTCCTAGGTACTAGAGACCTTCAAAAAAATTGAAGGTGAATTTGGAGGTGAAAATGAAGATATTTTGTGACAAAAAAATGGACCCTTGGCAATTGTTTTCAAGGAATCCCAAAATGTAGTCGGATTTGGAAAATGTTGCATGTGGATAGAGGTTGTTGTAGAAACCCTTCTTTTCCTTTATAGGCAAAATATTGCATCGAGAGAGCTCCATGAGTCCAATTCTCTTAGAACGGGTTTCTATTGCCTCCAAACTTTGCAAGGAATTCAAATTTGAGATCAAAATTTATCCTTTGCCCAGTATTTTGTTGAATCTCTTCTCTTCTTCATAAAAAGGATAGAGGTTCTTGTAGAAACCCTTCTTTTCCTTTATAGACAAAATATTGCATCGAGAGAGCTCCATGAATCCAATTCTCTTAGAAAGAGTTTCTATTGTTTCCAAACTTTGCAAAAAATTCAAATTTGAGATCAAAATTTGTCATTTACCTAGTATCTTGTTGAATCTCTTCTCTTCTTCAGAAAAAGGCGACCCTTAACAGAGGAAAATTTTAGAGCCAACACCTTGTGAGATATCACCAAGCCTCCACACACATTTGCAATGGTAAATGACCAAAACCTAGGGAGTTTAAGCCCTAAGCGTTTATACCAAGTAAGATATATGACACAAGCCCATAATCAAGCAAATAAGAAATTGCATAGGAAAAAGAGAGCTTGGTTATGTGAGAGGTGTCAAAAAACACCAAAAGAAGAAACAATCACAATAGAAAATAGAATTGTAATATGAATGACATTGGTGAATAGGTGGGAGGCACAACCTCTATTCATACACCTATCAGCATGTTGCAAAAGGGTAGGTCAATCCATAAAGGCACTAACCCCAATACATACAAAATATGACATATAACCCAAAGGTACATACCACAATCAATGGTAACTCAAAGGGACCCAACAAAATGGGTATTAAAGTTTAACATCCTCCTAAAACACCTGGAGGGCTAGAGGAAAGGTGGAATTATACACCTATCAGCATGTTGCAAAAGGGTAGGCCAACCCACAAAGGCACTAACCCCAATACATACAAAATATGACATATAACCCAAAGGTACATACCACAATCAATGGTAACTCAAAGGGACCCAACAAAATGGGTATTAAAGATTAACATCCTCCTAAAACACCTGGAGGGCTAGAGGAAAGGTGGAATTATACTTCCCACATGTCAATTATGTTTCTTCCACTCCCTTAAAAAAATATTTCCGCACTGGTCAAAGACTATTTATTTGGTCAAAACATATATATATATATATATATATATATATATATATATATATATCTTTTTCTCCCACTTTTGTCCTCTACCGTGTATTCTCTTGACCTCAAGGTTGGAAGACACCATTCTCCTGCATATTGGAAGGCACCTGTTTGCAGACTGGATGAAGTAGACAACCTACATGCAAAGAGAAACCATATTCTTGGTTTTTCAATCATGGAGGGCATAAAAATAAGATTAATCCATAGAAATTCCTGTTTGTGGTATTAACATTTGGTTTTAAGCTTAGTCTCGGTATCGTCTTTTCATTTGTGGCAACCTCTCTCACTGTGTGGAAATGGAAAATGTCAGTTTTTAAGGTTGAACCTTATCCCTACTAAATTTACATGGTTTAGTATATTGATGCATCTAATTTATTAAAAAATGTTTGATTTTTAAATTTTTTAACGTTAGTTTAATATCATAAACATATATTAATTGGAGTTATTGTATGCCATGTTTAATGTATATATTTAAGATATACAATGTTAGAGCCTTGTACTTCATTTCTTTATCACATATTTTACTTAATATTTCTATGGTCCTTGATTTTGAAATGTAAATAGATCATTGCATCATTTTTAATTGTTAGTGTATGGGCTAGATGGAGCAGAAAAGTTTATTGTAGTTTCATATTAGTTTGTCAAAGGATCCCAATGGAATTGGCAACAGGCATCAAGGGATGCACACCCTTCAGATGCAGATGGCGATGATATTCCTTCATCCTAGACCTGTTAGGCTTTAATTACTAATCTTGTAGGATTTATTTGCATAGCCAAAGTAGTTATTGTATTTTATTGGTGGGTAAGAATTCTAGTGGAGCGATCCCTGACAAAGTTGTTCAGTTCCTGTAGAATTATCAACTAATTTTTTCTTATTAAACTATGTTAACCGCTTCTCATAAATTAATCAAATATGCAAAAGAAACGATTCTATGCATATGGTTATTTTTCCTTATTGAGTTCATGGGGTAGATGTTCTAGAAATAGGGGGTAATGAAGATGCAATTATTGCCTATCTGTGTAGTGCTTGCACCTTATATATATATATAGATTGTGCTCATTCATGTTTTGGCCTCTTGAGATGATTGGATGAAATTGCAGCATATATATATATATATATATTCCATAAATAGATTGTGCTCATTCATGTTTTGGCCTCTTTGAGATGATTGGATGAAATTGCAGCAGGGACCTATCATTGGAGGTTATCAAATCCATCTACAAGCAACTTCTAGTTGTTCCCTTAATGACATTATGATAGATCTGGAACCACTTCTTACAAGGCAAAATGGTTAAGTTGCAATCCACATTTGGATCAGGTTTAGTGTTCATTTTGTTACCGATCTGTATTCAACACTACATTGGAATGTAAAAGTTGCTGTATAACTTGAGGATGTATTTGTCCTCTGGTGGTGCTCGGATGTATTATTTTTAATAAATTTTCTCGTGATGTTTTATAGAAAAGAATACAATACCATGTTGTTCCTAAATACCTTTCTCTAATTTTCCTAATAAACCGAGATTGAAATGTAGTTCATATGATAACTGATATACAAAGTGACCTATGAAACTGATAGTATCACCAGCAATTAGCAATGACTTTTTCCGTCTCACTGATCAATTCCAGCAAATTACTGACACTGGCCATCATGGGCAATATTTTTAACGTATATGCGCTTAAGTAGGCCATTTACAATGGAACTATGCCAGCATCACTTGGTTTGAACCATGTCCAGCAATCAACGTTTAAATATAAGCAGAATGAGTTCTGGCAAAAAACTGAATGATTTCAGATCCAACCTGTTTCAAATCATCATCCATGATTCATCATCAGGGAAAAACATGGATGATGATTCAAAACGCGTCGGATCTCAAATCATACACAGTTTTTTCCCAGAAATCATTCTGCTCATTGTTATGGACTGTGAAAACATTAAAGCTGTTAATGTTTAATTAGTTTTGAGCATAATTGACAGAATCTTGAGTATGGGAGTGGTATTTTTAATTCAAAATATAGTTGTTTGTGATGGGGTTGAAAAAAAATAAGAATTGAACCCTAAAATTTGTTACTTTACAGTAAGTAAAACCAATTGAAGAAAAAAGGCCAAACCAATGGATTTGCCAGGGACTATATTCTGAAGCAGAAGATATGGTAAATAGAAGAAAAATAGTAACTAGCAATTAATTTCACATAGGAAAAGAACATTTTGCAGTCGATAGGTGACCTAGAATGCAGCCAAGTCCAAGTGGAGATTGTAGCTATGCAAGGAGCTTTAAACTGTGTAGCTGTTGGTTTGATTGCATAAAATCATTAAGCTGAAATGGCCGTCGAGGTTCTGCAGCATATTTTCCTTCCTCCAATTGACGAGGATGACTACGAGGGAGTTGGGGTGATGCCTATGATGAAGAATCATGGTGAAGACTCGATTGCGAATCTTGAGAGTTATCTTGAGTGATAATCTGAGAAGCTGATAAAACATTTGCAGCTAGAGGTGTACTAAAAAACTGAAAATTTTCTGCCTCTTTTGACATTTCAACTTGATTATGAATGAGTTTTGTAGAGGGTTGAGCGACCTGTCATATTGCTTCAGACATAACATGATCCCGAGGACTTGGACTCAATGTTTATTTAGAGGCTTTATTGGTGGTTGTTCTGACAGTGGGGTTACTAACAAGGCCCTTATTACGAGCATTTTTTACGCCCTCCAATTATAGTCCACCTTTTTTTGCCATTGGTCTTAGGGGTTTCAGAGGATGGCTTTGTCATGGATTTATTTCAAGAGGCAAACAATGGGCAATCTTTGATTTTATGTTCAGTTGATTGACACTAGAAACAACTATTGCAGATTAATGTATAAAATTCTCTATGAATGATGGACATTGCCCACTTGAATTTCAACAAACTCCTTAAGGTCACGGGAAAGGTCGACTTGTACACAAACCCGTTATTTGGGAGACCGAATAGAATTTAGAGGGCTTGACATATCACACAGTTTATGGTGGCTCCTATTAGGTCAATAAAATGCCAAAAGGCAATGGAAGTCCTAGGAATTCAACCCAGACCGAGACCTAAGGACTATATGTTCAAAAACAACAAAATCGCATGTCCAAGGCGATAAAGCCATAAGAGAACCACGGATATACCATGTAGAATAAAACCTGCATTGGTTGGCCCAGAAAAATGAAATAAAAAATAACCCTTTCATTATATTTGAACACTTTCCAACCAAATGCCATGTTGCGTCCATGTAGATTGAACGCAATGTTTCAACATACTTCAGATGGGATTCTTCCAACAAAACAAATTTGTAAAGAAAATTGCTCAAGTTATTTGCAAGGGGAATTAAATTGAGGAATATGCAAAACAATATTAGGACGACAGTCTATATCTCATGGAATACCTTGGGGACAATTTTTGAGGCTTCTTGAGTGGGGACGCCATTCTTAATAGCTCCACAATCTTCCATCGGAGTTTCAAAAACTAGATTTGAGATTTGAGAGGCCATTAAATAGAGCATGACCGCCATAAGTCTAGGTTCCCTAAAGAAACAATAAATGCAAAAGACAAAGGCCAAATCTCGCAGGCTTCAAGATGGAATGCAGTTTGAAAATGGAAAAAACACAACAAAAAGCAACAGTGGCACTCATTAAACCCTAGTAGAGCTCAAACCTTTTTAACCTTTTAAATGTTTAAAATTTTGAAAAAGAAAAAAGAAAAACATCACAAGTATAATAAGCCTTTAAAACATCATTGATAAGGAATCAATATATTCAAAGTTTAGAGAATTCATGAATACCAAATCAGTGTATTGATGAAAGTTTGGTCAATAGTTCATAGCAAACCAAATTATAGTAGGAAAAAATGGGCATGCGAAAATTCAACCAAACCTAATTAGTGGAAGCAAATGGACTAGATAGTTGAAGAACAACATATTTAATTATGTGAATCATAACCTCTATAACAGAGGATAATAGATTTATTTCATGATTTTATGGACCGTGTAAACTCCATATGTGTAACAAAGGATAGTAGATTTATTTCATGATTTTATGGACTATGTAAACTCCATGTGTCATAATTTATTGGACTATGTAAACTTCATATGTTTAATATATTTTATATTTTAGAATTATTTGAGGGAAAAAGGCATTGGCCTACGTATAATGAAAACAATGCAAACTGTTTTATAGGAAAGTGGTTTTACATCGAAATTTATACATCTACCTATAACATTGAATTAAGCTTAATAAGATGTAAAATAGTAAAATCACACTTGATAAATCCAAACATTTCCTTAACCCCAAAATTTTCGCTTTATGCTTCTGGTTAAGCTTCAAGTTATAGGTGCATATGACAATTAATCAGGGAATGCCATTCAATCCATTGGGCTTCTTGTATATATTTCACTTGATTAATGGAGTTTTGGTTAATGAAATGCCACTTAATTAGGCATTGCATTTCTTGATTTATGAAATGATTGGGGTTTTTATATGGTTGGCCATGGAAAGTGTTTCACTTATTGATATAACTAGACTGTGGACATATAATCCCAAGAAAAAAATAGATAACTAATGGGAAGCGAGGAGTATGGCAGCTATTGTGAGATTATTCCCAAGGTTTACCACTATATATGTACATTAATCAAGTAAATGATTTTTTTTTTTTTAAAAAAATAAAAATTATTGGTTAGAATTATCGCTTTACGAGACATTTCATAATATACAAAGAGATATCAGACTTTATGTTAATACAATAATATCAAACTAGGTAATAATTTAATTATAATCTTTGGCACATGGAGTGGACTATTGCATGACATAGAAAATCATAGTGATTATGAAGATGAGGATTTTCAAGCTATTCAACAAAAGACAATGGAACATGAGTAGGAAATCATCTCTAGGCTACTCATGGGAAAATTATAGATGTAGCTGAAATATGTATGTTGGGCAAAAGAGATCTTGATAGACAAGAACAATTGAATAATAAATATCGAGGAGAAGAATATACTCTGGCAATAAAATTCATAATCACAATGAAATATAATGGGTTATTCATCCCAAATGATAAAACATAAATTGTGCCATATGGAACCTTAGATGCTAAAAAAAAATGAGCGCTTCATATAATCATAAAACATTGTCATCAAGGTCCAAAAACCCTACCATTATGCATGATAATCCGAGTAACAACATGAATATGAAACCCTACCATTATGCATGATAATCCAAGTAACAACATGAATATGAAAATCATAGTTAATTGGTGACATTCATGAAGCTCTTCAAAATGAATTTGTCACCACAACATCCCATGCTATTACCTGCACCAACCAAAGTCACATCATTCAATATTGGTGTGTCAACGATTCATTCAACACTTTAAATCCTTGCTGCAAATTTTGCTGAATTAAAAGGAACAAGACTCACAAGTTACCAAGAAGAGGTTTGCCATATAAAATACACATTGATCAACGAAATGAGCTTCATTTGACAAAATTTTCCACAAAACAAACTTGTGTATTCATTAGGCATTTCTTGAAAATGTAAACATGTGTTTTGGAGGTAGATCAATCATTTTGGTAGGACATTTGGAACAATTGCCTCATGCTAATGATAAAACACAGTATGATAGTAATATACCTGAAAAACTATTATGGAAAGAATTCAAAATAGTTGTGACTGGATAATGGATTTAGATATGAAGGAGAAAGTGAGGATCAACAAAGGTTTCATCAACTTCTCACAAAGCTTAGAGATGGACATTCGACAACTGATGATTGAAAATTATTGATGATAATATATGATGTTGCATTAGATCTAGCCATGGGGGAAGAATTTGATAATATGATTCATCTATTTGCAACAAATAATAATATGAATAACCATAACAAAAAGAATTTTAATTCATTGAGATTATTGATTGCATGTAGCATTGCAACCAAAACATGATCCATCGGGAGGTGAGAATGATGAACTTGATTTAGATTTATTGCTTGCTAAGGATAGAAGTAGGGCTTGTAAATGGAGCTTAAGGATATATTTGAAATATAATATACAATCTCGGGAGTACCCCACCAAAACTGCCCATATGTTGTTATGGAATATGTATTTTACCTTGTAATGTCATTTGAACGTGCATCTCCTCATACAATTCCAATTACACCAATCCAAATGGGACACAAATGCCAACTACCTTTACGATTGGCTTGGGAATTAACAATACAAAAATCCCAAGGGTTGACTCTTTCCAAAGCAACAATTGATATATGACCCCCCGAAAAAAATGAATATGAAATGCTTCATTAATTAGCATTTAATAAGATGTATATTATGATTTTGGATGAATATGAAATGCTTTATTAATTGCAAAAGGAAAATGTTTGCATATTATACATAAATATTTTGGATGTGGAATTAACATTTTACATCTATCTAAAAGATACCTAGAGATATCATTTTCGAGGTTCTTATATTGGATTTGTCACATAGGTATGTTACGCGTCTTGAGAGTGATATATATTCGCATTGTTTAAATAGATGTATAGATCAAATTTACCTATGCAATAGTTGGTAAAACTAAAACTTGATGGTTCTAGAAGACTACATTAATGGTTTTGACAATCATTTTTTCTTTCATCTGAGATTTTATTCACCTCTTTGTTTGGACTTGCTATGTGATATCTGTTTATGATGACGATCTCTAGATTTACAACAATTCATATACTTCTTAAATCCCCTCTCTTATCATTTGTTGCTACATTAGGTTGTCATTTATGCAAGTAAGTTTGATTTTACTTTGTGAGATCTGATTAAGCTTATTTTTATGTTTTTTGGGTTAATATATTGCAAGTTGATGTAAAACCAATCTCCCATATAACACAATACTCTCCTTATATATTTTATTTTCATGGGCTTTTTCACTTTGGAAAAGTTATCACCAAGATTAGATTTTTAAACGAATAATAATTATTTTGATAACTTTAATCTTATTTATATTGTTAATTATAAAAAAACAAGGAAACTCACAACACACAAGTGCATGTCAACATTTATGATTATGATTATTATAAAATTGGCTTTTCTACTCTAACCCATTTTCCATAACAATAAATATCTAAACAATTCTAGAGTATTGCAGACCCAATTATGCACAAATAATGCTAGAAGCTCAAGTTAATTACGAATAATATACTTTCTATAAGAATGCCAATGTTATGTGAGTGCCATATAAAGTGCAAGCTCTTTTAGAGAGAATCAGAAGCATATTTGAAGGTCCTACAATTTTCCTTCCTTCCAAGGAGGCATGTTAGCTTTCAATACACACATCACACGTTACATAATTTTTGCATTGATAAAAATAATAGAACCCTTTTTAGGAGCATAAATTGCAATGGGTTTGTGCTTCCCTAAAATAAGAATAAACCATTCAAAGTAGAAGATGTTAGGGATGATGTTCTTGATGGATTGTTTAGTCTTTCCATTACCTCTGTAAAACTTGTATAAATTCAAATTTGACTCAACTTTATGCCATTCTAACCACACTAACAATACCAATTCTTTATCAAATCATGGAACAAAACAAACACTTAATGCATTAGGTACCAAAATCTTAAGCAACTTGCATAATCTAACACAAAACATTGTTCACTTCGAACCTAATAGTTGGTCATATGGATGTGACTTTTGACCCAACAACAGTGGTGGTGGTGCAACAATAGTGGTGGATCTAGGTGGTGAGTTTGGGTGCCACTTCGTTTGAACAATGATCCATGTACCAAATGCAACCTCTAAATTAGACTATAAATTGTTGGATTGCTCCAAGATCTTTGAACGTCTAAGATTGCACAAAAATCCTAGAAGTGGGTGAGAGCAAATTCACCACAACAAAAGTTGTATCAAAAGCTTCATTCATCGATTGATTAGCCACAAAATACAAAGGAGGTATATTATGAAGTGAGATGTTATGTCACAAAAAAGGTAACAACTCAACTCACTATTAAAAAATAAATTAAGTGTATTTCCCCTAATGACCTGAACCCTAATCAAGTTGACTAACGACTGTGTAGGTAAAATCGCAAGTGGAAAAAAGCCTACACCAACACCCCCTTGCAGCGTAGCTTAGGTAGATAGAAAAATTGGGTTTCGACATCAAGGTCTGATGAGATACCTACGGACAATGCAACTCCCTTAAAGCAGAGAAAATCCGTAGGACAAAACTCCTTAAAAAGAGAGCAAATGCATGCTCTAAGAATGTCGGGCACAATGGAAATGGTATCCACAAGTGAGCAACATAACACATAGAGAGGAGAACTAATAAGTACCCATAGAAGATGTTGAAGCTGCCTACAATAGAGCTTGCATAATGCTAAATGTCATTGACCAGATTCTTTACATGAAGACTAAAGAAACTCCATCCACATCAAACAGTGTTTATTCCCTTTTCCAAATGAAGAATACAAATGGTGTACTGGAAGTCTACCCATTCCACAGTAGAAGATAAGAGAGACAACAATACAAAGATCTCTTAGTAGGGTCCAAAACAAAAGTTTGGCATATGTCTAACAAGATTGTGCACAAGAATTGAATGTAATGCCATGGAAGTGAACCTGTCAGAAGTAGGTGTAGTGGAGAGTGGATCACCTTGGAACAATGAATTTTTCCACCAAATGTCTAATAGATCTTCAAACAATGTGTGATTCCTATACAAGGAACTATGCTCCGCATGCATAGTAAGAGGGTTAATTGTGTTATGCAATGATGATGCAATAAACGCAGAGGCTAAGAAGGATTGCAGAATGCGTTGTAATTGTATTCTAGACTACATGATGTCCGATGAGTCCTGGATTAATATATTTGCACCTTGTAATGTTAGAAGTGGATCAAAGGTAGGTGGATTAAGAACTAACCCCTCAATATGCAATGTGATGAGATGACAAAGGTGGGACCCCATCACTATTGTAGTCATTTATGCTAGAAGAAGAGTCATCAATCTTAGAGATGTGCTTAGGCTTAAAAATGTCATCAAATACAGGTGATTCTGATGA